>CM035421.1:7747410-8279910 GCA_020310875.1 Ceratopteris richardii | reverse complement strand
GATATAGGAATGAAGCATATCACTAGATAGCTCTTGCAAAGCTCTATCTATCTTTCCTAAAAAAGTTTTACCTAAACTGTACAAAAAAATGTTAAGTCCTAAATTTGGATTTGCTGGAAATGGATCATATGTACATTGATTTCCAACAATCCCTCCTTCAATGTCATACTGGTACAAGCTTCAGTAACCTGCACATCTTCTCATGACTATCTGTAGTCAATGCTTTGGTAAATATATTTGCAATATTCTCACTTGAAGGAACATAAACCAACTCAATGTGCTTCGTTGCTATCTTCTCTCGAATATAGTGGTAGTGAACCTATATATGTTTCGTCCTTGCATGATGCACTAGATTCTTTGCTATAGCTATTGCACTCTGGCTATCTGAAAATATCTGAATGGGTTCATGTACTCTTACATCTAGATAACTGAAAATCTTCTACAACCAAACTGACTCCAAAGTAGTTGTAAATGCTGCACGATATTCAGTTTTACACGATGAAGTTGCAATAGTGGTTTGTCTCTTTGAAAGCCATGCGATAATACAATCTCCAAGATAAAAACAGAAACCACTAGTACTTCTTCTTGTGTCTCTATCACCTGCCCAATCAGAATTTGAAAATCCTTTTAGTAACAAATGTGGAGATTTCGAGAATACCATAGCATAATTTGAAGTTCCCTTCAAATATCTTCCAAAATTGACAAACATGAGCATACCACACTTAATCATACAATGATGAGACAAAGATAGAGAGAGATTAGACAACATGTTCAAAGTGTTACGTAAGCCAATGCTTACTCACACCATCATCTATACAAATGTCAATTTACAGTGTGGGAGTCAAAATCTCAACCACACTATGTGAACAGAAATAGATAGAAGAGTGTATGTACAGAATTTACAAGAATCATAGTACAACAAGAGGTTTAAAAACGAGGTTTAAATCGAGATTTAAATCGTTTAAATCGAGATTTAAATCGTTTAAATCGAGATTTAAATCGTTTAAATCGTAGAGGTTTATAAAATTCAAAATAAAAATCGAGGTTTTATTCATTGTGAGATTTTTATTTTCTAAAACATAAAGCTATGTACCAATGCATATTTAACACCTTTTTGATGTACCTGACATGAATAACATATTAAATCACCTTATAGTCTATAACCACTAGTGACCACACTACTTTCAACTTTCAAATCTCAACTTTCAAATGCATTTTAAATAAAAGAGTCAATAGTAAATACAAAAATGTAAACAATGAACATACGTGACACATGAAATTGATCAGTGAAACTATGGACATAATCAACTACCAATCAGTTAATGACTCAAGTCAATGAGTCATACCATTATCTATACATAATACAACTGCCAGCAATGTCAATGATCAGTGATCATAGTGTATACAAAACAAACATCTAGATACTAAATAGTAACAATCATCAAAATATAATGTCCATATGGCATCATCCATGGTAGGTCTTTTGATGACCACGAAATTTTTCGAAAAAAATCTACATAAAAATTGTAAAAATCGTTGGAGAGATTTAAAAAACGATTTTTATATAAAAATCGAGGATTTAATTCAACTATGACAAGAATATTCAGATGTAGGGACAGAAATCTGAATATGTATGAGATGTATGACCTGATAGGTTGTAGAAGAGTGTATATGAGTGACTGAAAGAGGAAAGATTAGTTTGAAACTGATATTCAACAAACCCTAACCTGATTTTAGGCTATGGAAGACCCTAAATCAGATGTGTGTGTGAAAGATCACATACTTATAGACTTAGCATAGAATGCTAACATGTTGCTGACAGAAGTCCTCATACTCATATGGAAACACCTTCTCTAACACCTCATCTGAATGCATGTACTGATTCTCCTTTATGTATGCCGAATAGGACTCCTCCAGATATGGATGCCACTGCCTCCATAAGCTCCAACAAGAAGTACCTGTGTGCATAAAGAGAATATGTACCTGAATAATTAACATAAGATGCAATCTTATGTTAAGCTCCATCCAATGTCTTTGAAGTACTCCATAATCTTCATGTAGAAGACAATCTTCAAATACATCATGTAGATGGCTGATCCACACCTCCAAGCTGTTGATAGGTAAGTCTTCTCCATAAGCAAGAGTGTGAGCACACTCTTCTCCAAGAAGAACTCCAGAGCTGCTCAACATGCTCAACATGCTGCTAGTGTGCACCATGGCTGCCCCATGAGTGCTAGAGCACTATCTTCTCAAGAGAGGGACCAAAGCTTGCAAAGCTTGCGTTGGCTATGTGTAGGATGTCTTCAAAGTGACCTAAAACGTTTCTTATATAGGCCACACACCTCCCATGCGATCCAAATAAAGCAGGAATGAATAAAGCTGATTTTCGCAATTAAAAAATCAATATTTTTAAGAGTTGGATTGCAAGTTTTAGCTTTATTTTAATTTGCTTTTAGCTATTGTTAAAAATAGCTTCTTGACTTGCTTTTTCATACTTTTGACTACCTGATGAGTGATCTGACAACATTTTTATGGCTGAGAACTATCAAATGAGGTCAAAGCCCTAAATCAGCAGAAAATTAGGGTTAGGGTTTTCTCCCAAATCTCATCTCTGATGACTGCATGTCATATACCATTAGAAAGCTCTCATCAAGCTCTACAAGATAGACTCATAAAAGTTTTACCCAATTTTTGTGCAAAAAATGATTTAAGTACCAAAATTAGGGTTTCTGCCCTAAAAGGATTTTGGACTGATGTGACATTGATTTCCAACAATCCCCCTTGCAATGTCATATTGGTACAAACTGAACTGGATATGCAACTTCATTCATTTGCAAATTATCATAAGCTACAAACTTGTCCTTCCGAATTGACCTTCAAACCTTTATCTTCAAAAGTCTTCTTCAAAACTGAATTTGAATTTCTTCAAACTGCAAAAAATCTGAATTTGCTGAATATGAACCATAATATCTGAGAAAATATGCAAATTAGATATCCGATAGTGTCAGCATATATCAAGCAATCATTGCTTGACAACATATGTAGCATGATTTGACATTGAAGATGCTATCTCGTCTTCTCAAACTTGTAAGCATACACTAGGATCCACATATTTGCATTTACCTTACCAAAGGTTTCTCAATGTACTTCTGCTATGTCACGTAGATACACTAAACAAAATCAAAAATTGAATTCATCCTTGGACTTGTGATTGACCTTTGGGGTAAAGGTCCTAAATGACCCCCTTACTTGTACACATTTGTATAGGCTTTTTATAAGGCTTAATGTACTCATTATTTATTCTTTTGGCCAAGTTCAATGTGAACTTGGTCAGGTCCTATAAAAGTGAACTCAAATAAACTTAGGGCTCACTTCTTTCTTTAGTGAAGCCCCCAAACAAGCTGCCCCTCTCCAAATTCGAATTTCTCTCTCTCCATCTCTGTCTATCTGCTGCGTGGGCTGCTCCTTGCACCTCCAGCCCTTCTACTCAGCCAAAGGGGGTATTACCACAGCTGCTGCATCACTTGAGCACATCTCCTCAGCTCAACAACTGGTATCAGAGCCTATATTGGGCCTCAAATCTGCTGCGCAGGTTCTCTACAGCAGCATACACTCACCATTTGGCAAAATCATCAAGTTTCATCGCGAAGAAAGGGTCCAGAATCCGCTGTACCATCATTTTCAGTGATGTTCCAGCTTTTCATCACGAAGAAAGTGATTTTTCTCAGATTTTATCGCGAAGAACAGGTGTTTTTCAGCAAAATCTCAAAGTTTCCAGCAAGAACAGGTGTTTTTCAGCAAACTATCAGATTTTCCAGCAAATTTCTCAGTTTTTGCAGGTCTTCTCACTCTCAACTTGCTGAGCATACATAGCAGGAGATACATTTTGCTGTATTTTCTATAGTTTCAGCAAAATTGGCTCATGTATGAGAAGTTGAGGAGTATTTTGCCATAATTTCTTGTAAAACAGTGGCAAAAATTGGGGCTTTTGCTCCTACATGCATCTAAAGGCTGAGTATTAGCCTTATGTACATTCTTTGAGGTTAAAAACAACAAAATTAGTTGTTTTTGAGCATAAATTGAGTTTCTGAAATTCTCTGCGCAGAAAATTGCTCAAAATCAGAAAATTCTCTGATCAGTTTTGTGCCCAAAATCACCCCATTTTTGTCCCAAATTGCTCTTGTGACCATTTGGAGCTGTAATGCATCATCTTTGGAGGCTACACTTTGATTTTGGTGCATTTGCTCAAAATTTTAGCAGGTTTTTCATTGTGTAACTATGGCGTCATCCTTTTCAGATGTGAAGAATCTATTTGAGATTCGATGGTTTGAGGGAACAGGTTTCGACTTATGGAAGGAGAGAATTCAGGGAATCCTCTTCTTGAAGGATTGTGACAGAGCATTGGAGGCAAAGAAACCAGAGGACATGTCGGAAGATGCATGGTTTACTCTGAACAAGAAGGCCATTATATACATTAAGATGGTTGTTTTCGATGAGATTCTAGTAGATCTCAAAGGTTTGACCACTGCTTTTTAGTTATGGGCAAAACTCAAGACGACGTATGAAAACACTACGCCTGTTAACCAAGTACACCTGATGCGGAAGCTAGTTGGCATGCAGCTTGATGAGTCCAAGAGTGCAGCTGAACACTTGTCATCGTTCACAGGTACTTTGTCACAGTTGCAGGACTCAGGAATGCCTCCTTTCGATGATAAGTTTAAAGCCATTCTCTTGCTTATGACATTGCCTGACTCTTGGGAGACATTGGTAGTCTCATTGTCCAATAACCCCAACTTGACTTTTGATGGTGTTAGGGGTTCTATTCTTAATGAAGAGATCGGGAGAAAAGCAGGTGGAGAAGGAGGCAGCTCGGCCAACATGGTTAGAGGCAAGACAGATAAGAAGAGTAATTATGCACAAAGGAATAAGAGTAAAAGCAGGGAAAGGGGGAATAACAGCAAAGGCAAAAGCAATGATGTGACATGCTATCAGTGTGGCAGGAAAGGTCACAAGAAACCCGATTGCTGCTATTACAAAGCAGAGCTTGAAAGGAAGAAGAATTCTGGAGATAAGAAAAAGGACAGGAAAGAAGACAAGACTGATGCAAAGGAGAGCCAAAAGGACAAGGAGAAGGCCAATGTGGCTTCTAGTGTAGTCATAGAGGAGCTGTCAGATGCAGAGGACATTTTATGCGCTACTTTATCAACGGATGACACTCATGCATTTGATCCTTCTCTAAATGTTCATGCACAGGACATGTCAATCACTAAGAGTGATGTCATAGATGCTTTGTTGATCGTCAATGATGCATTGGCCCAGACTTGGATAGTAGGTTCTGGTGCTTCATTCCATGTGACTCCTATTAAGGAGTGTTTTTCTACTTTTATTGCAGGCAGCCATGGCAATGTATACCTTGGAAACAATCATGCATGTTCCATTGAGGGTATTGGCACAGTGCATTTCGCTACAAATGGCACTAATGAGCTGGTCTTGCATAATGTGCGTTATGTACCAGGGATCAAGAAGAGCTTGCTTTCTGTGGGTCAAATGGATTTGCATGGTTATAGCATTATCTTTGAGAAAGGATCATGGAAAATGACTGAGGGTTCAAGGCTGATTGTGAAAGGCACAAAGAAGGGAACTCTCTATTGCTTGCATGGAAAGGCCTTATCAGGCAAGTTTATTGCATTGGCTGAAGTTCACTCCCATATGGAGTTGTGGCATAAGAGACTTGGCCATATGAGCCAAAAGGGTCTCATTAGGCTTTGTAGCTTAAAGAAGCTTGATGCTAAAGGCACAAAGCTTGATTTTTGTAATGAATGTCAATATGGAAAGCAAGTGAAACGTTCCTTTTACTCTCGTGTGTCTCGTAAGTCCTGTGTACTTGATCTTGTTCATTCTGATGTATGTAGCATGCCCACCAAATCTATGGGGGGGTGCTTTGTATTTCATTTCCTTTGTTGATGATTTCTGTAGAAAAATTTGGGTTCGATTGCTTAAATCAAAGGATGAAGCATTTGCTGCGTTTAAGCGTTTTCATGCATTTGTGACCACGCAAACAGGTAGAATGCTGAAATGCTTGCGTACGGACAATGGTGGTGAGTTCACAAGTGCTGAATTTAAGAAATTTTGTGAAAATTTGGGCATTAAGAGGGAGCTTACTGTTCCATACAGCCCCTCTTCTAATGGTGTGGCTGAACGTTACAATAGGACACTTTGTGAGAGGGTGAGATGCATGCTGTCCACAGCTAATCTCCCTCATGGATTTTGGGGAGAGGCACTCAAAACTGCAGTACATGTGTGCAATAGATCCCCTCACATGTCTTTAAAAGGTGACATCCCTGAAGAGGTTTGGTCTGGCAAACCTGCTTCATATGATCACTTACGTGTCTTTGGCTGCGAGGCGTCTGTGCATATAAGGCCTGAGCTGAGAAACAAACTTGATGCTAAGTCCATTAAAGGCCTCTTCATGGGATATGGTGAAGAAGGTGAAATGGGCTACAGGATTTGGATACCTCAGCTCAAGAAGGTCTTACGCAGCCGGGATGTTGTTTTTAATGAGGCAAGGCTGCTTCAAAACAATTGTGCCTCAAAAGATGACCATGAAAGGGTAAGATTTCAGCATGATCAGCCACTTGTTAGGCTCAATTTTGACCCTCAGGATGCACCACAAAGGACTGAAAATGTTGACGATCCAGTGGTTTTTGAGCCAGAAGATGTTGGACAGCAAAATGAGGCTCCTGAAGGACATATGCAGCTGAATAATAATGCTGAAAATGGTGCTGGAAACAATGGACAACAGCCTAATAATAATGATTTGATCATACCACCTGATGTAGACCCATTGCCTGACAATGTGGATCATTGGGTGAGAACTACTCGTCTTAGAAGGAATGTGAGTAGATTTGATCCTTCATTGCATTACATTTTGTTGACAGATGAAGGTGAGCCTCTCATATACAAAGAGGCAAAGGCATGTGAACACAGTAGCAAGTGGGAGCTTGCTATGCAGGAAGAGATTAAAGCTTTGCATGCTAATGATACTTGGGATTTGGTTGAATTACCCAAAGAAAGGAAAGCCATTCCTAACAAATGGGTGTATAAAATCAAAACAGTTGATGGAAAACCCAAGTACAAAGCAAGGCTGGTTGCAAATGGATATGCCCATACCAAAGGCATAGATTTCCAAGAAGTATTCTCTCTTGTGGTGAAGATGACCACTTTGCGAGTGTTATTTGCAATAGTAGCTGCTCTTGATTTGGAATTAGACCAAATGGATGTACATACAGCTTTCTTGCATGGTGATGTTGATGAAGAGCTTTACATGAAACAGCCAGAGGGGTTTGTTATTCCTGGAAAGGAACATTTGGTATGTAAGCTCAATAGAAGCTTGTATGGGCTGAAACAAGCTTCTAGACAATGGTACAAGAAGTTTGATGCTTTCATGCTCAAACAAGGGTATAAAAGAAGCCATGCTGATCACTGTTTGTATACGAAAACTGATGTAGATGGCAGCCCTATTATTCTTGTCTTATATGTTGACGATATGCTGATTGCTAGTAAGAAAAGAGACACCATTGATGCTCTTAAACAGCAGCTGAAATCTGCTTTCTCAATGAAAGACCTTGGGGCAGCAGAGCATGTCTTTGGAGTGAGGATTAGAACACAAAGGGACCAGCACATATTGTATTTGTCGCAAGAAAAATACATTGAAAAGGTGCTGGACAAATTTAACATGGCTGATGCAAAGCCTCTTGGAGTGCCATTGCAGCCATATGTTAAAGTTTCCAAGGAAGATTGTCCCAAAACACAAGAAGCAATCAATGACATGCAAAATGTGCCTTATGCTTCAGCTTGTGGCTCACTTATGTATGCTATGGTTGCAACTAGGCCTGACATTGCCCATTCAGTGGGAGTTTTGAGCCGGTTTATGGCTAATCCATGCAAAGCTCATTAGAAACCAGTAAAGTCCATTTTGAGGTACTTGAAGGGAACCAAAAATAAATGCATTTGCTATGGCAAAGATCCATTGGAGCTGAAAGGCTTTTGTGACTCTGACATGGCTGGTGATGTGGATACACGTAAATCCACAAGTGGATATATATTCACTCTTGCAGGAGGTGCTATTTCATGGTGCTCAAGGCTTCAAAAGATTGTTGCTTTGTCCACTACAGAGGCTGAATACATTTCAGCCACTGAGGCTTCCAAGGAAGCCATATGGCTTGCACGATTATGCAGTGAGTTTGGCTTGTCAAACAAGGCACCTATGCTTGGCTGTGATAGCCAGAGTGCCATATGTTTGGCAAAGAATGCCATGTTTCATGCACGCACTAAGCATATTGATGTGCGATATCACTTCATTCGAGAAGTGCTTGAGGATGGCCTTATCACACTTGTTAAGGTTCATACATCACAGAATCTTGCAGATGTTCTCACTAAGTGCTTGTCTAAAGCACAACATGAGCTATGTATATAGATGGTGGGAGTCACGTAGCTTAAAGGCGTCATTTATGCCTTTTAAGTGGGAGGTTGTTGGGTAAAGGTCCTAAATGACCCCCTTACTTGTACACATTTGTATAGGCTTTTTATAAGGCTTAATGTACTCTATTTATTCTTTTGGCCAAGTTCAATGTGAACTTGGCCAAGTCCTATAAAAGTGACCTCAAATAAACTTAGGGCTCACTTTTTCTTTAGTGAAGCCCCCAAACAAGCTTCCCCTCTCCAAATTCGAATTTCTCTCTCTCCATCTCTGTCTATCTGCTGCGTGGGCTTCTCCTTGCACCTCCAGCCCTTCTATTCAGCCAAAAGGGGTATTACCACAGCTTTTGCATCACCTGAGCACATCTCCTCAGCTCAACACTGACAACTCACAACTTAGTGTAATGAACACTAGCTGGTTCATCTCTAACTGTACTCAACTCAACTCATGAGAGTCTCACCAAAATTTCATATCTATGATGTCATCTTGTCTTTATTCTTGTTCTATCTGTAAGTTCTTCATACCTTTTTCCTTCAAAGTCTGGTATAATCATATATGTGCGCACCTCATAAGTAATATACCTCTCTAAAATATCAAGTTTCTCTGTAATAGAACTTTGGAACTTTCTCCCGAACAGGAACACCTAACAAGAACTTTCTCGAGGCATTCTCCTTCTTCCTTCTTCTTTCAAAGCTTGAACATAAAGAGAAACTGACAAAGGAAATATAGGAATACCTGTAGGTATGATTTTGCATCCTTTCATATATGGCTGAAAATAAGTCTTCATGTTTCATCACCCCCCTGGATGATTTAACACTAGTAATCTAAAATTCTTTAAAGTATATCAGATTCTATGAAATATGGAACGTCTTCCTTCTTCAATAAATCTGATCTTCAGTGATTTAGTATTGCTTCCTTAACATGCAATACCTGTGTCTAAAACAAGTAATCTGAACCCATTTTATTAGCACTACAGTTGCCAATAGCTTTCACTGTCACTCCTCATCTTCCCATAATATAGAATAAGGTTAGCTGATCCTAACATAACAAAAACCTTGCTGAAAGCACTTTAGGATTCATAATCTTTTGCAACATAAAAAGTATCTTCTTCTATTTCGCTGCAACACTAATATGATAGAATCTGAATCTTTGACTTATTTCTTCCAATGTTAAGAATTTTACAAACAAAGGATAGATATCTGACTCAAAAATACTCAAAATATTCAAGATCATACAAGATCTATCAAGATCTTACAAGATCTCTCCAACAAAATACCTGTGTAGAATCTGCTCTCATCAAAACTTCATGACTGAATGTTTGATTTGCAACCTGAATGTCTCTTAAGTATCCATGCTTCTTACATAAAGTTGTAAAACTTTTCTTCAACTAGATCCTTTCCAAGAATCTGCAACTCCTACTTGAAACATACGTGGACAAACTCTCACCTTGAGAACTCCAAAAGTTGCAAGTTGATACTTCATATCTTCATATTCTTCCCGGGTGAAATGTATTCATATGCTTGTATTCATATTTTTGAATACAAGCATGTATCCAAAAATCAAGACAATCATAGAAAGTAGATTCTCCATCTGATTGGTACATTACAAAATCTGATTTTTTCTGAATTTTCCTGAAAATATTGAATTTTCTGAATTTTCTAAAAATACTGAAATTCTGAATTTTTCTGAAAATACTGAAATTCTGAAAATACTGAATTTTCGGAATTTTCATCTTGAAAAACTCTGAATTTTCTGAGTATACTGAATATCAGGTGACTTTTCCAAACAAAAAACCTCACTCCAAGTCTCCAACATCTGCAACAAATACTCTTTTACCTCAAGAGTTAGGTAAAGAAGAAATATACATCTCTGCAACTTGTCATATATCAAGTAGCTCTGAATTGATACTCCAAGAATTCTTTGAGGGAACATATAAGCTGTTTGCACCTTTTCTTTCTCTCAATGCAATTCTTTGTCAAAACCTACTAAAACATGACCAAGTATAATGCAAAACAAGAAATTGCTTTTTCTTTACACATCTTCTTCACACAAGATGTTCTCGTAGACTTTTCTTTGGATGTAGAAGATAAAAGTAGGAAAAGTATATGGAAAATATAAGAGAAAAGAAAGAAGTCTTACTTTCCCTTTGAAAATGTTGGACCTTCTTCTTTTGCATCTTTCTTCCACCTGATGATGTCAACATCTTCAAACTTCTCTTTCATACCTTTTGTTCTCTTCATCTTGAAGTAGCAAGCGCTCTTAACTTCTTCAAATGAATTTTTCTCTTCCTCTAGTGCTAAGAGTAAGAGACAAAACAAACATGGTATATAAATGGAAGTGAATATAGAAGATAAAACATGCTTCTACCATCTGAGCTCCATCTTCTCATATGCTGAATACTGAATTACCTCTCTAAGTTCAAACTTTGATCAAACTTTCAACCCTGTGTTGGCTGAAAACAAAACTGATCTGATCTCCAAATTTGTCTTCTTAGATGAGCTTTCTTGCCATGAAAGAGATCTATCAGAAATGTCAAGAACAACCTCTAGATACCTGTTTTGATGTAGCTAATGCTTTAACTTTCAAAGTAATGAAAGTGTTTTAAAGCACTTCTTGTATCCTTCAAATCTCTTTATAACTGATCTTCTAAGATATGACTTGCAAATGTCAATCTGATAGTAGAAACTAATACCTGTGATTTGATGTTGATGTGGTTCCTTCGTCTTCTCCAAACCATTGTTTTTCCTTGAATTTGAAGTAGCCTTTTCTTCATCAAGTCTTGGTCTTCATGCAATACTTTTGTAAAGTATCTTTACTCTTCAAAAGTATTTGGCTCCTAACAGATCATCAACTTCATACTCCACACATGATAAATAAACATGTGACTGAATTGTTTAATTCTCAAATCTCTACTCATCTAGATTAAGTGTGTATATCATATGTCAAATGTTAGAAGATACTCTGAAACTATATGTTGTAAAACTGAGAGCTTTGATTCCAAATGTTGGAAATTAGGTAGGCCCATAACTTAATTCCACAAGTCCCATAGGTCCAGGATCTACAACATAGATTCTAGTAACTTCTAAGACAAACATGAGCATACCACACTTAATCATACAATGATGAGACAAAGATAGAGAGAGATTAGACAACATGTTCAAAGTGTTACATAAGCCACTGCTTACTCGCACCATCATATATACAAATGTCAATTTACAATGTGGGAGTCAAAATCTAAACCACTCTATGTGAACAGAAATAGATGGAAGAGTGTATGTACAGAATTTACAAGAATATTTAGATGTAGGGACAGAAATCTGAATATGTATGAGATGTATGAATTGATAGGTGGTAGAAGAGTGTATATGAGTGATTGAAAGAGGAAAGATCAATTTGAAACTGATATTCAGTAAACTCTAATCTGATTTTAGGCTATGGAAGACCCTAAATCAGATGTGTGTGTGAAAGATCACATACTTACAGACTTAGCATAGAATGTTAACATGTTGCTGACAGAAATCCTCGTACTCATATGGAAACACCTTCTCTAACACCTCGTATGAATGCATGTAGCATGCATGTACTGATTCTCCTTTATGTATGCCGAATAGGACTCCTCCAAATATGGATGCCACTGCCTCCATAAGCTCCAAGTAGTATGCATAAAGAGAATATGTATCTGAATAATTAACATAAGATGCAATCTTATGTAAGCTCCATCCAATGTCTTTGAAGTACTCCATAATCTTCATGTAGAAGACAATCTTCAAATACATCATGTAGATGGTTGATCCACACCACCAAGTTGTTGATAGGTAAGTCTTCTCCATAAGCAAGAGTGTGAGCACACTCTTCTCCAAGAAGAACTCCATAGTTGCTCCTCAACATGTTGCTAGTGTGCACCATGGCTGCCCCATGAATGCTAGAGCACTATCTCCTCAAGAGAGGGACCAAAGCTTGCGTTGGCTATGTGTAGGATGTCTTCAAAGTGACCTAAAAGGCTTCTTATATAAGCCACACACCTCCCATGCGATCAAAATGGAACGAATAAAGCTGATTTTCGAAATTAAGAGTTGGATCGCAAGTTTTAGCTTCTTGACCTGCGTTTTCATACTTTTGACTACCTGATGAATGATCTGACAACACTTTTATGATCCTCATGCTGAGAGCTATCAAATGAGGTTAAAACCCTAAATCAGCAGAAAATTAAGGTTAGGGTTTTCTCCGAAATCTGATCTTTGATGACTGCATGTCATATACCATTAGAAAGCTCTCATCAAGCTCTACAAGATAGACTCATAAAAATTTAACCCAATTTTTGTGCTCAAAATGACTTAAGTACCAAAATTAGGGTTTCTGCCCTAAAAGGATTTTGGATTGATGTGACATTGATTTCCAACATATGACACTCATGTGTCCACCACTGGTTTTTGCTTCATGCTTGGTAGCTCATACATATCTTGGTTGATCAAGAAGAAGCCTATTGTGTCCACTTCTAGTTGTGAGGACGAGTATAGGGAAGCTTTCACAACGACTGTTGAGTGTGTGTGGCTCGGACGCCTTATGGCTTTTTTGGGTGTTGGTCAATCTTTTGCCACCACCATCTTCATTGATAGTTAGAGCGCATTGGCAGTTGCGAGGAATCCGCTGTTCCATGCTCTCACTCTTCTGGTCAATCTTCTTCCACCACCACCTTCATTGATAGTCAGAGCACATTGGTAGTTGTGAGGAATCCTCTGTCCCACGCTTGCACGAAGCACATTGAGGTGCACTATCATTATGTCTGAGAGAGGCTCTTTGATGGAGAGATCAGTTTGGCATATGTACCCATACATGAGAATGTTACATACTTTTTCAGAAAGGCTCTACCTAGGGAGAAGTTTGAAGCTTTCCGCAAAGCTTTGGGCTTACTTCTTTTTGTGGATTGATTCCACATATCTAGGCCCTTCCTTATACGTGAGTGCCAACTTCGTGTTCATCGCATAACTCCCAAGGGGGATTTGTTGATATATTTTGGTAGTGACGTGTGTGAATACACTAGGACCGCCGAAGCACTTTTTTCTCTCTTTAGGAGGTTTTTTCCCCGGGCTTGTATATACGCTTATAACCATAATGGGTTGCTTATCTTTATTTTCTTGGTTTTCTCATATGGCTTGGACATGTTGTTGAATATCTTTAAGTGCATAAAAGATTTCTTCAAGAATAATCTCCTCGATGCCTAGTCTTGATGAAGATAGTCTTGTCAAAATGTTAGGGGACCACTAGATTTTGCCCTCTAACTAGATTAGAATAAGATTTCGGAAATATGCTCTTGATTAGAGGATCACCCACGTACGAAAAAAAATACAAGAATGTAGAATTGTTTCAAGAAGCTCCACAACTCGAGATTGATAGGTATGGATAATTGGGCTAGATCGTATACAAGAGATCCCACAACCCAGGATCATAGGTATGGAACAACATATTTGAATTACAAGAATTCCTGTGAGGGAGAGGACTAGGCACAAGAAATAACTAGACAAAATCTCGTGCTTCGAGATTACAAGAGGACAAGACAAGATGTCCATAATACTAAACTAGACAAGACTAGAATAAAGAAGACGACTAAAATTGAAGCCCTAACTTGGAAAGTACTTACCTGGAGATAAAGACTCCTTGAGCTCATTAAAAAAACTTAGAATGCATGTTGCCAAGCCCTCGTTATATAGGTGTTCAAGGGTGGTGACAAATTGATGACAATCGACGATGTCAACAATCTGAAGTAGGACCTCAGGATGCCATCAATATGAAGTAGGACCTCAAGATGTCAGAATTGAGCAAGTGGATAGTCCATCTTAGGATTTTTACACGTTTCAAACACGATGGTATCATTAGTTTCTCCAAATTCTGAACCAATCATGAGATATAGAAAGTCACATGAAATCTAAGGTTCCGGATGGTTTCCTTTGTCCATGATAGGTTCACTACCTCTTTTGAGTTCCCCATTCCAAGTAGATGGCCTTCCACGAAGGTTCAGACTTGAGCAAGTGAAGTATACGCGTGCATGCTATAGTCATTCCCTTCCGATGTTGTGGTGGGATTTCAAGTAAATGCATTGCATGTGTTTTGTGCACTATTGTGCAGCATATGTTCATTATGTGCTTTTATGCATCGAATGTGCATCATGTGCATTGTTATGTGTATTGTATCGATTGCATTTGTGTTCTTGTGATTGTATAGCATATGTGCATGATGTTTTACTGGGCATCATGTTTGGATGCTGGTGTGCATGACCAATGATGTGTTATGTGCATCCACAATTATCTTTATTATATGCATCGAATGCACATCATATGCGTCATTATGTGCATTGTATCAATTGCATTTGTGTTCTTGTGATTGTATAGCATATGTGCATGATGTTTGCTGGGCATCATGTTTGGATGCTGGTGTGCATGACCAGTGATGTGTTATGCACATTCACAATTATCTTTATTATGTGCATGATAAGCACAATTGTGCTTAATGTGCTTAATGTGCATGCTCTTCACCCTGAAGACCAATCTGCACTAGTACCTCTTTGACACTATGAATACGCATGAAATTTGTTCTCTCTCTCCCCCCGCCCCCTGGCCAAAAAAAAAAACCCCACAAAAAACCCCCCCACAAATGGTGTGTTATGCACATTCACAATTATCTTTATTATATGCATCGAATGCGCATCATGTGCGTCGTTATGTGTATTGTAATTGTGTTCTTGTGATTGTATAGCATATGTGCATGATGTTTTACTGGGCATCATGTTTGGATGCTGGTGTGCATGACCAATGATGTGTTATGCGCATTCACAATTATCTTTATTGTGTGCATGATGAGCACAATTTTTTTTTATGTGCTTAATGTGCATGCTCTTCACCCTGAAGACCAATCTGCACTAGTTTAATGGATGGTAGCTCGCAGCCAGTATGGTGAACATAACATAAGTACAGAAGCTGCAGAAACTGAAGATGATTGTGAATGAGCACATCCTACAGTTGGATGGAGCAATTGTCTAGTTGGTGGCTTGCTAACGTCTTATTTCATATCAAAGCTGCAGGAGCTTATGGATGGCCTGCTATAGCTTCTAGTGGTCAATGGTCATCTGAATAGTAGGCTAGAAATATATCTGACCTTTCTTATTTTTATTATCATCATTTTTTCCTCTTTGTTTTGTTCTCACTTTCACTTAGTCTGATGGAATAAATTTAATTGTTAGAAAGGATTTGGTTAATTCTTTGATGAATTTTCTGTATTTCTTTCCTGTGGAGACAGTTTAACCTTGCACAGGTGCCTTTGATTTTCTCAGAGTGCCATCATTAGCCTTTGCATGATTGCCATCCCTTTATCACCTTTGAGTACTGTGCATCTTAAATTATAATGTAGAGCTAATACTCAAAATATTCAATGACCTTATTGGCCGCTGTTTTTCCAAACACTAAAAACACCTTATAATTTGATTTTTTTGTAGGAAACAGTTATGGATGAGTTTGTGATAGCCCATATCCTTGGTTGGTGGGGTAAAGCTATAATGATTCGAAATAATGTTGTCCTATGGATTCTTTCAATTGGGTTTGAGATGATGGAGGTAATCAGACTTTTGTTCTATTAATTTCTCACAACCAGTGACAGCTTTGCTGAATTATGGATCACCTTTTAAGGGTTTTTACCATATTAGATGTAACAAAAAGGATTTTTTTTTTTCTGGTATTGTAGGAACCTAAGAGGTTGAGAATTGTTGTTTGCATTTCAAAAAAAGCGATTCATTATATTTTCATTGGGTGTATAACGGGTTGATATTTAGTTTTTTGTTTTGTTATCTTATTTTATTTTGTTTTGGTTTGTTTGGTTTTTTTTTTTTTGGTGGGGATGTGCGCACGCTCTTTTGTTTTTGTCTTTTGTTTTTTCCCCTGGAGTTCGATCTTACGATCTACTCTCCCTTTAAGTTTGGATTTGGAAGAATAAATGCACACACTCAAGGGCCTCTTTATCCCCCTACTACAGGGGTTCACGTTGAGCTGGTTGGTGAGTCTTGAACCCTGGAACTTCAGTCCAGGGTCCAACAACGTTACCACTACACCATGCCAGCTTGACAATTTTGAATATTGTTACGAAAGATGATGCTTTGGTCATTGAATACAGGTGACTTTCAAGCACATGCTGCCAAATTTCAATGAGTGCTGGTGGGACAGCATTATTCTTGACATCTTGATCTGTAATTGGTTAGGTATGTTTTGAGATCATAATGCTTTTACAAAGAGAAAGGTAGGTGAGCACCAACTGCTATCCAAATGGTGAGTGGTTGTGTGCTCTGCAAGGGGTGTTGATTTTTGCATTGCATTTGAAGGTGGTTGTGGATGCTTTTCTTTGTGTTTATTTGTAAGGAACCTCAGATTATATCACTTCCTCCCCCTTTCATTTCCCCCCTTTTTTTCCCTGGGGGTGGGGATTGGGAGAGGGGTTACCCATTTCTTATGAAGTGCTTTAGGCTCTTCAGATATTTGAGAGGAAGTTGGGCTGGGGCGAAGATTGTCCTTTAGTGAGAAAAGTGATGGATTTGAATATTTTGTGGTTGACTTGTTTGTAAAGATGTGGGTATTCCGATGTCTGTACTTGGTTATAAGGTATCTCAGTTTGCATGCAAAGTTCTACTTGTTTTACGTATGTCCCTATGAATGTTTTGTTTTCCTTATTTTCTCAAGGATTTTCAGATGCATCCCCTCCTTACTCACACAAAAGAAATGCCCCTCTGTGCTTATTTCATTTTGCATTTGTGTATGTTTGCAATGTTTCCTGCATACTTCATCTATACAAAGTAAATTTGCTGCTATATGCACTGGCATATAACACTGTTGGTTATGATCAGTGATTATTTATCATGGATCACCATTTTCATTCAGTATTACAAATTTCAGCCTCAAAATTTTTTAATTTTTATTTCAGCTTTCATTTCATGTTTTTGCAGGAATCTGGATCTGACAGCACTCGACTTATTTTAAATTACATGTTTGAATCTTGATTTCATTTCAGATATGTTTCAGTTTCGATGTATCAACATCCATATGTCATCCTGGTAGCTGAGAGACTGCTTTATGGAACTTTTATTTTCACATCGATGTTGTTCACATTTGATTTACCATTGGGCTTAAAATCAAACTTGTTCATTGCTTTCTTACTTGTTCATGCTTGGTGTTTGGTTCGCACATTGAAAAAACCATGGTTGCAACTATTACATCTCTTTTGATAATAAGAAATTATCACTACTATGTCAAATAATGAACTTTTTTTCTCTTTTGTTTGTACTTCTATTAACATTTTTATTTTGTTATTATTTTGCAGGAATTTGGGCTGGGATGAAGACTGTCCGCTACTTTGATGGGAAGACCTATGAGTGGGTGGGATTAAGTCATCAGCCAAATATCATTGGCAAGGTGAGTTTTCATCTTTCCTTGGCTTTTCATGGAAATGGTGCGAAAAATCTGAAACATTTACCAGAGTTATCTTCACTATATTTGAAGTCTATCTCATATGAAGGCCTTATGGTATACTTGGATCACTACCAATTCATTCTTTTTCTATCAGGTCAAACGATCTTTAGGTCAGTTCACACCAGCTTATTGGGATAAAGATGAGTGGGAACTGTTGTCAGGTCCTGTACGTTTCATTCAGGTTCTTGGTCTTGTTATCATCATACTGACAGTTGAGCTCAATGCCTTCTTTCTCAAGTATTGCCTATGGGTTCCTCCTTCGAACCCCTTGAATTCATATAGACTGGTTGTATGGTGGCTCATAGCTAACCCAGCAATTCGAGAGTACAATGCTTACCTTCAGGATAGGTAACTCTTTTACTGTTTGTGTCATGTTACTGTTTCTCTGTGTGTGCACGCGTGCATGGCTACTAGCTCTTAGCAAAGGATGTGGCTTGTCCTATATTAATACATACACTAAAACCTCCATATATACTGTACAAGAGCCTTAGGATATAAGATGTGAAAGAGATAATGCTCATTGCTTATATTGGAGTCTGATTGTGTCTTATGTAAAAAATACTTGGAAACTGGAGGAATAGTATGGTATGATAGAACCACCAATTTGGACATCTCATGTTTCTTGAGTTGAGTGATTTGTTTCTTTTTCCTTCGAACTGTTGTGCTTACACATTTCTATATCTCAGTGCCATAGCTGACGAGAATGTTTTCTTTTGAAACAAGTCTTTGAAATGGAAAGCATTGATGTGATATGCATATGGGTTCCTCTGCAATCTCATCCTAAACTGTCCGCAGACAATATTTTCCCTTTGTGTACTTTTGTATCACTTTTCACCTATGTTTATCTGATAAACATTTATGAACTTTTTCCTCATGCAATATAAAGCGATAAACTGTTGAAACTCAATTTTCTTGACCTTGATTTATAATTATGTCTCAATTGCAGGAAACCAATAAAGAAAGTGGGTGCATTTGCTTGGCTATCTGTTGCCATTTGTCTCGTTGAAGTTTTAATCTGCATAAAGTTCGGGCAAGGTATGAAGTTGAGTTCTTCTTTTATTTTTAGTGTCACAGTTCATAGGGTGCTTTTGAATGAATCAGATTTTTCACATTTTGACAGGTCTCTACCTAGAACCCATGCCACAATGGATCTTTTATTTTTGGATATTCTTTGGCTTGGCCTTCTTGTGCTTCTTGCTTATATGGTCCTGTAAATTATATTGCAAAAGCCAAACAATTGCTAATAAAGCTGAAAAGTTAGAGTGAGCATCTCCAGATGTGGTTTGGAAGAGAAAACGGATCTGCAGGATTCATAGAGAGATTCATAGAAACTCTGATTAGAGATAATATGATTACATTATTGGGTTGTACATGATGATAGCTCCAGCTATTTAAGATGCAAGCAAACAGGAAGAGCCACCTGCTTAATCCCAGAAATGGCAAAGAAGGTTTCCACCAGCTCAATTCGAAAGAAGGGTGGAAAAAGATTTTCCATTTTTCATATTTTGTTGTAGCATTTCCTCACCGCCAATTGGTGACTAAATCTCATCACTCCATCTTTTAGTGAAATACAGTAGCTAACAGAGGAGCCCCTTATTCCATGTCAATTTCACATGGCTATGTTTTTGTTCATATTGGCTGTTCTGATTTACACAACAATTGCATAGCCTGCACATTGGAGCAATAACTCTACCTTTTTGATAAAGGTCAAGATGATACAGTTTCCATGTTCTGTGTAGTCAGTTTTCCAGTAGCTACTTATATCCTTTGAAGTGTTTCTCTTTCCTTCTCTCTGTATTTACATCTATGGGAAGTGATTGATCATTGGAGACCTCTTTGTGTCATTTCATGGCTATTAGCCGCCACTCATACTTAATGCTTGTATCATGACAACCCATTAGACTTGATGTATTTTTTAAGGAAAGTACAAGGTGAAGTCTTCTTCTGATATACTACTCTCTCTCTTTCTCTCTCTCTCTCTAGACATTTGGCAGAGACAGGGCATGAGAGAGTATGGTATGCACAGACTTACCGATGGTTAGCAGACCATGGCATGAGCATTACGGATCTCCCCCCTTTTCAGTATGACCTCTCTTCCCCCGACATTACCCTCTCTCGTTCGGAGAGGAATAGGATCATCCGTCAGGACCTACTACAGATACACGTCAGGGAGACATGGATAGCACCACGGGAGCCTCTTCCCACAAAGAGGCAACACTACAGAGAGCACTTCCTGACTGTGACAGCGGATGGTTTCATTCAGAGACCACAATACATGGATACATATATGGCACCAGCTGAGAGAGTGGCCATTGGGCAGCTCAGAGTATCATCACACCAGCTCGAGATTGAGATTGGGCGAGCCACACATACCCCCAGGGATGAGCGATTATGCAGGATATGTAGAGAGGAGGTGGAGGACGAGGAGCACTACACATGTAGATGCCAGGCATATGAGGACATCAGAGACCGCTACCCACAGCTCTTCAGGGGGCCTAGAGAGATCAGGGCTTTATTGGGGACAGAGGACCAGCGCCCTCTAGGTCGTTTCCTAGTAGAGCTCCAGCACCACCGCGCATCACTCCTCCAGCAGCGGATGGAGATACACCTGCCCCCCCCCCCCCCCCCCCCCCCTCAGACTTATATTACAGATTTTTTCAGACCCACATACACTCGAGGGCCCAGTTCGATGCGGGGTGTCACATTACACAGAGCAGAGGAGCTTAGACGACATCGTCGACGACCGAGACCCCTTGTCCGGAGAGCTCGTCCACATCAGAGAGAGATTCAGGCGATTCACGCACGCCATGACATGGAGATACAGAGACGTCAGCAGTGCACCCCTATCGATTTGGACACCCAGAGCATTTTGAGGATCGCCATGATGCCTTACCCACCGATGCATTATATCCTACACCCACTCCAGGCATTTAGGGGGTTGTGATACCATCGAGCCTCCCCTCCCTATGCATATCATATTTGTATCTCACCCATTGAGCATATAGAGTGCATACCCGTAGCACCCCACACCCTTGATGCCAGCTACTATCCCTCCTTTTATACCCGTTTGCAGTACTCACACTTAATTTTCGTTTTGGATCACAGTGGTTTGGATCATACTGATGTATATATTTTGTCTCATAGGCCGATTTTGGCCTCTAATAGACGTTAAAAAGTCTTTCTTTCTTTCTTTCTTTCTTTCTCTCTCTCTCTCTCTCTCTCTCTCCCCCCCCCCCCAAACAAACACACACACACACACACACACACACACACACACACACACACACACACACACACACACCCCCCCCCCCCCCCACCCACCCACCAACCAACCTACCCACTCTCTGTGTGTGGGAGGGGGAGAGAGGGAGAGAGAGAAAGAAAGAAAGAAGAAAGAAAGAAAGAAAGAAAGTGTTTTTACGTCTATTAGGAGGCCGAACTCGGCCTATGAGACAAATCGATGTACATGGGTGTATCTTCTGTCAATCAGAAAAGATAAAAGTGCTGAAAAAAAACTGGTAAAGCTGGTATAGATCTCCGTAGTATGCATGTGGAGATACCCATGAAAATGGGGGGGGGGGGGTGTATGGAGTGCGATATCTATGATAGTCTATATGCAAAAGGGTAGTACAACAAGCATGAGAATGCATTTGAAACGACTAACTAGCTCCATCCTGTGCTAGTGGGCGGGTGTAAGATGTGATACATAGGTGGAGGTGGAGTCAGGGCCACCTTGATGGCTGCAATGGGATCGGCCATCATCTGGAATCGTCTCTCCTCTGCGGCGCGATGGTCACGAGCCTGGATCTCCGCAATCTGGTGTCGGTGAAGTCTCGGGGCCCGATATCCTATAGCACCAGGTCGTCTCCTAGCTCGAGAACTCTGAGCCTGCTGAAGAGTCACCCCTCTCGGTGTGTGGGCTGAGGGGGGGAGGGCTGCAGCATGTCGTGGAATAAAGAAGTCAGTGAGCTGACTCTGTCTCCCTCCTGTATGGAGTGCTACAGTAGGCTGGAGTAGGGAATCTTTGTGACTCTGTATCTCTAGTAAGAATCACTCGAGCTGTCGCTGGTCTCTAAAGCCGATGATCTCTCGGAGGGTGGGCTGTCCTGCAAAGAGAGTCTCGTATCTGCTTCTGATGCCATCATATGCGCTACATCTGCATACAAAGTGCTCCTCATCCTCCATCTCTACCTTGCATATCCTCTCCTCTCTGGGAATGTCTGCAGCTCTGCCCGTCTCAATCTCTAGTCGGTGTGATGAGACTCTCAATTGGCCAATCATCACCCTCGAGCTATGAGGCATGTAAGTATCCATGTAGCGTGGTCGTTGGGGGGGGAGAGAGAGAGAGAGAGAGAGAGAGAGAGAGAGAGAGAGAGAGAGAGAGAGAGAGAGAGAGAGGAAGGGAGGGAGGGAGGGAGGGATTCTTCAATGATCTAACTCACTATGGGATTCTTCAACGATCTAACTGACTCCCAAGTCGAAGTTGACTCAAGTATGTGCTTCCACTTTATCATATACTTAGTATAGGAAATCTTACGAGACTTCTTCTCCATGTGGTCCATAACAATCTCTGGCTCTAGTGGAACGTATCGAACAATATCCTCCTTTAGAGGCATCATTGTATCATCTTGCACAAGTCGGTCTTTCAAATGGCTAATGTGGAACACAAGATGAATAGTGATTCTTCGAGGTAACTTTGCACACTCGTGAGTCCAATAGCAAGCTGTAGTCTCGGCTCATAACCATACATCAACATGAATGGACTATAGCTTGTAGTCAAGTGCTTAATATGGTTATAAGTGAACTCAATTTGGGGAAGGTAATGCTCCCAATCAGAGTGTCACCGGGGGATAAGCGCGTAGCATATCGGCCATAGTCTGATTCGTACTCCTTGTCTGTCCATCCCTCGTTCTCTTGATGATCCAATGAAGACATGATCAACCAAGTCTCCAATGTCCGGAAGATTGTATGCCAGAAATTGTTGGTGAACTTAGAATCATGATCACTAACAATCAAAGTGCCGTCGGGGGAGATATGCGCGTAGCGTATCCTCCATAGTTTGATTCATACTCTCTGTCTGTCCATACGTCGGTCTTTTGATGATCCAATGAAGACATGATCAATTGAGTCTCCAATGTTTGGAAGATTGTTTGCCAGAAATTGTTAGTGAATTTAGAATCAAGATCACTTGTTGATATATTTAGGTAGTGATGTGTGTGAACACTCTAGGATTGTCGGGGCACTTTCTTCCCTCTTTAGGAGGTTCCCTCCCCCCCCCCCCCCCCCCCCCCGACTTAAAAGGGCAGTAATTTGTTTAATCTTCAATGCTTTCACCAAATACTCTTCGCCTACTTTACTTGCACTTGTGGACACAGACACAAATAAAATACAGGAAGCTAGAATACTTGCAATTGACACCGACACTTTATTGACCCCAAATGTTGGCGCTCCTTGTGATATTTTTTGTTGTATTATCAAATTGAATACAAGTTGGCTAAAGCTTAAAGCTGGTTAAAGCTTACAAGCTGTCAAAGGATTTCAACACTGAAATCTCTACCTTATTTTGTTTTCCTCAAGCTATTAGAGCATCAATACGTTGACTTGGAGACCAAATCATAAACTTGCAAAAAAATATTGTAGGCTGTAATTCTTTGTCCAACACTCTATTTTGCATGTTGTTTGTTCCTAAGTATAGACTATGGTCTATACTTAGGAAATCCTAGGAAATTCCCTCGAAGCTATGTAAATGCACTAGTTTGTTCTTCTTCAAAATCCTAGGAAATTCCCTCGAAGCTATGTAAATGCACTAGAGGAGTCCTCTATTTGCATAAACCCCAAATCCTTGTAACATAATTCTTGTAAAATTGTAGGAACTTAGAGATTAATCAATAAAGTGTTGGTCTCATGTGTGAAAGGACCATTTCTAGGGCACATGTATATAAGTCACTTTGTGACTCTTTGTAAAGACTTTTTGCCATTGTGAAGGAGAACTGAGATTTTGAATTTGCTTCTTCCTTGCTGATTTCCATCTCTATGATCTTTTGTGTGTGTGAAGCTTGGAATGTGTATGTAGGACTGTTGTCTATCCCTCCCCATCTCTTTTGAACTACTGTAGTGTGTTTGTGAGCCAATACGAGTTGTGAAGCGAGTGTAGGTGTTTCCCGCCATTCACTATTTTGGCCATAACTTGAAGAGGGGTATCGTATCATCTGTTGTTCTAGTATCGTATCACATGAATCTGTGGTATCGCCCACAGTGGTATCGCCCATAATAGTATCGCCCATAATAGTATCGCCAGAACATTTCAAGCTATTGGAGAGCAAAATTAGAGGTAATTGAGGAGCCAATTGTGGGCTAGTGGGGAGCCAAGATAGCCCTAGGAGGGTAGATGAGCTAGAGATCAGGACGGGTGCTAAGTAGCCGGAAGAGTGTTATTTCATTGGTAGGAAGTGTAACTCAGGCAAGTCATTATTCTATCTATACTAACACCTCTAGTGACTCAGAGGAAGAGATACCAATGGCTTCAAAAGACATGCAAGGTTCTGTCCCTAGGGAAAACTTCATGTCCACAGTAGAGGGGGAATACCGTACCTCTCTATAATATGTGTCCACTAATTCCCAAGAGATCCCCATCTACCTTGATGGTTTAAGTAGATTAGTAGCCAGGATGGTGAATTCCATTGATTCAGCAATAGTGCCCATACATGCAGCCAAGTATGAAGGAGTGTACATGGACAAGTTAGGTCACATCTACGTGGTAACATAACACCCAGATCGGATCAACGAGAGAGGATTGGAAGGACAAGGAAACTCAGGAAGACCGGACCCTGAAGAGTTAATAACTACACCCCGGGGCAAATCAGTAGTGACTCGAGTCTTGAGAGGAGATTTGATACCTCAAGATGACTACCTACTAGAGGTCTACTTGATCCATGGATCAGACTTCTTGTTACAAATTGACTCACCCACATGAGGACAAGAGGAAAGCCCAATGACCTTCTATGAGTTAAAAGATCCTGAAGAGGAGTCTAGGGTCACGTACCTAGACAAGAACCAAAGACGGTATTGGGCGGTCGATGCCGTGGATAGGGCTCAATTGAAGTATATGGGGTTGCTAGTATTCCCTTCGTGAGAACAGACAACTACCTCTCATAATCCCTTTGGGACACAACAGGAGTCAGAAAATACAATGTCAGGACAGACAAGCCATCGGAGCATTCCCAACCGAACCCATGTGCAATTCACAATGCGAGGGCTGCAATCACACAATCAAACTCACCCTGGACTAGGCAACCAACATCGGCCACCAGTGAGGCCAAGACCACCACTAGGAGTGCAGACTGGAATGCCTCCAATTAGACCAGCAATTTCTGTAATGCCTAGACCACCCGAACCCATAAGAAGATTAAGACCGATTCAAGTGGCTAAGTGTATGAGAAATCATTATGACAGGATGGGAGAACCTTACGATCACATAGCTAAATTTAAACAAGTTCTATGGGCAGAGCAAGTGGATGACTTCTTTGTGCAGTATGAGTCCTTCGGACTCACTCTCATAGGAACGTCTTTGACTTGGTTCCAGCCATTGGATCGCAATCAATTTGGAAATATTGAACAATTTTTTTAGGAATTCATTGGCGAATTCACTAAGAGACCATACAATCAAACTGAATGAAGCATCAAACATCCAAATCAAAGAGACTCTTCTAGCGGCAGAGGTCATAGTGAAGAATCCCAAGGAAGAAAAAGTAGAAGACATAATGAAAGAGTCCGAACCCTTCACACCAATAAGGGTAGTAGCATAACCATGTCTAATGGATGTCACGTTTCAAGGGAGTGCTACCAAATCGACCAATAATGACGAGGAAAGAAGAGACCAAGAAGTAAAGCTCCAAATAAGGCAACCACACAACGAGACGATACATGTGGAGCAAGGAAGAGACATATGCACCGGGGAAGAAGCAAGCATCCCCAAAACTTGGTTGAACGTGGATGTAGCTCAGCTCAAGCCAGTAGTACAACAAATGATACAAACTGCTATGGATACTCAACAGCTAATGCTTGAAGCTGATGCCGATTACGATAAGGCAATGCGGGAGAACAATCAATTCCAGGAAATAGGTGAGAATTTATCTACCAAATTAATTCAAGTGCAAAGGATAATTTTAGAAAAAGAGGCAAAAACCAAGGAGGCCAAAAACAAATGTATCACACTGGAAACGAAAAACAAGAAGCTGCAAGAACAATTGAGAGAACTACAAAGTAAATATGAGGCTGGCGAAATAGAGAAAGTGTGAATGAATACTAGAAGTAAGATCCTGGAATCTCAAATCAAGGTATACATGGATGAAGCTGACAATCTAAGGAACCGGAACAAAGAACTGATGATGGCCTTATTATGCAACCAACCGATAGAAACTCGTGAAATGACAGAAAACAACACAAAACCATTGGAGGATCGGATAGCACAATGTGAAGATAGAGCAAGCCATCATAGCGGATTGGGAGAAAAGATACATGGACGACACCAATGAACTTAAGAGGAAGTGGAAGATGGCAGAAAATCAATACTTAGTACAATGCAATGAAGATGTTAATCAACTTGCTACCATAGGGGAGGAGCTCCTCAAAAACAAGGATACGATTATGCGGGCCACCGAAGAAATCAAAGCAAAGGATGAATTAATAAATAATTTGAAAGCTCAATAAGAACAATAGGTAAACGTGGGGACACCAATAGTTCCACACTCCACAGCGGCTACTGAGGAGACTGAGGTATGTCCTCTTTCTCCCCCCATGCATCATTCATTGATAAGGAAGGAAACTGGACCAACACTGAAAGACATACTTGGGCTATTGCAGAACTAAGCCGACATGAGCGGGCACTACTGGTGTCAAAACTTACTGAAGAATTTGAAGAACAAGTGGTCAAAATCATGAAAGAAGCAAAGATTGAAAGCAAGAATTTAGAACAGATTATGAAGCCTTTCAATGTAGCGTATGGGCCACTCAAAGAAGAAACATGCCAGTACATAAAGACGACCACCAATAAAGAGCTAGATAGCAATCTATAGCTCAACATGTAAACATTTACCTATGCACAAGAGGAATTTGATAAAGCAGATCTTATCTGGAGACGAAAATTTTTGGAAAAGAATCCCACACTATGGATACACTGGGAATCGACACCATAATGACTAAAATACCTTGATACAAAAAATTGATTGTATCTCAAAAAGTTGAACAGAACTACCAAGATGAATTCTGCTAAACCTGTAGCAAACTTGGAGACGCTTATATTGGCGAACCAAAACTCATATATGCCTTTGGCCCAAAAAGATGAAATAGTCTGCACAAGCTCTACGATAGTGTGCTTGGAGGTCGATGTGAGCTTATATCATGATTTCGGCACCACCAAATGAAGATGTTTTGATATCTCAAACACCCTGACTATGCTCACCAAATTTTGTGCAATTTTGAGATTGCAACCAGAGAGGTGTCGACGATGCCCTAGATGAAGCGACGACCTACTCTGATACCAATTGTTGGAGTTAGACATCTACAGAAGCATGCAAAAAGCACAAGGAAGAAGAAGAAGAAGCTTGGAACACAAAACACAATACTGAATGTATTACCACTAGAATTTACAAAAGATAAGTAGCCCGTGACGACAATAGGCATATATACAAGCCAGGGGACAAAAACCTCCGAAAGAGGGAAAAAAATGCGCCGGTGGTCCTAGAGTGTTGACACAGATTACTATCTAAATATATCAATAGGAAAGGTGTCTCTAAAGGCATAGAAAACATTAGCAAAATCTTGGCATTAGTGGAGTTAGAAAAAATTGCGACTTTCTGAGTTAACTGTGATTTTGAGAAAATCTTGACTTTTGCAATTCTATTTTTGAGAAAATCGTTGTTGGCAGTATTCAAGGAACCGAAGGAGTCACAAGACAAGGAAGCCTACGAAGGGAGTCGGAGCGAAGAGACAGCACAAGCAGACACAGTAGTCAAAGAAGATCGGGCAAGTAGGCCATTTAAATTTTTCAGGCATCAAAGAGTTGGGCACACAAGAAGAAAGAGAAAGTAGGGAGCTCCAGGAAATGTATGTCAAAATGTTAGAACAAATCCCTACAAAAATAGTGATTTTCACGGACACTAGGTCTGGACAAGGCCAGTCAAAAACTATAAATAGAGCGAGAGGTCATTTTTGGGGTTAGCTTGTAATTGATTTGAACTTGTAAGAGCTTTTTGAAAGTAATCTAAGAACTCCATTGCTTCTCACTCTTTGTCTTGCCGTGTGTGCGCGTGTGCGTGTGTATGTGTGTGCATGTTAGTGTGCTGAGTCTACCACTAAGCCAATAACGTTAATTGGAGTTATTTTTGGCATATTATTAGGATTCTTAGGGCAATCTCGTAAGAGATGCTCCTTTCCACAATCTTGGCAAAAGCCTTGAATTGTTATTGACTGGGGTTGTGTAGGTGGAGGTAAGGGGCAATCATGAATGAGGTGATCTCCCTGACATGTAGCATGGTCCTCTAGGGAATGGGGGTCTTACCTGCCTAGGCTGGGGCATAGAGTTAGGGTTTGTGTACATTACATTTGTGTACTCTGGCTCCCAACTAGGTTCACCTGGTTCTTCACTGTAGTAGGACTCACCATGTTCACGAGATTGCATGTAGTAAGCCTGTGGACTATCAATATGTGTAGAATCAAAGCTATGATCACTTGGGTCACTTTCTGAAAGCAGTGGTATTACTGACACTATAGCTCTATTCAAATTTTCCTCAGCTGTTGCATACTTTACAGGAATCACATTAGCGGGGTTTAGAGGTTGTTGAGCTAACACAGGTTGTGGCCTTTGTTGGTTTTGGTAGGGTTGTTGATAGGGTTGCTGCGGTCTACCATATTGTTGTGGGGGGTACTGGTTCTGGTATCTTCCCTGTTGTGGATAGGGCTGAGGGTAGGTTTGTCTAACTGCTTGCTTATTGTACGGGCAATCTTGTGCAGTGTGATTTGTGTAACTCCGTTCTATGGTGCAATATTGGCTGCTAGGATTCACTTGGGGTTGAGCCATGATGGGAGATGCGTTCGCCATGTGGTCACCACGGCAAGTATAACACCTCTTTACTGGGGCAAATCTAGGAATTTGTTTACTAGAGACACCTAGTTTTTGAGCTACTTTTTCCGCCAGTTCCTCAATAGATGTGGATTGAGAGGAAGAGAGGCTAGAGGCACTATCTGAATCTTTGTAGATTTTGGAAAGCTCTAACTCCTCCCCTAGGTTATCCTCAATGTCAATGCACATGCGTACACACTCTTCTATAGTCCTAGGGTCCTTTAAGTACACATAGGAGCGCAACTTGGTACTTAGCAATCCATCCAAGAATAAAGCCACTTGTTTGGCAAGTGTGGGTAACTCAGGAACAGGGCATCTCTCAAGATATTTCCTAAATCTTCTTCCTGCAAGTCTCACAGTCTCCTGGGGGGTCTGCTTGAAGCTATAGATCAATGAGGAAGTATTATGCCTTATGCCACTCTTAGAGAATTCGGTGATGAAAGCCTCTAAGAGTTGGTCTATGCTCCTGAACTGTCTCTCATTCAATGGTTGAAACCATGTAAGAGCTGTGTTCCTAAGTGTTAGACCAAAGGCATTATATTGTGTGAATAGGTCCTCAACTTGTTCAGCTCTCAAGACTTGCCTAAACTCAGCCACATGATCATATGGGTCTCTTGTGCCATCGAAGTAATTCTTCATGGACTTAACTAACTGAGTTGGTCTCAAAATCCTGGTGTGTTCCCTAGGCCTTGGCAGAGGGAAGTCATCTGTATTCCTTTGATTCCTTGGGGCTCTAAATCCTTCAGGTTCCACTCTATTTGTTTCCGTTCTCGTTCTGTCTCTTCACACTGGGTTGGCAAAGCTTACCTCTGGTCTATCTCTATGTCTGTCTCTTTGAGTTCCATGAGTGTGGGAGGTTCCAGCTCCCTGGTGACCAAATGACACATTCGATCTTGGTTGGGGGAAAATGAATTCACCTTTCCAAGTGTAAGCATGCCTATCATTTTCTGTAACCCCAAAGATCCTCTCTGAAGCGTGATCTAAGTAGGTCACTCTACCTAGGCTATCAGGATCTTTGAACTCATTTATCATGATTGTTCCTACCTTGCTCGGCTGATTAGATCTATATCTCCAAAAGGCTTCATCAGTCTCTCGGTTCAGGAGTAGATCTATGCTCTTATTGTCTTGGGGAATCCACTATGGTGTGATAATCGTAGTGAGAACAGATTTGCCTCGGGGGGTTCTAGGTTCTACACCCTTGTTTCCTTGCTCTAGGTCACCTAAGTCCGTTTCTGGGACCACATTCCCAAATTCATCTGTCCTATCTGGATGACTGGTGACTACATATATTGTCCCTTCCTTGTCTAAGTATGCTCCGTTTTCAAACTTGACAGCTGGGTGCTCTAGTCCAATGGATTGATCAGGGTTTTTAATCTGGACCACAGATCTTCCTAGGCCGTCCTCATAGATGCTAGCACCTAATCGGTTGGTCCTAAGGTATTCGAGTTGCATCTTGTAAGGGCCTTCCACCCTATGTAAATACGGCACCCCAGAACTTCCTGTAGGTCTCTCCATACCGTGGGACATCTCAGACTCGCTCGTCTCAGAGCTATGGTAGTACGAATGATGGCTCAACTGCTGGGCCCAAGACCTAGTAGTATGATTGACACTAGCCTCTGAAGATCTAAGACTTTGTCTATCTCTCCCTAAGTGTCGTCCTGATCTAAGGTTCATAAGCCCAATTGAATAATCCCAATTTTTCCCAAGTACACTTTGCGTTGCTGAGTTCTTTTGTATCAATCACTTGTTCTTTTTTAATTGCTCTTAGGGTGTCACTTCTTGTCCAATTAATCTTCGTCGCGAGGAACACTTAAGTTTTTAACGTACTTGAGTGCGGTTGCTCAATTTGATTTCTTTTCCCTTAGGTTGTTTCGCAATTGTAATCTCCTAGCACTTGCACTTGAGTGATTAGAGTTCTTGGACTTGGTAGTTCTTAACGTGTTCTTAATTAACCAAAACCTCTATCGACTTTAAGTCTAATTCTTTATAGGAATTACCCCATTTCACAGGCCCATGGGAAGCCAAGTCGACTTGTATGAGAGCACCCACCGTCATGGTAAGAAACGAAGGCTCAGTCATACCTAGGAATACGGAAGTAGTGAAAAACACTAAAGTGCAGTGCAACCTCACTTTAGAAGAGCTACTCAAAGTTAGGCCAAAGTTATGGAAACATGTAGCCAAACAAGTACCAGAGATAGCAAAACCTCGTTCCCAGGTAGGTTATCAGAGGACAGTGCCAGAAATTCCTCTAGACAAGATAGGAGATATGAGTGAAGGTGAAGAAGGAAACACCTATCTTCCCATTACCCATGAGGGGTACACAACCAAGGCAATTCTGGACTCAGGTGGAGGAGTTGCTATTGCTACCACTTCCCTATAGAAGCGGTGGGGCAAGCCAGCACTCAGGCCCACGAGGATGAAATTGCAAATGGCTGATGGCCACATAGAGAGGCCTTTAGGACTACTTGAAGGAATAACTCTCACTACATGTGGTGTAGAGTTTGAACACACGTTTGCTATCTGTGATTTTAGCAAGAATCATGCATACGAGATGATTTTGGGAAGACCATTTATGCGACAGTTGCAAGTGGTCCAAGATTGGGGAACCAATTCCTTGTATTTGCAACACTTAGGTGTTACGACCAAAGTCAATCTCAAAGATTACTCTCATAGAGATGTCCCTCATATCCAATGGAATCCCATCCATAGAGCTAAAGATGATACAGTGTCGGTGCACTCCATAGGATCAGGATCCTCATGGATGCATGAAGACACTCACTTATGGATGTGCAAAGTGGCAGTAGAAGAGGAGAAGAGAGAAAAAGCCAGAGAAATAGGTGCAAACGAAACACATAGATCCATTCAAGACCCAGCCTATGCACCTGTAGTATTTCCTGATGAAGAATTTGAACCCCACGGCTGGGCAGAAATTTTAGCAACCATGGATGTAGCCATCAATGAAGAACAATGGACACCCCACTGTGATGAGGATGGCTATGACATTTCAGTTTTCTCCATAGAGCCAATCATGGGAGATGCAGTCTTAGAAGAATGCGAACCTAGCCCTGATGCATTTAAGGATGCGAGCGACTCCAATCTAGAGTCAATCATTATGGACCCACCTTTTGCATCAGATGAAGAATACTTCTATGAAGTAGAATTTCAACCCCAGAGACACGGAGAGATAACAAATGATGTAAGGTTAGCCACACAAGTGACCCCTAAGGATGAAGGAAAGGAAAGGGAAAAGAGAGAAGTCACACCAAAAGAGGAAGAATCTTTGTTTGAGGTCCCAGAAAATTTTAAAAAGTATGAGATAGATGACAGGAGAGTCATGATAAGAATGCCTAAATGAGAGGCACAATCAGGAGAAGCCTATGATAACAAAGAAACCACCAAGAAAATAGTAGTGGCCCTAGAAGAAGGAGAGGAGAGATGCACGTACATAGGCCATGACCTAACAGAGGAAGAAGAGCATGCGTTAATAGCCTTGCTAAGAGAATACAGAGATGTATTCGCTTGGAGTTACAAGGATTTGAAGGGTGTTGATCCAGACATATGCTCACACACTATCCCCATGACCTCAGATGCCAAACCCCCCAAGCAAAAGCCATACATATATAATGATAACTATGCTACTAAGATCAAAGAGGAGATAGATAGGCTGGTAGAAGCTGGATTCATCTATGAAATTGAGCACACTGAATGGATATCCCCCATTGTTGTGGTGCCCAAGAAGAATGGCAAGCTGCGTGTATGCATTAACTTGAAGAAGGTCAATGCAGCCACAATTCGAGATAACTATCCGCTCCCTATCACAGAACATCTCTTAGAAAGAGTAGCAGACAAGGAAGTGTACAACTTCCTTGATGGATTTTCGGGCTACAATCAAGTAGCCATAGCTCCAGAAGATCAGCATAAGAGAGCTTTTGCCACAGAGTGGGGTATATTTGCCTTTTGTGTAATGCCATTTGGGCTTACCAATGCACCCGCTACCTTCCAGAGACTGATGTGCCATGTATTTAAAGAATTCCTGAGGAAGAACTTAGAAGTCTATGTTGATGATCTTTGTGCTCATTCCAACATTAGACAGACACATATACCAGAACTCAGACAAATCTTTGACAAATGTAGAGAATATCAAGTCTACCTGAACCTAGAAAACTGCGTTTTTATGGTCAGGAAAGGCAAGATTCTAGGACACATAGTGTCAAAGAATGGCATATCCACTGATGAAGAGAAAGTGAGAGCCATAGCGGAGCTACCTAGGCCAAGGAATGTCAAGGAAGTACAAGCTTTCATGGGGAATTGTGGTTATTACCGACGGTTTATACATATGTATGCCATCATAGCAAAGCCTCTGTATGGACTTTTGACTAACTTTGAGTGGACTGATGAATGTGAGAATTTCTTCAATGAGCTTAAACGACGATTATGTTCAGCACCAATCTTAACCACACCAGATTGGAATAAGCCTTTCCATGTTCATGTGGATGCATCCAATTATGCTATTGGGTGTGTACTCGCACAACCTACTGGTGAAGGTAATATGGATCTTCCAATTGCATATGCTAGTAGACAATTGAATGCAGCTGAACGGAATTATACCACTACTGAGAGAGAAGGACTAGGCATGATATATGCAGTTAAAAAGTTTAGACACTATTTGCTTGCAAATAAGTTTAAATTTTTTACTGATTATCAAGCACTACTGTACTTGGTAAACAAGCCATGCAATATAGGTAGATTAGTAAGATGGTTTCTCTTACTAATGGAATACGACTTCGAGGTTGTGGTAAGGAAAGGGAAGACCCACTTAAGAGCAGACCATCTCTCTAGGCTCACATCGGGAGAAGCCCCACAAGGAGTATCAGATGACCTTCCTGATGCTTACCTGTTTAATTTGGAAGTGGTGCCGCAGTGGGCTAAGCCATTAGTGCCAGTATTGACATACGGGCCTAACCACCCAGTCATAAACACTCAAGGTAGAGAGGTAGTAAGAGCCCAGAAGTACCACATCATGGTAGGAAGCATGTACAAACAAACAGACCAAGGGATATTGGCTTGTTGTGTGGAAGAGGATGAGTATGCTAAATGGTTGCAATTGGCACATGTAGGTGCATTAGAGCAACATTACTCAAAACAACAAACCCTATAGACACTAAGGAGACTCGGAGTGCATTGGCCTACTATGGAAGCTGATGTACAGAAGATGTGTAAAGAATGCCCAATCTGTTGCACTAAACCACCTGTGGAACATGCCACTCTTTATCAAGTGTCCATAGTGCCAGATTGGAGTGAACCATTAGTAGCCTTCTTGAGGATGAAAACATTCCCTCAAGATATGACACTGTCCAGACAAAGAAGTCTAGAACAAGAAGTCCTAGACTACTCACTCATTGGTGATAATCTATACAAGCGAGGTAAAGATGGTTACCTGAGACTATGTGTCCATGAGAGTGAATATCTCAAGATATTGGAAGCTGCTCACCAAGGTGTAGCAGGAGGACACTTTGGACCAGATCGGGTGATCAAGGCAATACTATTTGCGGGCCTCTGGTGGCCGACGCTTCACATGGATGCACATACCTATGTGAAACGGTGTGATGTTTGTTAGAGAACTCAGTATCCTATGCGCAAAGATGAGATGCCACTAAAATCTATGATGGGTGGACGTGCATTCTCTAAGTGGGGAATAGACTTTGTAGGTCCTATTAATCCCCCAGCCAAGGGTTCACATGCTGAATACATCATTGTTGCCACAGACTATCTAACAAAATGGGTTGAGGTAAAAGCTACGACAAAGAACGATGCTCAAAGAACTGCTAAGTTCCTATTTGAGAATGTGTTCACTAGATACGGGCTACCTATAGAGCTGGTAAGCAATAGAGGCACTCACTTCTTGAATGAAGTTATTGAAAATCTGCTCCAAGAGTTCTTGGTAGTACATAAGAAGTCTGCCCCCTATCACCCACAAGCTAATGGACAGGCCGAAAGCACAAACAAGATTCTATGCAATGTGCTTACCAAATTGGTGAATAATAAACGCTCTGATTGGGACAAACACCTACACCATGCTGTTTGGGCATACCGAGTGGCCTATAAAATGATACTCCAAGCCACACCCTTTTAGATGGTATTTGGCCAAAATGCGGTGCTACCTTTGGACTTCTTGATTCCCACATTGAGAGTAGCACAGGAGCATGAGTGGATGGGCCATGAACTCTCTTCGAGAATTTTTGACCTTGAACGACTAGGTGAAACCAAACTAAGAGCTGCAGCAGGAATATATGCAGCTAAGAAATGACAGAAGGCGTACTTTGATGCCCATGTTAAGGATAAAGGATTAAAGGCCGGAGACCTAGTTTTAGTCTACACTTTGAAGCAACATGCAAGAAAATTAGAGAAACGTGGCTATGGACCTATGATTATAAATAGGATTTCAACGAGTGGAGCAGTACAACTAGCCACCTTAGAAGGTGATATTCTTCCGAGCTACATAAGCGGATTCAGAGTCAAGTTATATCAGGAACCTCTGACGGAAGAGATGCTAAGTCGACTCAACACTGCTAAGAAACGCAAAGAAGAAGAAAGACAAATTCGAGAAGAAGCTCAAGCAGAAGCATTGGAACGCATACGGAGAATGAAGTTGAGAAGACAGGGTAGAGAGCAACCTAGGACAGATGCATATGCAGATCAAGGATATCATGTGGCTATGTGTGAAGTCTCAGGCATCAGCTCTCATAGAATAATCGATCGACGTCCTTTTGTGACTTTAGAGATAGGACAAGGAGTTAGTGCAAAACTTGTGCGAGCATTGATTGACTCAAGTGCAGCCACTAGTGCGGTGAGACTTTCTTACTGTCGAGAATTGAAATTAAAAGTTCATCCTATAGAAGCATATCTCATAGGATTGGGAGGTGTGGAAACCCCTTGCATGGGCGAGGTGGAACTTCCCCTCTCCATTCAAGATGTTCCAATGATAGTTAAGGTACTAGTGTGTCAAGATGAGGATCTCACTGAGCCTCTGGTCTTGGGTCAAGACTGGATCTATGACCATGCAGTCAACTTAAACCTAAGAAGTGGACTTCTTCAGGTATGGGTGAATCAGAGTCGAATTACAGTTGAGTTAGATAATGGAGCACTCAAGGAACTAGAAAAGGCACAGACTCCTGGTCCTTCCAGGGGTACACATGAAGTTGACCGTGTTGTTCTTGTCCAAAGCTATGTGATGAAGAGGAATGGAGATCTCAATAAAGAAGTCAAGGCCTCGACGGAACTCCCTTCTTTTCCAAAGGCCAGAGGGAGGCAGCAACCAAACGCAGATCAATTACTGAAGACTACCTATGCGGGAGGCCAAAAGAACATGCGAAGCAGAATGACTCAGCCATTGAAACAATTGTGGGTGCGAAAAGGCGAGCTGCCTATTGCAGTCAAGTCACGACAACTATCTCAACTTCCTATTAGTAATCAACGACATGATACTAATAAGAGGACTTTCAAAACTTCTTTTGAGAACGTGAAATCTATCTGGGTACCCAAGAAGTCGATGAAGGTTGGCCCATAATCAAGACAAATTTGGGTGCCTAAGGCTTGCTTGTGGGCTCAACTAGTCCCGCACGAATCACATCATACACGACAGGGTTCACTCACTCAAGGAGTTGTTACCCACTCTTGTTTAATACGCATGAACACACAGTCGCCCAGAAGCATGCACAGACTCACTTGTAAATGGGTCCCAAAAACGCATCATCCCCAAGTAGAATTACTCATAAAACCCTCTAGAGTCTCCACAAAACCAAAACCGAAAGCCATCCATTGTGTTTGGCAACCTAAGACTTGTAATAAACCCCCCGACCCCCATTTGTAAATTCATCTCCACTTGCTAACTACATCACTCATACACTTCATCTTTCCATCTAGCTCCTAGGACTATCCATTCATTAACTACACACACAGTCACCGAGCACTCACTGACCCACTTACCCATTACTCACTTCATGATAATGTTGTAACGGGGACAAAAAGTGTTCTATCTTGTCCATTACAATATTAATGCATGATCTATATTCTCACAGAACCAGCAAGCAAGCAATAACAATGGCAGAAGTAGGAGGCACCAGTTCCCAGGCAGGGTCTAGCGCACAGATTGTGGACATTGAAACCCTCCTCCTGGAACCACCACTCACCGAAGGGCCTCAAGAACTTCAAGTGGTGCATGTTCTCCCGATTTAGGACCCTCCTCAGGGACACACTTCTCAAGTGGGGAAGCACGCTCATTGGTTTAGTGATGTCGCAGGGCCATTGGGGGATGGCACCTACTTCTGGGAAGCAGAAATTGAGTTCAATGGCAGATGGGGACGTTACCATTTCTCCACTCGCGAATTTGAAAACTATCAGAATGCAGAAGTAATGCGATCGATTTGGACCAAAGCGGGATTGGATAGCTACTTCAGAGCACATTTGCCTAAGCCAGATTTTCTTCGCTGCTCCTACTTTATCAGTACCATCACTCCTAGCAGGGCCAAGGGAGGCGATAGTACTTTTGTGCTACCCTCACTATTGCCAGGCCACAAACTCAAGAGATTCAAACTGACCCTCAATTTGGTACGAGCAGCATTGAACATGCAAGGAATGCATATTCCCACTGAGAAAGAAACAATGGTTCCAGGCAGGATGAAGCATAAGGATCTCAACAAATTGAAGGACATTGTAGCAATGACACCTACCATCGCTCTACACCTACGAACTATCATGCAACATTTTGCTTTTCCCGCCCAAGAACGATTCACTATGCCACCAAAAAAGATATGGTTCAGCTTGTACTTGGCGGAGACAAAGAACCTCACCATCAACATACCGCACTGGATCATCGATCAAATACACCTAGCCCATCAACGGTGGAATAAGAAGCAGAAAAATGTACTTCATGGATGCTGTGCTCTCACAAGAATAATTTACAGGTGCTTAGCGTACGACGTGCCCATCCAAAGAGCACTAGTATGGTCCAGGACCCAAGAGTTCCAAAGACGGCTATCAACAGCGGGTCCTCCATCGAAGAAGATGAGAGGGGGAGTTCAATTACCATGCGCTCAACCAAGGGGAGCCACTACCACACCCGAGGTGACTCCTCCACAAACAAGGCGTGTCCGACCATTCACCATTCGCCTACCCAGACCAAGTGCAGAAGGACCCAACCTGGTGTTTCCTCCTATTCCTTCAGACTTGGAGTTCCCTCAAGGTTACACCCTTGCTGATCTAACAGATGAAGAAATCGCCCGTTTGATCAATGAATCTAACCTGGAGATAGAAGCGGAGCAGACCCAAGAACAACAACCCACGACTACCACTTCAGCCCCGACCCAACCAGGAGTAGTAGAAGTAGAAGACGATGAAGAAGAGACTAAAGAACAAAAGGCACACGAAGAGTATGATCAAGGATATGAAGAACTTTCAGAACTAGCAAGTGCCCCGGCATACTCAACCCAAATAAAAAGATTATACGAAACCATGAAGCGGGTCCAAGAGCAACACAAACTGTCGCTTGAAATAGGAAAGATGATCATGAGCCAAATGTTAGCCGAGGAAGGTGTGGATGACATGTTCATCAAATCAATGAACCTGCACGCTGACGCAGTGGGCTTAGATGAGGCTGTTCATGCAGCCATGACTTATATTCATCGATTTGAGAAGCGAGTGCCTACCCGTCCCATGCGATCTGGCAAACAAATACACATCAATGTATCAGAACCAGGAGGCAACACACAAACAGAAGAACATCAGGAGGAACCACTCTCACCACCCACCTCACCTCTCAATACACATGTCACCTCACCACCTGGCACTACCACACCTATTTTTGCCATTACCACAGTCGTCATGGGAATTTCTCTCTCTCCTGGAATCCAAGTCGGAGGAGTTACCATGCCCACCTACACAACACTCTTCACAAATATCACATCCACCGTTCCCATCTTTATAGTCACACACACATTCGACACAATGGAGACATCACCAGACACGGCACCACTCCCACCCCCCACACAACCTCAATCTCCCATACCTCCTCCACCTACCTCACCACTTGACTCCACAGCATTTACAACTCCCTTCCCCTTCCCCATTCCCCATGCATCTTCATCTTTCCCTGCATCGTTTAATGTAAATAGTATATTCATAGCATTACATCAATGCGTGTACCAACTTCAGAGTGAGTACCAGGCTCTAGAAGACCATCATCATCAGCTGACGACGAATCATCAACAACTACAAAGACGGCTTACAAGTATAGAAGAAGAAAATGCAGACCTCAACCAATGCTACACCACTCTCGAGCAAGCGCATCAAACCCTCCTGGAGACACCCCAACCATCACAATAGTCAGGTGTCAAACAACTTGAAGCCTTACTAGAGGTTTACCAAACAGATAACCTGAGAGTCCGACGAAATTTAACTCTACTCCAAAAACACATGGCTACAGCCCTTGAAGAAAACAAACGTTTGCAGAAACAAAACGAAGAAAACCTGGAAGCTGCCATGGAAGGCTCTCCCCATGAAATCGACCCAGAACAATTCAAAGCAGTTCCCTTAGAGACAATGAAAACAATCTTGGAAAGCTATGCGGATTTATTATAAGCACATGATGATTTGGAAAGGGAACGGGATGAACTACGTAGCCAGCTCAGGGAACAGGAGGCACAACCCAAAGTCATAGAAACGACCTCGACTTCAGCGGAAGTAAAGGCATTGACAGAGCAGGTGGCGGAGCTGCAGAAGAAGTTACTGGAATATGAACGGCAGTCCTCTCCAGTTGTAGAACCAGAGCCTGAGGAATTAGTACCCATTGAGGTGGACGAAACGTATGAGGAACCATATGTTCCTATGCCAATGCTAGGTGGTGCACATACCTGAGAAGGAATGGACACCTTAGAAGTTGAAGTACCTGAATAGCTCCAGACACTAGAGAAAACAGCAACAACCCATGAAGATCGAGTGGCAATTCAAATCTAATCAATGGCAAAGTTAGAAGACACCATCATAAAGTCAGAATATTTCCGCAGCATGTCTCATCATAGATGGATCGGCACCAACGACGATCAATATGTGCCATATTGTGTGCTCCTTGCAGATTACAACGCATAGATTCAACGCAGATGTGGCAAGCCTCCAACTTTCGCCACACAATTTGGGCCCGATGATATCCCAGAAAGTGCTAAGAAAGGATCCATTCATCAACTGACCTGGAGGATCCGTCTTCTTGAGACCTACCCAGAGATGGTTTGTACTTGGACTAACATGCCACTTTTTATTAAATACAATCCTTGTTATGTTCCAGTCTTCCGCAGGCGCACCTGGCCAGAATTTACAATTGCTGTCAAGAACATCAAAGGTTGCGCAAAGTGGTTAAACTATGTTTATCTAGCACCTCCTCAAGGACCTCCCACTATGAATTACATGATTTCTACCATCTGTCACTGGAGCATTCGACTACGGAATACCCCCGATGTGATGGCCCAAATGTGCATGAAAATCTTTGAACTAATGCTAATCACATTCAGGACATTCAAGAATATTAAAGACCCCCACTTCTCAGGTGTCAGATTTCTTACAGGAAACCAAGATCTGGTATATGACATGAGCACCACCCCATCAATAGAGGTAATATATGCTTGGCACGCCAGAATAAAGTACCTCCCAGCTTGCTTTAAACAGACATTCGAGGAGATGTTCGTAACAGGATTCTGGGAATATCACTCAGAAATATTTGTACCCAGGCCCTCACATCTCCTCCACTTATTTGCTGTGGAGAGAACCATCCATTCAGAACAACTGCGGGTGCCACATCCGGACGTACCAGGACCAGTGAATTGGGATGCATTGTTAACAGATCTAGCACGGGGGCTCAGATTAGAAGAACACCACCTCGCTGCCGATGTTGTTCAATATTATGTCCAATGCACAGCTAGACAAGGGTCTGTCAGAGACGACAGACGCGAGAGAGGGGGGGTGTTGGCAGTAGTCAAGGAACCGAAGGAGTCACAAGACAAGGAAGCCTATGAAGCGAGTCGGAGCGAAGAGACAGCACAAGCAGACACAGTAGTCAAAGAAGATCTGGTAAGTAGGCCATTTAAATTTTCAGGCATCAAAGAGTTGGGCACACAAGAAGAAGGAGCAAGTAGGGAGCTCCAAGAAATGTATGTCAAAATGTTAGAAGAAATCCCTACAAAAATAGTGATTTTCATCACTAAAAACCATTGTAAATACCATTTCATATCTTTGTAGCTCCATTTTGTGCAAGCCAAGGAGTCCTTGAGCTTGAGGAGCTTTAGAAGTACCTACCTATCAGTTTTCACATTTTTTAGACTCCGTTTGAACCTCCAAATAGGGTAGAGAACCTAATTTTTAACTAGGCTGGACACTAGGTCTGGACAAGGCCAAAACCTAGTAAAAAACTATAAATAGAGCTAGAGAGCTCATTTTTGGGGTTAGCTTGTAATTGATTTGAACTTGTAAGAGATTTTTGAAAGTAATCTAAGAACTCCATTTCTTCTCACTCTTTGTCTTGCCGTGTGTGCGCGTATGCGTGTGCGTGTGTATGTGTGTGCATGTTAGTGTGCTTCTCACTCACGCACTTGTGCCTTCACTTGCTTGAGGTCATCATACCATCCTCACGTCTTCCCGGATTGACATTAAAGGAGGTGCTACTCATCACTGAGCTACAATCGTGACCTTTTGCAATCCTATTTTTGAGACTTTTTGCAAGGAAACTTTTGAGAAAATCAAGACTTTTTGCAATCCCATTTTTGAGAAAATCACAACTTTCTGCAATCCTATTTTTGAGAAAGTCGCGACTTTTTGCAATCCAATTCTTGAGAAAATCTCGGCTTTTTGCAATCCAATTTTTGAGAAAATCGCAACTTTTTGGAAGGCAACTTTTGAGAAAATTGCGACTTTGTGCAATCCTATTTTTGAGAAAATTGCAACTTTTTGAAAGAAGAAAAGAGAAAGAAATCATGATTTCTTGGATAACTGTTGCACGAAACATTGTGACTTTTTGCAATCCAATTTTTGAGAAAATCACGATTTCTTGGATACTTATTGGGCAAAACATCACAACTTTTTGGCTTTTGGCTTTCACAACATCACGAATTTTTGGTACTCTAACTCTCAAAAAATTGTGATTCTCTAACACATCTTGTTTGTTTGTTTTGACCCCCAAGAGCCTAAATTGACATAACTTTTTCATCCAAAATACATTATTTGAAGTTGATCTTCAATGTTGGAGTTAGACATCTACGGAAGCACGCGAACAACACAAGGAAGAAGAAGAAGCTTGGAGCACCACACACAATACTAAATGTATTACCACTCGATTGTACAAAGATAAGTAACCCATTAGGGCTATATGCATATATACAAGCCAAGGGAAAAAACCTCCTAAAGAGGGAAAAAAGTGCCCTGGTAGTCTTAGTGTGTTCACACACATCACTACCTAAATATATCAACAAATCCCCCTTGGGAGTGATGCGGTGAACAAGGAGTGGGCCCTCATGTATAAGGAAGTTCCAAGCTATGTGGAATCAATCCACAAAAGGAAGTAAGCCTAAAGCTTTGCAGAAAGCTTCAAAGTTCTCCCTATGTAGAGCCTTCGTGAAAAGGTCTGCAATGTTCTCCTGCATGAGCACATATGCCAAGTTGATCTCTCCAACACATAACCTCTCCTTGACATAATGATAATGCACCTCAATGTGCTTAGTGCGAGCATGGAACATAGGGTTTCTCACAACTTCCAATGCACTCTGACTATCAGTGAAGATGGTGGTGGTAGAAGATTGACCAACACCCAAATCAGCCATAAGGCATGTGAGCCACACACACTCAACAGTCGTTGTGAAAGCAACCCTATACTCAACCTCAACTAGAAGTGGCCATAGTAGGCTGCTTCTTGCTCATGAACTACCAAGCATGAAGCAGAAGCCACTATTGGACACACGAGTGTCATAGCAACTAGCCCAATTAGATGTTGGAGGTAGATGTCTATAGAAGCACACAAACAACACCAAGAAGAAGAAGAAGCTTGGAGCACAATACACAATACTGAATGTATTACGATTAGAATGTACAAAGATAAGTAACCCATTAGGGCTATAGGCGTATATACAAGTCGAGGGAAAAAAACCTCCTTAAGAGGGAAAAAAGTGCCCCGGTGGTCCTAGTGTGTTCACACACATCAGCACCAAAATATATCAACAAATCCTCCTTAGGAGTGATGTAGTGAACAAGGAACTGACACTCATGTATAAGGAAGTACCAAGCTATATGGAATCAATCAACAAAAGGAAGTAAGCCCAAAGCTTTGCGGACAGCTTCAAACTTCTCCCTAGGCAGAGACTTCGTGAAAAGGTCTCCAATGTTCACTTGCGTGGGAACATATGCCAAGCTGATCTCTCCAACAAAGAACCTCTCCCCAACATAATAATAATGCACCTCAATGTGCTTAGTGAGAGCATGGAACATAGGGTTCCTCGCGATTGCCAATGAGCTCTACCTGTCAGTGAATTTGGTGGTGGTGGGTTAAAACAATCAAAGTAGTCAGGTACCACTCAAGTAGCAAAAGATGCGCTTAAGCACGTGCCAATGCTTGACACCTGGGCAATGCATAAACCTGCTCATCTCTGAGATAGCAAACTAAATATCTCGCCAAGTAATGCATAAATAAATCAAAGATCCAATAGCGTGCTAATAGAGAACAACATCAAATGCATGTCTAGCATCATAGGAGTGGCAATAGGTTTGCAGTCTTCAAGGCCAAAACGCTGCAATAATGTGTCAATGTATTCTTTGCCAATATTAACCTTTCTAGCTCTGTCACCCATCCATATCCCCTTGTGTATAATAAGCCATTGCAGACAAGGTTTTTTAGCAGATGGTGGAAAGGCCCAGATGCAATGGAATATGAATTTCCACTGTTTTGGAGACCAGTTCACCTTCCACATTCTGTTAAGTTTTGGTGTAATCCTCTAGACAAAAGCATGTTTTTTGTTTCGACCCCCCCCCCCCCCCCACGAAAGAGTCTGGCCATTGCCCAAACTGAGTGTATTTTTTATTACTTTTAAATTCTTCTCCATTCTTTTATAAATAAATCTCATATGTTTCAACCAATGGAATAGTGTTAACTTTTTTATTCCGGAGTTCATTCATGTTCACATAAGACGATGGCACACAAATAAAATGTATACTTTTTCACGGGTTTGTGTGAACAAGCTGAAAGTGGAACAACAAATTTAAACAATTTTCAAGTCAGAATAATGTGTTTTTTGATGTTTAGAATAATATGTTTTTCTCGTCTGTGTGAACCCAACCTAAATATACATTGTCGAAGGCCGTCCGGACCATGTGAATCCGGTCTTAGAGAACCCTAGGGCTAGCTTTCGTAGAGGCGACGGGTGACACGTACCACTTGTCTTTCTGAGAGGGATGGATTTGAGAAGCCTTTCGATACGTGTCAAAAAAAAGATCCCGCCACTCGGGAGGAACGTGAAAAGACAGTTGAAGATGTGCAACAACGTAGAGGCATCCAACGCGTACCGCCATAGAGATTTAAGCGAGAGTGGTCAGTTGCTGTATCTTCATCACCTACTTCGCAGACGCACTGAGGCTCTCTTCCGTTGTTTGTCCATTATCTGAATCCATCACGAAGGTTCCCTTTCTATCTCCGTACTGAGAACGGCTTATCGGCAGGTCGTTTGAGTAGTATGGACACTGCTACTGTTGATGTCCACCCATCGTCCCACGGCCTCCGTGAGCAAGCTCTATTTGATCAGTTCGACGGGAATAGGGATGGGAAAATCAGCCAGGAAGAGATAGCCAGCAAGATGCATTCTATGGGCCTGTCTATATCCCAGGATGAGCTTAAGAAGCTCATGGCCGAGTCCGGGGCCAATACGGACGGCCTTATCGACTACGAGGGCTTCGTAAGGGTCTATCGAGACCTAATGGGAAAGAATCGTGGCGGAAGCGGGAGCGCAGCTGACTCTGCAGCCGCTTCAGCGCTCGATGACGACGCAGACGGATCGCTCAAGGAGGCGTTCCAAGTGTTCGACGCCGACAGAAACGGCCTCATCTCGGCGCAGGAGCTTCATGATGCTCTCAAGTCGATTGACGTCCTGCAAGGTCGCAACCTGTCCGACTGCGAGGCCATGATAAAGCGCGTCGATTCTGATGGAAATGGGCAGGTCGATTACGAAGAGTTCAAAGCAATGATGGATTGATGAACTGCCATGTTTCTTAGTCTGCAACGGTATTGTGGTTTTATCTCGTTCTTCTCAACATTGGCATTGCCGTTGCTACTGCCGTCGTCTTTTCTTGTCGATGTAGTAGTAGTAGTTCCGTCTTCATGCTCATCAGTATCAGCAGAACTTCTTGCGCCAGCGTAGTATCAGCAGACCTTGCGCCATTTTCCAAATGCAGAAATACACGTAGTATAATTTGGCTGTTGTATGCCTTTTGTTTGGACATATCCGTACTGTAATCAAGCAACCTTGCCTTGCAGTAAAGGCAGCCTGCTGATTCCTAAGGCCATTTCAGTTCTGTCGGAAATCGTTTCCTTGACTTTCAAGTAGCGAAAGCCATAGTTGAGTATATGCAATTCATTTCACCTTCTCCCCTCAGGTTCATCTGTATATGTATGTGTGTGTATTAGTGTGTGTGGGGGGATATATATGTGTGAGTTTGTGTGTTGTTTTTTTGTTTATCTTACTTCTTTTGGCAGACCTAATTGAAGAGCTCTTGGTTGAAAATTGAACTGTGAAAGTTCTCCGATTGAAGTGGATGTTGACGATGTGCTTTTCCATTTCATTATCTATTGCATTGAGTTATTGTGAGTCAACTTGAAGCTTCCAATGAACGTACATTGGATAGCATTTACACACCACCTCAAGTCCACCCACCCCCTACATGGATGGTTGATACACCATGGTTTGATGAGAGTGGCCAATGTTAGTTTTAAACATATAAAAGAAATAGCATACATGTACATATATTTAACGTGCTTGCTCTTTCTAAACATATGCATTCATTTCAAGAGCATGAGGTGCACTTCTATCATGATAATCTAAAAAGCAATGCTTTCAATTGTTGTGCATTGATGAAGAGTGGATCGAAGGCCATGCTATGAGTGAAGAGATATGAATAAGGAGTTTGGAGAAGGAGTGGAACTTCTCCTTGACCTACCTTGTATACATTATGGTCTTCTTTGGTAGCACTTGTTGCTTTTGGCATCCACCTCCACATGAGACTATTGATACATTTCGATAGAGATGTGTGTGAACACACTAGGACCGTTGGAGCACTTTCGTCCCTCTTTAGGAGATTTTCCCCCTTGCTTATATATATAACCCTATCATATCACTTATCTTTGTACATTTCTCTTGGTAATACATTTAGTATTGTGTGTTGTGCTCTAAGCTTCTTCTTTCGTGTCGTTCTTATGCTTCCACAGACCTCAAACTCCAATAGTTGGTATCAGAGCAGGTCAATGCTTCATCTAGGGCATTGTTGATACCCCTCCGATCATTGTCTCAGAAATGCATGAAAATATCTTTTATGGAAAACATATATACAGGTTTCGGTTGGCTAGTACAAGGCTCTTGAAGTATACCACAGATCTAGTACAACTCAACAAGGTAGTTCTACTCCACTTTTTGAGATACAATTATTTTTCTGCATGAGGGTATTATAATCAGATGTTATGGCTGAAAGCAATGATGTATTTTGTATATGGTTGTTTGAGGATAGATTGGATGGCACTAATTACTCATGGGCATATAGGATGCATCATGTATTGGATGCAAAAGGTCTATAATATTGTGTAGGGTGTTGAAAAACATCCTATTATATCTACAATATAAGTATCAAAGGTGATGTAGATGGTGTTAAAGATGATGATCTTCGAATTCCTATTCGTGATGCAGTTCATATCGCACCTATTGTAGAGGAACTTCGTTGGGATGGCAGAGATGCTCAAGAGCACATCCATCGATAGCTTTGTTTATCAAACATGTCATTATTCCTCACATTCACTCTTATCAGAAAACAAAGGAATTTGGGATACACTTACCACTTTACATCAAGGTAGAAATGAGGCTCATGTTGCTTACCTCAATAAACAATTGGGAGAGTGAGCACATGAATGAAGGAGATTCCATGAATAATTTTTTGACAAAGATCAAATATTTGAAGAAGTTGATTTTTGCTGATGAAGTCCTACATGATAGTTCAGTTGTGTAGATTGTTTTTAATGCTCTTCTAGATTCATATCAGAGTTTTTCTTCTACTCTTTGATTGATGATGAAAGGCAATCCAAATGCCTTAGTATTCGAGGAGTTAGTCTCTGTTTTGTTGCAGGAAGATTAGTCTAGATAGAAGAGATTGATCATCCGTTTTGCAAATCAAGGTTTCCTAGCTAGTCAAAAGGGCAAGGAAAAATGGAACTCATTTACTAGCAAACAAAAATGTGCTAATGGTGCATAATCAAAGAAGAAAGACGCAGATGAAAAGAAATTAGAAAAGAAAGAATTATTTTATAAGTATTATAAAGGAAACGATTATGTCATAGAGTTATCCAAAATTGGCTATAAAAGAGGCAAATAAGAAAGAGGCTGGAATCATGGTTGTAGAGGCCTAGACACCTAAAACTGAGTCTACTAAACTTATGCAAAATGAAGAATGGGTGTTTACTATTGTTTGCAATTTTGATTCGTCTTCTCATGAGAAGTTTATCTCTACAATCGACTCAGATATTTGATACTTTGATAGTGGGGAAACCAAACATATTTATTATCCCACAATGCAATTTCTTTAGTTCACTTGAGCTTGCTTCTACAAGGAATACTACCACATGCGTCAAAAACTCCTCTTATCATGTAATGATAGTTGGTAAGATCATTCTGATTACTACTGATGGTAGTTCTTTTACATTGTGAGATGTTTTGTTTATACTAGGGATCAAGAAAAATATGTTGTCAATTTTGGCATATTCGCCAAGATCGGCTTGGATGTCAAAATTGATAATGTTAGATGTACAGTCCATGATCTCTCAAATGATGATGTTATTATTGCTTTTGGCATTTTATGTCGTGAGTTGTATAAGCTCATAGTCTATGAAAAATCTATGAATGATTCAACATGTGTAGTACATTATTCTCAAGCTATCTCAGATGCAAAGCTTTGGCATGCACACTTTGATAATCTAAATCTTGCTAGTTTGCTATACTTATAAAAATCTGAATTGTTGTTCTCTCTATCCAAACTTGAGGCACTTGATAAACATGTTTGTGAAGGTTGTATTTTGGGCAAAATGCAATGTTTCTCATTCCCTAAAGAGAGTTGAGTTCGAGCTACTCAGAAATTGCAGCTTGTTCATAGTGATGTTTGTGGTCATGTGCAGACATCCTCTTTTGGGAACTACCTCTTTCATTGATGATTTTTCTAGGCATGCATGTGTATATCTACTGAAAGAAAAGTCTGAAGTGTTTATATGCTTCAAACAGTTTTTGGTTTTGGTTGAAAATTTGTCAACATGCAAAATGGGCACCCTCCATTTTGATCGAGGAGGGGAATACATGTCTTCTATTTTAATGCATTTCTATCTGAACATAAAATAAAACATCATGTACAATGCCGTATAAACCTCAATAGAATGGAGTTTTTGAAAGGAAGAATAGGTCAATTATATAGATGGTCAGGACTTTTGGCTTGAGGCTATATGTGTGTAGCATATGTACTTAACAGGTGTCCCATCGAAGCACTATATTCTATCACTCCATATGAGGCTTGGCATGGTCGCAAGCTATCTGTTGCTCATCTATGTGTTTTTGGTTGTTTGGCATATGCATTAGTGCCTGAACAATAATGTAGGAAATTGGATGATAAAGCAATGAAATGTATTTTTTTCGGTATAGTTCTGAAAGCAAAGGCTATCGTCTGTATCCCATAGACTAAACACATTTTGGTTAGTCATGATGTTGTTTTTGTGGAAGATGCGGTTCGATCATTACTTTCATGTACTAAGGAGACTTTTGTTAGCTCTAGAGGTGTGTATGAAACTTTGATGTTGCTTTTTATAGGTGAACAATCAAGTGTTGGTCTGAATGAGGCAATTTCTTAGCCTTTACAGATTTTACATGATGATGCAGTTCATTCTATTTATGATGTAAGTTTACATGATGCACTTGTTGATGAGAGGGTTGATATAGAGGAAGTGAAAACTATGCCGCAATGTCTGATGGAGGCTTTGTAAGATAGTAAATTAGATGCACATTTATCATATCGTACTTGTTCACACTCTCATAGTGCTTCTTTTGCATCGGATTGTTATGCTATGGCTGCCTCCAGTCTTTATGATGAGAATAAGCATGTTTCATTTGATGAAGCACAAAATTCAAAAAATTGGATGGCTGCTATGCAATTAGAATATGGCGCTATTATGAAGAATGGTATTTGGTCTTTATGTGATTTACCTCCTAGCAAGAACGCCATTGACACTAAGTGGGTATACAAGCTGAAGTGTAAGCCTTATGGAACAATTGACATGTATAAGACTAGGCTTGTTGCAAAAGGTTTTGCTCAAGAAAGAGGCATTGATTTTGATGAGACCTTTGCTCCCACATGTTGAATGACTACTGTTCATAGCATATGTAAACTTGCAGCTCATCATGGTTGGAAGGTACACCAGTTAGACATTAAAATTGCATTTCTGAATGTTGACTTAGATGAAGAAGTGTATGTTTGTCAGCCCTATGGTTTTGTTCAGAAAGGACATGAAAACAAAGTGTGCAGATTGAAAAAGGCATTATATGGTTTGAAGAAAGCACCATGTGCTTGGTATGAAAAGATACATGCCTACTGGATTGCACATGGTTTTTTAGAACAGGCCAATTAAGAGCACCTTATATGTTAAGTGTGCAAATGATATGCTTCAAATCATTGTTGTATATGTTGATGACATCCTATTCACTAGTCCTAATGAGAGGCATATTGTTGATTTTAAGGCTGATTTTGTGGAGAGATAGTGGATGCAACCTGAAGATGAATTGGTGCTGCTACAACAGACTTCACACCAGCCAACTGAGACTTCAGAGTTGGTTAGTAGACCATTTGAGCTTCCTAAATCCACAAAAAAATCACCCAAGTATCTTAAAATTTTGAGTCAAGACAGACTAGTTGCAAAGTGACTAGCTCCCAAAACTTGCTATTTTTGTACATACATCTGCTAGAAAAAAATGAATAGTGCTCTCAACCTGATAGAAATTAGAAATATTTCTTTTGAATATAGCAAATAGACTTAGCAAGCTTCTCAATACAAGCCAAAACACTTCAATTCATCAACTGAGCATTGAGAAAAAGTTATAGCAAAATTTGGAACACTCGTCATTTTCGGGCTCTGTAGAGATAGATTTGTGAGCAGTAAAATGCAGATTTCTCACAAATGATAAACCCAATGGACATGAGACTTTGGGAGCATAAACTAGACTCAGAGAGTTATCAAATGCACTTTAAAACTCTGAAAACGATTACCTATAGCCTGAGATATGAGCTTATGACATTTACTATTTTCAGTGAGTATAGCAGAGAACAAATCAGAGAAGAAGTAAATGATGAATGTATAGATTCACATATAATTACAAATAGAGCTATGATTTTTGTTTCTCCTACTTCAAAAGTAAAGAGCCTACCATGCTTCTCACCTCTGGCTATCTTCTTGAAGCCTTGACATGGATCTTCCACAAAAGCTCCATGTTGGGTGAACCTAACTTGCAAGCATTTCTCAACTATTTGGTCTATACTTATTAGGTTTTTTGTAATATTGGGAACATAGAGTACCTTGCTCATATATTTATCATGCCATTGGAAGCTTTGGCATTACCAATCTTCTCTACACTATGCTTTGTGTCATACCCTATTTGTACTTTATATCTATGCTTTGGACTTTCCAAGTGAGATAAGAGAGCTATGTTGCTTGCAACATGATTTGAATATCCTAAATCTATGTAGAATAAGTGATCAACTTCTTTACCTTACTTATGGATTAGGTTCATCAAAAGCAATGAGTCTTCATGTTGTTGCTCTTCATAATAATTTTTGTAGCACCTTTTGTTATGGTCTCTATTGTTATTGTTGAAGTTGTGTCCACATTTGCCTCTATTGCTGCCATATCCACCTCTTCCACTTCCTTTTTGGGTCTTTCCACTGAACTAGAAACTTTGAGTGGTGTAGATGTTCTTATCATAAATTGCACAAGGTTGAACATTCTATTCTTTGGTTTTATCATGCTTTGGTCATTTCTTCTTCCCTTTCCACTTGCTCTTTCTTGCAAAGTTGGCTCGAGATGTATTCTCTTCATATTATTCCTTTTTCTTGCCTTTCAACTTTTTGTCCTTCTTTTGCATATAGAGCACTAGTTGAATTACCATGATACGAGTTACCTTTATTCATGATATTGTTGGCCTCTTAATTGGACTTGTCCAAGAAAGATGTTGAAGTCCAGTGTTTGCACATCCATGATGAGATCATAGGTTGTGGTGAAAGATTGCCATTGCTTGTCACCTCTAATCCCATTGAGAATTTGCCTCATGATGGCATCTTCTTCAATCAACTCTCTAATGGATGAAAATTGATCAACAACCTCCTTGACCTTTGTAACAAACTCTGTGATGGTTTGTTTTGGATTCTTCTTCATCTGGTTGAATTCATTCCAAAGATGATTCTTCCTTGCTTTTTTAATAGCAAAAAAAAAGTCTCTAGGGCATCCCAAGTTTCTAGAGATGTCTTGCATCCTCTAATACGTGGTAATAGAAAGTCACATATGGAGTTTAGTATGTATGACCTTGCTTGAGCATCCCTTGCATACCAAAGTATGAGCCTATCTATTTCTTCTTGAGTACATCCTCCTTTGGACCTTTGAATAGGCATTGCTTCATCACCTGATACAATCCCATATAGATTTCTTCCTTGCAAATAAGCTTCCATTCTGATTTTCCAAGTAGCAGAATTGTGTCTATCAAGCTTTTCAATCATGATGGAAATCAATCTCCCATCTTGAATTGCTTTGATATCACTAAAAGAAGTTGTAGAAGCTTGGAGAGGCTTGGAAATTTGAGTTGTTAAGTGGTGAAGTTGGTGTAGCAAACTAGCATAGGATCAGCCCTAGCTCTTTGGATATGTAATGTAGACCTTGTAGGCTTGTGGTTAATGCAATAACACCCAATAAGTACTTTGGAACATCAACAAGAACAAGTTGATGCAAAAACTTGCACCTTAACTAGCTCACAAAAACCTTCTAAAAATGGATGAAAGTTATGACTCCAAATACTAAGAGTAGCCAGCATAGTTACAATTGGAGAAATTTCTCTTAAGAGAGTTTCATACATAGGGTTGGATTGCTAAACTGCATAAAAGAACTAATTTATAACAACAAATGAAAGAGCAATCGCCTTAACACTGATTGGATGTCATCCCGATTTTTCAAGGATGTGCAGAAGATGATCCTGAGACTGTAAAAATCATATTTCTTTGAATCTATTGAACCAAATGACTTGAAAATGTATAAATTCAAATTAAATGCTTAAACATGTGATTTGGAGCTCTATAGAGAGAGGAGCACCCTCTACAAATTCACTAAGTATTAGGAAGGAAGAGGGAATTGAAGTGGCACCAAGCAATGATCAAAGAGTATATATATTGCTTCAAATCAACACTCTCCTTAACGTACAAATGATTTAGAATCTTTACATAGAATCTTGAGGATCTATCCACACCTTTTCTTCATGAATTTTAATTCAAAAGATAGGCAAGTTTGGTAGCTTAGATTGATTGGAATCTTCTCCTACAATCTAGGAAAAGAGAAGGTTGAAGTCATATCTACCTTTTGATTGATTGATTGACAATCAATCTCAACCACTTCTAGCTCGTGGCTTTTGAGCCTTTTACTTTTCCCTTTTACAAATGCAAATGCTTTGCCACTTACATAAGAAAGTAACCATATGTAATTAATCACTCAATACAATAAATGAATGCAAATAAAACTCTACAAGGAGTATATGTGGAATCATTCAAATGATGGTTTTATGTAGATCATCTACACCTCAAGCATAATGAAAGCTTGATGTTCCAAAAAATGGATCACTGGTAAAACACCCTCATTTGCCACACAATTTCAGCCAGAGGATTTACCTAGTGCCACATGGAAGGGCAACATTTTTGAACCAAATTGGTGGAAGAATTGATTGGAGACATATCTAGAAATACTACGAACATGAAACAATGTGCGGCTATATTTTATTTACAATCCATGCTTCAAAGCAATCCCCACACACAAGACATGGAAGGCATTTTCTATCAAGGTACAAAAAATGCATGTTGTGCTGATTGGGTCAACTGCCCATACCTAGCACCACCATAGGTACCATCCTCTATGTCATACATGATGGCCACGATACGTCATTGGATACCTCATCTCAAACCCATGCTAGATGTAGCCACTCAAATGTTGTGGTAGATTTTTGACATGATCCAGATAGTATTCAAAACATTCAAAAATAGAAAGGCACCACACATCTTGGACCTTGGATTTGTGAACAAAAGTTATGATCTAATATACAACATGAGCTCTACTCCAAGCATCCATGTTGTCTATGCCTAGCATGCGAGAATAAGGTTCCTCCTAGCTTGCCATAAGCAAACCTTTGAAGATATGCTCACAATCGACTTCTCGAAGTACCATTCTGAGGTGTTCCAATCAAAACCCACTCATCTTCTTCAATTGTTACCTATGCACAAGAAATGTACTCGAAACTTTACAAAAAAAACCCACCTTGATATCCCAAGTGACATTGATTGGGAACATCTGCAATTTAATCTAGCAAAGGGACTCAAGTTATAGGAACATGATCTAGCAATGAATGTCTTATAGTTCTACATTGACCATCCTACCCAACAAAGGTCTGTTAGGGATGAAAGACGTGAGAGAGGGGGGAGCATTGGCCAAAAATGAGGATTCAATAGACACAAGAGCCTTAGAAGAGAGGAACAAATGGAATATCAGCATGGATTAAGGAGACAAAGCAATCAAAGATAATCGGGCAATGAGGCCCAACCAACTCTTCAAATGAATTTAACTTTACATCAAACAATGATCATTATCATTATGCTCACCATGTAAGTACCATTTTTGGTAGATTAGACTCCATTTTGTTCAAGCCAAGGATTCCTTGGGCTTGAGGAGACTAGAAGTACTTATGTATCAACTTTCATATTTTTCTAAGCTTGTTTGAGCCTCCAAATAGGCATCATAACCTATTTTTTAACTAGGTTGGACACTAGGTCTGGGCAGGGCCAAAGCTAGTGAAAAACTATGAAAAGAGCTAGAGAGCTCATCTTTTAGGTTGGACGGTTTTTATAATAGAATTCTTTTGTGATTGAAATAAAAGCATTCCATTGTTCATCTCTTTGTTCTTGCCTTGTGTGCATGTGTGTGCATGCTTGTGTGTGGACTACTAGGGATTGAAGTTTTTATAATAGAATTCTTTTGTGATTGAAAGTAAAAGCATTCCATTTTTCATCTCTTTGTTCATGCCTTGTGTGCAATTTTTTAGGTTGGACTAGTAGGGATTGAAGTTTTTGTAATAGAATTCTTTTGTGATTGAAAGTAAAAGCATTCCATTGTTCATCTCTTTGTTGTTGCCTTGTGTGCATGTGTGTGTATGTGTGTGCATGCTTGTGTATGGATGCTTGTGTGCTTCTCACTCACTCGCTTGTGCACTCCACCTGCTCATGGTCATCATACCATCCTCATTTCTCTATGGATTGACAATCATGAGGTGGATCTCCTCACGTTGATACTTATCATTGTGCTAGAGTGAAAATTTTTTTTTATGAAGAGCACATAATTAATAGAGTCCATTGTTCATCTCTATCTTACCTTGTGTCTGCATGTGTGTGTATGTTTGTGCATGTTGGTGTGCTTCTCACTCATGCACTTGTGTGATCACTTTCTCATGGTCATCATGCCACTCTCATGTCTCCTCTCGAATTGACAATTATGAGGTGGATCTCCTCACGTTGGTACTCACCGTTGTGCCTAAGTGACAGTAGGTAAATATATCTCTGAAGTCCATGACTAACTTCATTAAGGCTTCTTCTTCCTCTGCTGCCATGTCAACTACTAATCCTATATGTTTATCTTCTTCCCCCTCTTGGGTGATCAATATTTATTTAGTTTCTTCTTGATTTTCATAAGATTTAACTCTTTTCTTTTCTCTTTGTGGTTTCAAGTTTAACCAATATCTTTCCTCAATCTCATATTTTTAGATTAAGTGAAACATCAAATTTGTTTTCTCATAAGTTAGAACACTCTTTTCTTTCGGTTCTATTCATCATTCATTTATTTTTCCTCTTCCACATGTTCCATTTTTCTATGTTTCTTGGAAATTTTATGTTTCAATACATCAATAGCTCCCACATTTTCTAGATATGAAGTCTCACCCATTAATTCCAAGTTTTCTTCTTTTTCCTTGGATGCATTCTCATTATAATCAACTTTTATGATTCTTAATGCTATGTGAATGATATCATATCCTTCTTCATTTTGAAAATTTATCCCCACATTTTCTTCATTGTCTATATCTAGTGCTAAAAAAATATGAGTCCATCCATATGATTCAAAATATTCATCATCAAATACTTGAGATGCATACTTTCATCATCTATAGATCTCTCATTTACAAAATCTTCCCTTCTCAAAAGAAATCTTTTTGGGAGTTTTTTGCGTGTTGAATCACATGCCTAAATTTGTGCTTCATTATCACTTTCTTCAGTCAGAGCTTCCATAGATTCCCTTATAGAATCTTGATCATTGCGCACTTTATTCCATTCTCTTGGAGATATATCATGATAAGTCCCTCTTCTTAGATTGAATCTGGCTACATTTTCTTGGAAGTTTAGGTAAAGGAATTTTTTCATCAATCTTGAACTACATGCAATTATCTCATAAAAGTTCTTTCTAGAATAATGTCATAAGATTTTAAATGAAGAATTCCACAATTACAAATGTATGTTCCATTTCAATTCTGCATGTTTTTATTATTGCCTTTTCCCGTAAACCCAAAGTTTTTTGCTATGTACCCATCAACCAATTGCAATCTCTTTTTAGTAGGTTTGGGTTTTGCAGCACCCCACTCTGTCCATATCTTTCTTGTCATTGTGGCTACTCTAGCTCCACTGTCTACACCTGCATTTGCTTATTTTTCTTAAAATTGAATTGAAATTATTGAATTTCCTTCTTCTGCTTCACAATATTATCTAGTCTTTTTTATATGGAAGATTTCTCCTCCAAATGCACAACAAGAAGCTCGGATATGATGAAGCAACTACAAATGGATTCTAGCTTTGATCACACATGAACGGTATTTCTACTTTGTTAGCTAAATCCGATGATGAAGAACATGATCCCTTGGGATTGAATGACCTATTTGAAGAAGCTAACCAACCAAGGAAAGTATATATGGAGCCTTTTCCATGTTATATTGTAGTCTACACTGAGATCATTTGGAGCAAAAAGAAGAATTCTAATAGAACAAAACAATAAGTGTCCCTATGAGACCAATAAGGAGGGAGGAGTCTGATGCAAATGGAGGACGGGACCAATACAACTGAGGAAATGATGGCGATACAACTATTGATGGAACAAGATCCTCCTATAGAAGAGAATCCTCTTGGTTTGTTGTAGAGCTGAGACTAGGAGAACAAAAGCAAGTAAGGTGGAGGAAATTTCAAAGAGCTAACCGAAGACAGAATGGTGAAGTTTAGACAACTAACCAAAGGTAAGGAAGTATGGCAGAGTGAGATCTCACAGTTCGACCCACTTGATCTTGAGAAAGACAAAGTGGAATGCACTAAGAAAATTTCGACAATGAAATAGTTGCAAATAAAACCTCTGGATCTACTACTATATACAAGAACTTCAAAGGCCTACTTGGATGGGGATATGAGAAGCTAACTTTATGAAGACAAGCAGTGGTCAACATAGTTACATTGAAGAATGAGTGTTTTCCTATAGTGAATGTATCTAGGCTCAAGTTGTATCACACTTAGAAAGAGTGGTATTGTCTTGTACCTAGCTGGTTTTCATTTGCTTTCAAATTTTGTAATATAGATATTAATATGCAGTTAGGCACATATGCACATATATCTAGGCATAGATGCTTATTCAAGTGCTTGTAGTTAGGAATGCATTCATGCATCCACATACTTTGTAGGGAGAGTAGAGAATAATGTTGTGTAGAGAGCTTGGGCTGGCATCCAATCATGTAGAATCTTGCATGTGTGAGAAAGAGCAATTGTTTCAATAATAGGTGGTGCAGAGAAGTTCACTAGTAGATGTGGAAAAATAGTTCAAGGGTCAAAGTAAGGCTCAAGTGTAAGATATTATGTGGAAGGTGGGGGCTAGAAGTGTTGATATATTTTGATAGTGATGTGTGTGAACACATTAGGACCACCAGGGCACTTTTTTTCCTATTTAGAAGGTTTTTTCCCTTGGCTTGTAAATATGCCTATAACACTGAAGGATTACTATCTTAGTACATTCTCTTGGTAATACATTGAGTATTGTGTGTTGTGCTCCAAGCTTCTTCTTCTTCCTTGTGTTGTTTACATGCTTTTACAGACCTCAAAATGCAACAATTGGTATCAGAGTAGGTTGCTGTTTCATCTAGGGCATCGTTGTCATCCCTCAAGTCACAGTCTCAAAATTGCACGAAATTTGGTGAATGTACTTAGTCAATTAGGATTTAAAACAGCTTCGCTATGTGGTGTCAAAATCGCAATCCGAGCTCATTTTGGCCTCCAAATGTACTATCGTAGTGCTTGTGCAGACAATTTTGTCTTTCTATGCCAAAGATATATACAAGTTTTGGTTCACCAATATTAGCACCTCAAAGTCTAGAATAGGTTTAGCAAAACTCGACAGGGTGGTTCCGCTCAACTTTTTGAGATACAATCATTTTTCTGCATTAGGGTACTTTAGTTAGTGGCCATGGCTAGAAGTAGTGATGTATTTAGTATGTTGGCTGTTGAGGATAAGTTGGATGGTACCAATTATCCATTATGGACTTATATGATGTTTTATGTATTGGTTTCAAAAGGACTATGGAACATTGTCTAGGGTATTGAAAGACATCCTATTTCACCTGTGAGCACAATTGCTCAAGGTGATGCAGATGCCATTGAAGATGATGATATTCTTCAAGTTCTTGTTCATGCTCTGGTTCATGTTGCACACCTGCAAAGCAACTTCAATAGGATGGCAAATATACTTAGGCACATGCATTGATAGCCTTGTCTGTCAAACATCCCATTATTCCCCATTTTTGCTCCGATAAAACAAGAAAGGATGCTTGGGATATACTAACGATTTTATACCACGCAAGGCATGAGGCTCATGTTGCTTACCTCTGAAAATAGTTGGAGAATGAGCACATGAATGAAGGAGATTCTAGGGATAATTTTTTGACAAAGATCAAAGATTTGGATCAATTGATTTCTGCTGATGAAGTCTTGCCTGACAATTCACTTGTGCAGACTTTTCTGAATGGTCTTTCATATTAATATCAAAGTTTTGCTTCTACTCTTCAATTGATGATGAAATGCAATCCAAATGCCTTAACATTTGAGGAGTTATTCTCTGGTTTATTGTAGGAAGATCAGCCTAGGCAGAACAAGTCCATTATGCATGTTGTAGATCAAGCTTTCCTGGCTAGACAGAAGCTTAAAGGTAAATGGAGCTCTGTTGGAAATTAGGTAGGCCCATAACTAATACCACAGGTCCATAGTTCCATAGGTCCAGCATCTACAACATAGAATCAAGCAATCTTCCAATATTGACAAAACATGAACATACCGCACTTAATCATATAAATGATGAGACAAAGATAGAGAGAGATTAGAAAACATGTGTAAAGTGTTACGTAAGCCACTGCTTACTCACACTATCATATATACAAATATGAATTTACAATGTGGGAGCAAAACTCTCAACCACTCAATGTGAGCATAAATAGATGGATGAGTGTAGTATGTACAGAATTTACAAGAATATTCAGATGTAGGGATAGAAATATGAATATGTATGAGATGTATGACCTGATAGGTTGTAGAAGAGTGTATATGAGTGACAGAAAGAGGAAAGATCAATTGGAAACTGATATTTAGCAAACTCTAATATGATTTTAGTCTATGGAAGATCCTAAATCAGATGTGTGTGTGAAAGATCACATACTTATAGAATTAGCAAAGAAAGCTAACATGTTGCTGCCACAAATCCTCATACTCATGTGAACACTTCTTCTCTAACACCTCATCCGAATGCATGAAGCATGCATGTACTGATTCTCCTTTAGATATGTCGAATAGGACTCCTCCTGATATGGATGACACTGCCTCCATAAACTTCAAGTAGTACCTGTGTGCATAAAGAGAATATGTACCTGAATTCTTAACATAAGATGCAAATCTTAAGTTAACCTTCATCCAATGTCTTTGAAGTACACCGAAGGCTGATCCATACCACCAAGCTGCTGATAGGTAATTCTTCTCCATAAGCAAGAGTGTGGGCACACTCTTCTCCAAGAAGAACTCCATAGCTGCTCCTTAACATGCTCTTAGAGTGCACCATGGCTGCCCCATGTGTGCTAGAGCACCACCTCTACTAAGGGACCAGAAATTGGCATTGCCAATTGGTGTAGGATGTCTAACAAAGTGACCCAAGACTCTCTTATATAGTTTTTAAGGCTTCATGCGAAAACTCAATGAAAGTCACGAAGTAAAGGTAATTCCCAAAAAAAGGTGTCTGCATAGGACCATAGACATCACTATGTACAAGCTGCAATTTCTGCGTAGCCCGAACTGAACCATCTTTTGGAAAGGAGGAACGCTGCATTTTGCCCAAAATACAGCCTTCACATACATGTTTTCCAGGTGCCTCAACCTTGGGCAAAGAAGACACCATTTCAGATTTCTGCAGGCGTAGCAAACTAGCAAAATTCAGATGACCAAAGCGTGCATGCCAAAGCTTTGCATCTGACATAGCCTGAGAATCATGAACTGCACATGTCGAATCATTCACAGATCTTTCATAGTCTATGAGCTTATACAGCCCACGACATAAAATGCTAGAAGCAATAATCACATCGCCATTTGATAGATCATGAACTGTACACTTGTCATCACGAATTTCACAACCAAGCCAATCTTGGCTAATGCAAAAACTGATAATAGATTCTTCTTGATCCCTAGCACAAATAAAGCATCTGACAAGGTGAAAGAACTACCATCAGCAGTAGTCAAAATGATCTTACCAACTCCCATAACAGGATAAGAGGAGTTGTTGGTGCATGTGACAGTATTCTCTGTAGGGGCAGGCTCGAGTGAAGAGAAGAAACTACGCTGCGAGGTAATATGTTTGGTCGCCCCATTGTCAAAGTACCAAACATCTGAGTCCACTGCAGACATGCATTGCTCATGAGAAGATGGGTCAAAACTGCAAATAGTAGTAAATGCCCATTCTTCTTCCTGCACAAGATTAGAAGACTCTGTTTTTGGTGTAGAGGCTTCTGCAACAACCATTCCAGCCTCCTTTTTTTTTGCCTCTTTTGCAGCCAGTTTTGGACAGTTCTTTATGACATGATCATTCCCTTTACAGTACTTGCAAAAACAGGACGTCTTTCAACACCTTGCACAATGTTCCACAATCCTTTTGCAACCAAAACATGTCGCATCATATAAGCCCATAATGGGTAGTTGGTACCATCCAACTTATCCTCAACAGCCAACATATGGAATTCATCACTGCTTTCAGCCATGGCCGGTGACTAGAATACCTTGATGCAGAAAATTGACTGTATCTCAAAAAGTTGAACAGAACTGCCCAGATGAGTTCTGCTAGACCTGTAGCAGACTTCGAGATGCTAAAACTGGCGAACAGAAACTGGTATATACCTTTGGCACAAAAAGACGAAATAGCCTACACAAGCGCTGCGATAGTGCGTTCGGAGGCCGAAACGAGCTCAGATCGCGATTTCGGCACCACAGAGCGAAGTCGTTTTGACCTCGGAAACACGTTGAGTATGCTCACCAAAATTTGTGCGATTCTGAGAGTGCAAACGGAGGAGTGTCGACGGTGCCCTAGATGAAGCGACGACCTGCTCTGATACCAATTATTAGAGATAGACGTCTGTGAAGCACGCGAACAACACAAGGAAGAAGAAGAAGCTTGGAGCACAAACACACAATACTGAATGTATTACTAGAGAATGTACAAAGATAAGTAGCCCATTAGGGCAATAGGCGTATATACAAGCCGGGGAAAAAAAACCTCCTAAAGAGGGAAAAAAGTACCCCGGCGATCCTAGTGTGTTCACACACATCACTACCTAAATATATCAACAATATGTATCTGAATTCTTAACATAAGATGCAAATCTTATGTTAACCTCCATCCAATGTCTTTGAAGTACACTAAAATCTTCATGTAGAAGACAATCTTCAAATACATTATATAGATGGCTGATCCACACCACCAAGCTGCTGATAGGTAATTTCTTCCATAAGCAAGAGTGTGAGCACACTCTTCTCCAAGAAGAACTCCATAGCAAAGAACTCCATAGCTGCTCCTCAACATGCTCCTAGAGTGCACCATTGCTGCCCCATGTGTGCTAGAGCACCACCTCTATTGAGGGACCAAAAACTGGCACTGCCAATTGGTGTAGGATGTCCAACAAAGTGACCCAAGACTCTCTTATATAGGTTTTAAAGCTCCATGCGAAAAACTCACAAAAAGGCACTTTACTTTAATCACATCGCATTTCAAATTGCTTTTGCTTTATTTTAAGTGAGTTTGCTTTATTTTTAAAGTTGCTTTTAGCTAATTTTAAAAATAACTTCTTGACCTGATTTTTCACACTTTTGACTACCTGATGAATGATCTGACAACATTTTTATGATCCTCATGCCGAGAGCTACCATATGAGGTCAAAATCCTAAATGAGTAAAAAACTAGGATTAGGGTTTTCTCCCAAATATGATCTCTGATGAGTGAATGTTATATACCATTGGAAAGCTCTCTTCAAGCTCTACAAGATAGGCTCATAAAAATTTTACCCATTTTTGTGCCAAAAATAAATAATTACTAAAATTAGGGTTTTTGCCCTAAATGGATTTGGACTGATGTGACATTGTTTTCCAGCAAGCTCTTTTACTAGCAAGAAAAAATTTTCTAATTCTACACAATCAAAGAAGGATTATAGAGATGATAAGAAAACAAAAAAGCATAAATTATTTTGCAAATATTGTAAAGGAAATGATCGCCATAAAGAGTTGTCCAAAACTGGCTACAAAAGAGGCAAAGAAGAGAGAGGCTAGAATGGTTGTTGCAGAAGCCTCTACACGCAAAACATAGTCTGCTAATCTTGTGTAGAATGAAGAATGGGCATTTACTACTGCCTACAGTTATAAACCCATCTTCACATGAACAATATATGTCTAAAGTAGACTCAAATGTTTGGTACTTTGATAGTGGGGCAACCAAACATATTACCTTATAGCGTAGTTTCTTCACTTCACTTGAGCTTGCCCCTACAAGGAATATTGTCACATGTGCCAACAACTCCTCTTATCCTGTTCTGGGAGTTGGTAAGATCATTTTGACTACTGTTGACTGAAGTTCTTTTACATTGTCAGATGCTTTATTTGTGCCACGAATAAAGAAAAATATATTATCAGTTTCAGCATTAGCCAAGATTCACTTGGTCGTGAAATTTGTTGATGATAGATGTAGAGTTCATGATCTCTCGAATGCAACATCATTATTTCTTTTAGCATTTTATGCCCTGGGCTATATAAGCTCATAGATTATGCAAAATCTCTAAACGGTTCAACATGTGTAGTTCAAGATTCTCAGGCTATGTCAGATGCAAAGCTTTGGCATGCATTCTTTGGTCATTTGATTTTTCCTAGTTTGCTATGCCTGCAAAAATCTAAAACATTTTCCTCTTTTCTCAAACTTGAGGCACCTGGTAAACACTTATGTGAAGGCTATATTTTGGAAAAAATGCAGTGTTCCTCCTTCCCAAAAGATGGTTCAGTTCGAGCTACTAAGAAATTGTAGCTTGTTCGTAGTGATGTCTGTGGTCTTATCGAGACACCTTGTTTTGGGAACTATCTTTTCTTCATGGATTTCATTGATGATTTTCTAGGCATGCATGGGTATATCCATTGAAAGCAAAGTCTGAAGTGTTTATGTGCTTCAAATAATTTTTGATTTTGGCTGAAAATCTGTCACCATCTAAAATGGGCACCCTCTATCTTAATCGGGGGGGGGGGGGGGATATATGTCTTGTGATTTTAATGCATTTCTGGATGAACATGGGATAATTCATCAATGACAGCACCATATACACCTCAACATAATGGAGTTGTTGAAAGGAAGAACAGGTCACTCATGGAGATGACGAGGTGTATGGTCAAGAGTCAGGATTTACCACGTAGTTTCTAGCTTGAGGCTCTTATGTGTGCAGCATATGTATTTTACAAGTGTCCAACTAAAGCATTGATGTCTATCACTCCATATGAGTCTTGGCAATGGTTGTAAGCTATCTATTGCTCACCTGTGCAATTTTTGTTGTTCGGAATATGGTTAGTGCCTAAACAACAACACAAGAAATTGGATGATAAAGCACTGAAATGTATTTTTGTTGGGTACAATTCTAAAAAGTAAAGGCTATCATTTATATCATCCACAAAATAATCACATTTTGGTTAGCCATGATGTTATTTTTGTAGAAGATGCTATTTAACCATTACTTTCATGTACTAAGGAGACATCAGTTAGCTCCAAAGACATGTATGACACTTTGTTGCCTCTTTTTACAAGGTCAATCTAGTGCTAGTCCTAATGAGCCAACTTCTTAGCCTTTATAGGTTTCATGTGATGATATAGATCATTCCATTTCTGATGCGGATTTACATGATGCCCTTGTTGATGAGAGAGCTGATATTGAGGAGGCAAAAACTATGCCAGAATGGTTGGTGTGAACGTTTTGAGATAGAAAATTAGATGCACCTCTATCATATCGTACCTCTATTAGATGCACCTCTATTAGATGCACCTCTATTGGCACTTAGTGGGTATACAAGCTGAACTGTAAGCTTGATGGAGCAGTTGACATTTATAATTCTAGGCTTGTTGCAAAGGGTTATGCTTAGGAAAGAGGCATTGATTTTTTTGAGGCCTTTACTCCCACATATTGAATGACTACTGTTCGTAACATCTTTGCACTTACAAATCATCATGGTTGGAATGTACATCAATTGGAAATTAAAACTGCATTTTTGAATCGTGAATTGCATGAAGAAGTGTATGTTTTTTAGCCTCATGGTTTTGTGCAAAAAGGGCATGAGAACAAAGTGTGCAGGTTGAAGAAGGCATTATATGGTTTGAAGCAAGCACCTCGTGCTTGGTATGAAAAGATACATGCCTACCTGATTGCACATGGGTTTGAGAAAAGTCCAACTGAGAGCACCATATATGTTAAGCATGCAAATGATGTGATTTTGATCATTGTTGTCTATGTTGATGACATGCTGCTCACTGGTCCTCATGAGAAGCATATTGTTGATTTTAAGACTGATTTGCATGCCTCATTTGAGATGTCAGATTTGGGGCATTTGGATCATTATTTGGGCATTCAAGTTATCCAAGTTGATGGTGGAATGGCTTTATGTCAAACAAAATATATTGACACATTATTGCAGCATCTTGGCCTTGAAGACTGCAAACCTATTGCCACTCCTATGGAAATAGGCTTACGGTTGAGTCTTCATGATGCTGGAGATTGAGCAAGAAGTAGCTTACTATGGCCACTTCTAGTTGTGAGGTGGAGTATAGGGCATCTTCCATAGCAATTGTTGAGTGTGTGTGGCTTAGATGCCTTATGGTTGATTTGGGTGTATGTCAGTCTTCTACCACCACCATCTTCACTGATAGTCAGAGTGCATTGGCAATTGCAAGGAACCTTGTGTTCCATGCTCGCACCAACCACATTGAGGTGCACTATTATTATGTCAAGGAGAGGTTCTCTGTGTACATGAGAACATTGTAGAAATTTTCACAAAGTCTATGCCTAGGGAGAAGTTTGAAGCTTTCCACAAAGCTTTGGGCTTACTTCCTTTTGTGGATTGATTCCACATAGCTTGGAACTTCCTTATACATGAGTGTCAGCACCTCATTCACTGCATCAAGGATTTGTTGATATATTTTGTTAGTGATGTGTGTGAACACACGAGGACTACCAGGACACTTTTTTCCCTCTTTAGGAGGTTTTTTTCCCCTGTCTTGTATATACACCTATATCCCAAACATGTTACTTATCTTTGTACATTCTCTTGATAATACATTGAGTATTGTGTGTTGTGCTCCAAGCTTCTTCTTACTCTTTGTGCTATTCGCATGCTTCTGTAGACCTCAAACTCTAATAAGAAGGTGTGGAAGTGGAAGATAATATTAGTAAGTGTAGTGAATGTTGAAATATATGTCCAAAAGCCTACATTTATAAAGCAAAGAATCTTTAGAGATGGGCGTGCACGATTGGGAGAATTCCACATGTCAAAAGTTGAAAAAAGAATGGAGCATTCCAAGTCATGGTCAGTCACTATGAAGACTTGGCAGAGGGGATTACATCATGAGTTTTATCTACATCCAAAGTACCAGTGCGTTATCAGGGAGTCATGTAGTGATGGGGACTTGCGAGGTGGTTGATGCTATGGAAGATCTGAAGTATTTTGATAGCAATGCACCTCAATGGACTCTCCTTCTTGAGAGCTCGAAGATGACACCCTCAACGTAGAAAACCAAGTTCTAGATGCCACACACAATACTCTGTACAAAGGATACAAAATGCATAGAAAACTAATAGTACATAGACCATGAACACAAATTTCTTAGCTCATACAAATGCAGTCAAACTTACAGTTTGTGGCTAACCATGCCAGTACATGTTTTATTAAAGAACATATACAAAAGTGTCAGATGACCATTGGTCTTTCATATGGACACTAACGATAAAAATCTCTCACTAAAGGCGAATATGGACAAAGTGACTATGGGAGAAAAATAAAGAATGATAAAGAATACCCGAGTGTAAGTATACAAACTATACCTCCCACATGATGGACATGTTACACAGTATACAAGTGACTGTGCAAGATCATGAATCAAGTAACCCCCATCAAGTGAAAAAAGTGTTGAAAACCGAGTTCCAGATGCCACAGATAATACTCTATACAAAGGATACAAGATGCACAAAAAACTAACAGTACATAGACCAGGAACAGAGATTTCTTAGCTCATACAAATGCAGCCAAACTTATAGTCTATGGCTGACGATGCCACTACAAGTTTTATTAAAAAACATATACAAAAGTGTCAGATGGCCATTGGTCTTTCATATGGACACTAATGGTAAAAATCTCCCACTAAAGGCCAATATGGCCAAAGTGACTATGGGAGAAAAATAAAGAATGATAAAGAATACCCGAGTGTAGGTATACAAACTATACCTCCCACATGATGGACATCTTACACAATATAGAAGTGACGATGTAAGATCATGAATCAAATAACCCCCATCAAGTGACAAAAGTGTTGAAAGCTATCATGTGGTAGATCTTTAGCCAAAGCATCTGCAACATTATCTTGAGTATGAACCTTCTCAAGAATAATGCACTCAGTGGCTAAAAAATATCTAATGAAGTGATACCTCACCTCAATGTGCTTGGTCTTTGCATGATAGACTGGATTCTTAGCCAAAGCAATGGCACTCTGACTATCACTAAGAAAACGAGGTACATGGTGAGGTACACCCATATCACAAGCAAGAGGAGAAAGCCACAATGCTTCCTTACACGCTTCACTTGCTACAACATACTCTGTTGTACATTCTTCACTTGCTGTACATTCTTGAAGATGAGATCTCCAACCGATAGCACCTCCAATAAAATGAAAAATGTACCCTGATGTAGACTTACCATTGTCTATACAACCAACATAATCAAAATCTTTGTAACCAATAATGGATTCTTTCCCTCTACTTAAGCATAAACCCTTCTCCTTAGTGCCATTCAGATATCTCAAAATCATCTTGACTGCTTCCCAATGCTTCTTCTAGGATTAGACAGATATCTTCTCACAACTACGAATGCAAATGCAATGTTTGGTCTCGTAGCTACCATAGCATACATGAGACTACCAATAGAAGACTGATAAGAAAGTTTGGTCATGAATTCCTTTTCCTCATCTGATTTAGGGCAATCATTCTTGCTAAATTTCACATATGTGGATAAAGATGTACTCAATGCCCATATTGAACATGTGAAATATTTTGGATTTGTACTTACTTTGAGACAAGTATATGCATATTTTACTCCTATTACGAGTAATGTGCATGCCAATCATATGTTTGGCATCCCCCGAATCCTTCATATCAAATGTCTGACTCAACTTCTTTTTGAGAATTGAAAAGTCATAAAACGACTTCCCAACAATCATCATATCATCGACATAAAGTATTAAGCAAATGAAGCTGTCACCTAAGCATCTCTTTGTGTAGAGATGATGATGTTCATTGATTCAAGAATAGCCTTGAGACTTTATGAAAGCATCAAACTTTTGGTACCATTTTCTAGGGGACCGTTTAAGTCCATATAAGCTCTTCTTCAGCTTACGAACTAGACTTTCCTTGCCACAAACTACGTAACCCTCTAGCTGTTCCATATAGATCTTGTTGGAGTTAGACGTCTGTAGAAGCACGCGAACAACACAAGGAAGAAGAAGAAGCTTGGAACACAACACACAATACTGAATGTATTACTAGAGAATGTACAAAGATAAGTAGCCCATTAGGGCAATTGGCGTATATACAAGCCGGGGGAAAAAACCTCCTAAAGAGGGAAAAAAGTGCCCCGGTAGTCCTAGTGTGTTCACACACATCACTACCTAAATATATCAACAAATCCCCCCTGGGAGTGATTCGGTGAACAAGGAGCTTGCACTCATGTATAAGGAAGTACCAATCCATGTGGAAGTCACTCCACAAAAGGAAGTAAGCCCAAAGCTTTGCAGAAAGCTTCAAACTTCTCCCTAGGCAGAGCCTTCGTGAAAAGGTCTGCAATGTTCTCTTGCGTGGGCACATATGCCAAACTGATCTCCCCAGTAGAGAACCTCTCCCTGACATAGTGATAATGCACCTCAATGGGCTTAGTGTGAGCATGGAACACAGGGTTCCTCACAACTGCCAATGCGCTCTGACTGTTAGTGAAGATGGTGGTGGTAGAAGTCTAACCAACACCCAAATCAGCCATAAGGCATCTGAGCCACACACACTCAACAGTCATTGTGAAAGCTTCCCTATACTCAGCCTCACAATTGGAAGTGGCCACAATAGGCTGCTTCTTGCTCAACCAAGATATACATGAGCTACCAAGCATGAAGCAAAAGCCACTAGTGGACACACGAGTGTCATAGCAACCAACCCAATCAAAGTCAGAAAAAGCATGCAAATCTGGTGGTAGTGATCCCCTCTTGGGATAAAACAACCCAAGTAATCGAGTACCACTCAAATAGCGAAAGATGCGCTTAACTGCCTTCCAATGCTTGACTCTTGGGCAATGCATAAACCTGCTCATCTGTGGGACAGGAAACTGAATATCTGGCCGAGTAATGCAGAAGTAAATCAAGCATCCAACGGCCTGCTCATAGAGAACAGCATCAAATGCATCTCCAACATCATGAAGACTCAATCATAAACCTGTCTCCATAGGAGTGGAAATAGGCTTACAGTTTTCAAGGCCAAAACGTTGCATTAATGTTTCAATGTATTTTGTTTGACACAAAGGCATTCCACCATCAACTTGCATAAACTAAATGCCCAAATAGTGATGCAAATGCCCCAAATCAGACATCTCAAATGAGGAATGCAAATTAGCCTTAAAATCAGCATTATGCTTCTCAATGGGACCAGTGAGAAGCATGTCATCAACAGACAACAATGATCAGAAGCACATCAGTAGCATGCTTAACATATAAGGTGCTTTCAGTTGGATTGTTCTCAAAACCATGTGCAACTAGGCATGTATCTTCTCATACCAAGCACATGGTGCTTGCTTTAAGCCATATAATGCCTTCTTTAACCTTCACACCTGGTTTTCATGCCCTTTCTGCACAGAGGCACGGGGTTGAAAAACATACACTTCTTCATGCAAGTCACCATTCAGAAATGCTGTTTTAATGTCCAACTGATGTACATTCCAACCATGATGAGCTCCAAGTGCACAGATGCTCCGAACAATAGTCATATGGCATGTAGGTGCAAAGGTCTCATTAAAATCAATGCCTCTTTCTTGTGCATAACCCTTTGCAACAAGCCTAGCCTTATACCTGTCAACTGTACCATCCGATTTACGCTTCAGCTTGTATACCCACTTAGTGCCAATGGCTTTCTTGCCAGGAGGCAAGTCACATAAAGACCAAGTACCATTCTTCATTATAGCATCATATTCAGATTGCATAGCAGCCATCTAATTTTTTGAATTTTGTGCTTCATCAAACGAAACAGGCTCATTCTCATCACAGAGACTAGATGCAGCCATACCATAGCAATCTAATGCAAAAGAGGCATTATGAGAGCCTAAACGAGTACGATATGACAAAGGTGCATCTAATTTGTTATCACGCAAGGTCTGCACTAGCCATTTTGGCATAGTTCTTTCCTACTCAATATCATCTCTCTCATCAATAAGTGCATCATGTACATTTGCATCAGAAATGGAATTATCTCCATCATCAAATGAAACCTGCAAAGGCTGAGAAGTTGCCTCATTAGGACCAACACTAGACTGTCCACCTGTAAAAAGAGGCAGCAAAGTATCATACATGTCTTTGGAGCTAACATATCTCTCCTTAGTACATGAAAGCAATGGCTGAATAGCATCTTCCACAAAAACAACATCACGGCTAACCAGAATGCGTTTAGTCTGTGGATGATACAGACGATAGCCTTTACTTTCAGAATTGTACATGCAGATGAGCAACAGATGGCTTGCAGTCATGCCAAGCCTCATATGGAGTGATAGACTGCAACACTTTAGTGGGACACCTGTTCAGTACATATGTTGCACACATGACAGCCTCAAGCTAGAAACTATGTGGTAAAGCCTGACTCTTGACCATACATCTCGCCATCTCCATGAGTGGCCTGCTCTTTCGTTTAGCAAATCCATTCTATTGAGGTGTATACTGTGAAGAGAGATGGTGGATGCAATCCAAAGATGAGTAGGTGCCGCTACAACCAGCTTCATACCAGCCAACTGAGACTTCAGAGTTGATTAGTAGACCCTTTGAGCTTCCTAAATCCACCAAAATATCAGCCAAGTACTTTGGAACATGTATCCCAAAAGTTTAAGTCAAGACAGACTAGTTGCGAAATGACTAGCTCCCAAAACTTGCTATTTTTGGACATACACCTGCTGGAAAAAATGAACAGTGCTCTCAACCTGGAAGGAATTAGAAAAATTCCTTTTGGGCATAGCAAATAGACTTAGCAAGCTTCCTATTCCAAGTTAAAACACTTCAAATGATGGACTGAGCTCTGAGAACAAGTTTCATCAAGTTCTGGAACATTCCCACAATTCTCGGGGCTCTGCAGAGATAGACCAGTAAGCAGTAAAATGCAGATATCTCCAAACGTATAAATCCAATGACCTTGAAAATTTATAGGTAGAAACTAGACAGTGAGAGCTATCCAACGCACTTTAAAACACTGAAAAAGGTTCAGTAAAACTCGAGATATGACCTTCTGAAGTTACTGCTCTGAGTGAGTATAGCAGAGAACAAAACAGAGAGGTAGATGATAATGAATGTATAGATTCACATATGATTACAACCACATTGGCAATGAATCTTTGCACAATGGGAGTAGAATGATAGAGCTATGGAGTAAGCTCTTCAATCTCTACAAAATGACATCAAGTGGTCACGTACAAGGCTTGCTAATCGCCTCTTCCTTCTTGCTCCTTTTATAGCTATTCTTGGAGGGAGTTTTGAATTCGAATTCGAATGGCTCCACCTAAAAGTGATCCCCAAAGTTAGGAGAGATTCCCTCAGCTCAAAAATTCGTGATTTTGGTAGTTGGAGCCACGAATTTGCTTTTACATCATGGATGAGGTAAGCCATCCTTTTACTTTTTTCTTTTTCCATTTACAAGAGATAAAATGTACTCTTTTACAAGAGGTGTTCACATGACTACTCATGTGACTTACAAATGAGGATAATATCAAGCATATCAAGCATGTAGGCTTGGGCAAAATGCACCAACAGCTCCCCCTCAAGCCTAACATGCTTGGCCTCCAAATAAGTCTTCAATTGTCCTTGATTTCCTGCAAACCAATCATCAACTTGAATCTACTTAATTTCATACCATCAAGAGCTTTCGTCAACATGTCTGCACATTGCATATCTGTAGAGACGTAGGATAGTTGAATATCCTTGCTCATTAGCTTCTCCCTTACATAATGGTAGTGGACTTCAATATGCTTGGTTCTAGCATGGTATACCGGATTAGCTGCTAGATGTAGTGAGCTTGTGTTGTCACCAAAAATGTGAGGTGTTGAAGAATGAAGTCCAAGATCTGTGTACAAAGATTTTAACCACATGATTTCTTGAGTTGCATTAGCCAAACCTCTATATTCAGCTTCAGTAGAAGATAATGCCACGGTTGGTTGCTTCTTCGATGACCAAGAAATGATTTTTGAACCTTCATTCATGGTCCCCTTTAGGTACTTGAGGACTCGCTTGGCCGCTTCCATATGTGGTCTTCTCGGCTTATGCATAAACTGACTCAATATGCTAACACTATAGCATATATCCACCCTTGTGAGTGTTGCATAGTTCAAACTTCCAACCAAGCTTTGATAGCTTGTGATGTCTTCAATTGGCTCTCCTTCATAAGCACTAAGCTTATGATTTTGCTCCATAGGTGTACCTGCACACTTGGTATTTTCCATCTTGAACTTGACGAGCATGTCATGGACATACTTCCTTTGTGTGATGTATATACCTGAATCTGTGTAGATCAACTCCAATCCAAGAAAATAAGTGAGTGGTCCGAGGTCACTTATTTTGAACTCCTCCTTCATTTGACTCTTTACCTGTTTGATTCCTTCAAGATCATTGCCTGTGATAATAATATCATCAACATACACACATAAATAGATCACTTCAGATCCATTCCTCTTTATGAACAAAGAGGTATCCGCCTTGCTAGCTTTGAATCCTTGGTCCTGCAAATAAGTAACCAATCTGAAATTCCAAGCTCTTGGAGCTTGCTTCAATCCATACAAAGCTTTCTTTAGTTTGCATACATAGTTAGGATGATGTGCATCCTCATATCCAGGAGGTTGTGCCATATACACTTCCTCAGAAATCCATCCATTCAAGAAGGCATTCTTTACATCAAGTTGATAAAGATTCCAATTTCTAGATGCAGCAAGACTTATGAGAACCCTAATTGTAGGCATTTTTGCAACAGGAGAGAAAGTCTCCTCATAATCAATACCATGGGTTTGAGCAAACCCTTTAGCAACTAACCTTGCTTTGTGTCTATTTATACTTCCATCTGGATTCCTCTTGATTTTGTATATCCATCGAGATCCGATTATCTTCATAGATGGCTTGTTAGGTACAAGCTCCCAAGTGTCATTCTCCTTCAAGGCTTCCATTTCTTCATCCATTGCATCTCTCCAAGCTTTCTTGCTTTGTGCTTCTTCGAATGTGGTAGGTTCTTCATTGGTTGAATCCTTTGCAATGTAGATTGAGTGCTTGGTGACCAAAGAAGTATCATAACCAAACCTCTCTGGTTTCTTCTTCTCCCTCGAAGACCTTCTAAGTGGTTGATGTGAGCTCTCGGGTCCATATGTAGCATCCTGCATCTTTGCTTTACCTTTGTTCTTCCATAGCTTTAGTCTTTCCAAGTCTTCTAGGTCAATCTCCGAATCACTTTCTTCAATCTGCTTTGGCTCCTTTGGTTGAAGTGATGGAAAATCTTCATCCAAGTCATATGGCAGCTTCACTTTCCTGTCATCATCAAACCATGATTTGTTTTCATCAAAAATTACATCTCTACTCACAGAAAATCCTTTATTGGTTGGATTGTACAATCTATATCCTTTTTGGTTTTGATCATAACCAATGAATACACACTTCTCTGCCTTGGGATCCAATTTCCCTCTTACTTGAGAATGAATGTGAGCATAGGCTAAGCATCCAAAGATTTTACAATGCTCTAGACTAGGTCTTCTTCCATTCCACACTTCATATGGAGTGGTTCCATCTAGTGACTTAGATGGAAGTCTATTTATGAGATATGTGGCTGTAGACACAGCCTCTGCCCATAGGTAGTTCGGCAATCCTTTTTCGTTGAGCATGGACCTTGCAGCTTCGACGATAGCTCTATTCCTCCTCTCTGCTACACCATTGAGTTCGGGTGTATACCTTGTAGTGACTTCCCTTTTAATGCCTCTTTCATGCAAGAAGGCATCAAATTCAGAAGAGAAGTATTCTCCTCCACCATCTGATTTGAGTCTTTTCAAAGTCCTACCTGTTTGATTTTCAACAAGAGCAATATACTTCTTAAAGCAATTAAACACTTCATCCTTGTGCTTCATGAAAAACAGAATGGTCCACCTGCTACAATCATCTATGAAAGACACATAATATCTTGAGCCTGATATAGATGGCTCCTTACTTGGACCCCACACATCCGTGTGCACTAGATCCAAAGGATTTTGATACATATATCCTTTCTTATTGAAAGGTTGTCTATGAGCCTTGCCGAGTTGACAAGCTTCACACTTATAAATCATGTGTTGCCTTGTGATATTAGGCAAACCAAGTACACTTTGGTCCCTGCAAATCTGTTTGAGTGTCCTCTCACCAATGTGAGCAAGCCTTTTGTGCCATATCTCCAACTCTGTTAGAGTTTGAGATCCATAGCTAAACAAAGCTATGTTCTTTGTATCTTCCACTTCAAAAGTGAAAAGCCTTCCTGTCTTTTCTCCTTTGGCAATCCTTCGAAAGCCTTGCCTTGGGTCTTCAACATATGCTCCAAATCGATTGAATCTAACCTGCAATCCTTTTTCAACAATCTGTCCAACACTTATTAAATTTTTGGTAATTGTAGGGACATACAAGACTTTGCTTAAGAGGTTCATATTCCCATCTGATGTCTTCACATTACCTATCTTCTCCACTGAGTGCTTTGTATCATCTCCTGTCTGCACTTCATGCTTGTTATGAGGATCTTCCAAATCAGAAAGTAAAGCCACATTTCCTGCTACATGGTTCGAGCATCCCGAATCAATGTAAAATATGTGATCATCATCCTTACCCTTCTTTGTTGATAGATTCATAATCAATAATGAATCTTCTTGACTTTGGTCCTCTGCATAGTTATTGTAATCTCTTCTTCCTCTATGGCCACTTTGATAGTTGTTGTTGTTGTTGTAATTGTTGTTGTAGTAGTTGTTGTTGTTGTAGCCTCCATTGTACCTACCTCTATTTGATCCATAGCCACCTCTATTGAATCCTCTTCCTCTTGAGTTCCTTGGATTCCTGAAACATTCTTCAGTAGTATGGTTAGATAAGCCACATATGTTGCAAGGTTGAGATGATTGGAATCTCCCCCTGCCTTGCTTTCCACCTCTGCCTCTTCCTCTAGCTCTTCCTCTACCTGCAAAGTTTGCTTGGAAAGAGCTTCCTTCATCTTCATTCTTCCTATTCTTTGACTTGTCCTTGACCTTAGCTTTATCAGAATATAAGGCAGAAGTTTGATTACCTCTTGAGGACTCACCACCTTTGCTAATCTTTGCTTCATGAGTGAAGAGTTGGCCCATGAGTGTGTTGAGGTCGGGTACATGCATATCCATGTATAAATCCATGGCTGTTGTGAATGACTCCCACTTGTCGTCTGCTTTGATTCCATTCATGATTTGTCTTATGATTTGCTCCTCTTCAATTACCTCTCCAATGCTTCCAAGTTGGTCGGAAATCTCCTTCATCTTTGTGACATAATCAGTCACATTTTGCTTCGGGCTTTTCTTCATTGTTGTGAACTCCATCCACAATTGGTTCTTCCTTGCTCGAGTGTTGGAAGAGAAGAAAGAAGCAAGTGCATTCTAGGTTTCTCTTGATGTCTTGCATCCCTTGACATGAGGTAAAAGAAAATCAGAGATTGAGTTTAGAATATAAGACCTTGCAAGTGCATCCTTCGAACACCAATTCGAAAGTCCTTCCACTTCTTCATGTGATGGTTGCCCTTTGTTCCTCATGGTTGGCATTGCTTCATCTCCGGATATGAATCCATATAGATTCCTTCCTTGAAGGTAAGCCTCCATCCTTAGAGACCATGCCGGGTAGTTGTTTCGATCCAATTTGTCAATTGTTGATGGAAATCCATCTCCCATGTTGCTTGACTATGCTCTGATACCACTGTGAAGAGAGATGGTGGATGCAATCCAAAGATGAGTAGGTGCCGCTACAACCAGCTTCACACCAGCCAACTGAGACTTCAGAGTTGATTAGTAGACCCTTTGAGCTTCCTAAATCCACCAAAATATCAGCCAAGTACTTTGGAACATGTATCCCAAAAGTTTAAGTCAAGACAGACTAGTTGCGAAATGACTAGCTCCCAAAACTTGCTATTTTTGGACATACACCTGCTGGAAAAAATGAACAGTGCTCTCAACCTGGAAGGAATTAGAAAAATTCCTTTTGGGCATAGCAAATAGACTTAGCAAGCTTCCTATTCCAAGTTAAAACACTTCAAATGATGGACTGAGCTCTGAGAACAAGTTTCATCAAGTTCTGGAACATTCCCACAATTCTCGGGGCTCTGCAGAGATAGACCAGTAAGCAGTAAAATGCAGATATCTCCAAAAGTATAAATCCAATGACCTTGAAAATTTATAGGTAAAAACTAGACAGTGAGAGCTATCCAATGCACTTTAAAACACTGAAAAAGGTTCAGTAAAACTCGAGATATGACCTTCTGAAGTTACTGCTCTGAGTGAGTATAGCAGAGAACAAAACAGAGAGGTAGATGATAATGAATGTATAGATTCACATATGATTACAACCACATTGGCAATGAATCTTTGCACAATGGGAGTAGAATGATAGAGCTATGGAGTAAGCTCTTCAATCTCTACAAAATGACATCAAGTGGTCACGTACAAGGCTTGCTAATCGCCTCTTCCTTCTTGCTCCTTTTATAGCTATTCTTGGAGGGAGTTTTGAATTCGAATTCGAATGGCTCCACCTAAAAGTGATCCCCAAAGTTAGGAGAGATTCCCTCAGCTCAAAAATTCGTGATTTTGGTAGTTGGAGCCACGAATTTGCTTTTACATCATGGATGAGGTAAGCCATCCTTTTACTTTTTTCTTTTTCCATTTACAAGAGATAAAATGTACTCTTTTACAAGAGGTGTTCACATGACTACTCATGTGACTTACAAATGAGGATAATATCAAGCATATCAAGCATGTAGGCTTGGGCAAAATGCACCAACATATACGACACTGCACACTGGTGTTTTATCCCACGTTCAGCCAAAAATGCATTAAAATCAGAAGACATATATTCCCCCCCTCGATCAAAACGGAGGGTGCCCATTTTACATGTTGACAGATTTTCAGCCAAAACAAAAAATTGTTTGAAGCACATGAACACTTCGGACTTTGCCTTCAATGGATATACCCATGCATGCCTAGAAAAATCATCGATGAAAGTCATGAAGTAAAGATAATTCCCAAAAGAAGGTGTCTGCATAGGACCGCAGACATCACTATGTACAAGCTGCAATTTTTGAGTAGCCCAAACTGGACCATCTTTTGGAAAGGACGAATGCTACATTTTGCCGAAAATACAGCCTTCACAAACATGTTTTCCAAGTGCCTCAAGTTTGGGCAAAGAGGACACCATTTCAGATTTCTCTAGGCGTACCAAACTAGCAAAATTCAGATGACCAAAGTGTGCATGCCAAAGCTTTGCATCTGACATAGCCTGAGAATCATTTACTACACATGCCAAATCATTTACAAATCTTTCATAGTCTATGAGCTTATAGAGCCCACGACATAAAATGCGAGAAGCAATAATAACATCGCCATTTGACAGATCATGAACTGTACACCTGTCATCAACAAATTTCACAACCAAGCCAATCTTGGCTAATGCAGACACTGATATTCTTCTTGATCCCTGGCACAAATAAAGCATCTGACAAAGTGAAAGAACTACCATCAGCGGTAGTCAAAATGATCTTACCAACTCCCATAACAGGATAAGAGGAGTTGTTGGCGCATGTAACAATATTCCTTGTAGGGGTAGGCTCGAGTGAAGAGAAGAGACTGCGTCGCGAGGTAATATGTTTGGTTGCCCCACTGTCAAAATACCAAACATCTGAGTCTACGGGAGACATGCACTGCTCATGAGAAGATGGGTCAAAACTGCAGACAGTAGTAAATGCCCATTCTTCTTCCTGCACAAGATTAGCAGACTCTGTTTTTGGTGTAGAGACCTCTGCAACAACCATTCCTGCCTCTTTCTTCTTTGCCTCTTTAGTAGCCAATTTTGGATAGTTCTTCCTTATATTATCATTCCCTTTATAGTACTTACAAAACAATTTATGCTTTTCTGATTTCTTCTCATCTTTATCTTCCTTCTTCGAATATGGAGAATTAGCAAATTTCTACTTACTAGTTGAAGAGCTCCATTTTCCTTTGCCCTTCTGACTAGCCAAGAAATCTTGATTTGCAACTCGCATAATGGACCTATTCTGCCTGGACTGATCTTCCTGCAACAAAACAGAGACTAACTCCTCAAATGTTAAGGCATTTGGATTGTCTTTCATCATCAGCCGAAGAGTAGAAGCAAAACTTCGATATGAATCAGGAAGACCATTTAGAACGGTCTGCACAAGTGAGCTATCTGGTATAACCTCATCAGCAAAAATTAATTGTTCCTTCAAGTCTTTGATCTTCATTAGGAAACTGTCCATAGAATCACCTTCATTCATGTGCTCACTCTCCAACTGTTTTCGGAGGTAAGCAACACGAGCCTCATTCCTAGCTGGGTACAATGTGGTAAGTGTATCCCAAGCATCCTTAGTTGTTCTACAAGAGCGAATGTGAGGAATAATGGCACGTTTGACAGACAAAGCTATCAATGCATGTGCCTGGTCATCTCTGCCATCCCTGCGAATCTGCTCTGCAGTAGGTGCAACAAAAACTACAACACGAACAGGAATATGCAGAATATCATCATCTTTGATACCTTCTGCATCAGCTTCAGTACCTGTAGTTGTAATAGTTACAGGTGTGATAGGATGTTTTTTGACATGCTGCACAATGTTCACAGTCCTTTTGCAACCAAGACATGTCGCATCATATAAGCCCATAACGGGTATTGGTACCATCCAACTTATCCTCAACAGCCAACATACGGAATACATCACTGCTTTCAGCCATGGCCAGTGACTAAAACACCTTGATGCAGAAAATTGACTGTATCTCAAAAAGTTGAACATAACTGCCCGGATGAATTTCGCTAGACCTGTAGCAGACTTCGAGACGCTTAAACTAGCAAACAAAAACTGGTATATACCTTTGTCACAAAAAGATGAAATAGCCTGCACAAGCACTACGATAGTGCAATCGGAGTCTGAAACGAGCTCAGAGTATGCTGAGTATGCTCACCAAAAATCGTGTGATTCTGAGATTGCAACCGGAGGAGTGTCAACGATGCCCTAGATGAAGTGACGACATGCTTTGATACCAATTGTTGGAGTTAGACGTCTGCGGAAGCACGCAAATAGCACAAGGAAGAAGAAGAAGCTTGGAGCACAACACACAATACTGAATGTATTACTAGAGAATGTACAAAGATAAGTAGCCCATTAGGGCAATAGGCGTATATACAAGCCGAGGGAAAAAGACCTCCTAAAGAGGGAAAAAAGTACCTCGGCAGTCCTAGTGTGTTCACACACATCACTACCTAAATATATCAACAGATCTCATCTCTAAGATCTCCATGCAAGAAATTAGTTTTCACATCCATTTGGACTAGCTCTAGGTCCTCCATTGAACGAACCCAAGCAACATTTTTAGGGTAGTCATCTTGACCACTGGAGAGAAGATTTCCTTGAAATCAACACCATGTTGTTTCTTAAAACCCTTTGCAACAAGTCGTGCTTTGGCAAAGGTACTAAATCTCAAGTACCATTCTTATGAATAGAATCCAATTCGCTCTTCATGAAACGCTCTCGCTTGATATGATCCTTTGTCTGCATAGCTTCTTTGTAGAAAGGAGGCTCACCAACATCTGTTAGCATAACAATATCCAAACCTGGAACATATCTATCAGGTGGATGTGAGACATGTGTAGAGGGTCTTAATGTTTGCTAAACATGAACATTTATAAACTGACCTGATTGGACATTCTCTGAGCATCCCTATGTGTAGGATTTTTATGCATGCTTACTTGAGGACTAGTATCCTCAAAAACCATCCTTGTCACTTCAACCTTCTTAATGGTTGTTTATGCATCCAAGACTCATTGAAAATGACATCACTACTTTTGATCACTGACCATGTTTCGGGATCACATAAGCGATATCCAAATTATCCTTCTTGACCATATGCAAGAAAATGCATTTCTTTGAATCATGATCTAGCTTTTGTCTAAGATTCTTTGGTATATGAACATATGCTTCACACCAAAAAACTCAAAGATGATCATAATATGGTGGCTTCCCTGCCCATAACTCTCATGTCACTTTCAGGCCTTTGGCAGTACTAGGTGAAAGGTTCATCACATGAACTTCAATCAATATTGTTTCTGCCCAAAAGCCTTGTGAAAGGTTTGCATGAGAAAACATAGAAAATACTCTATCCTGAATAGTTCTATTCATCTTTTCAGCTATACCATTCTATACTAGGATATAAGGAGTTGTAAACTCTCTACACATTCCTCGACTGACACAAAATGTGAAATTCATGTGAGGTATACCCACCCCCATTATCTGAACAGAAAGCCTTAAACTTAGTTCCTTTTTCAGTCTCAACTGAAGTAAACCATTTTCTGAAGGTAGGGAATACCTCATCTTTTGATTTGATAGGATATATCCAAACTTTTCTAGTAGCATCATCTATGAAAGTGACAAAGTAAAGAGAACCACCTAATGACCTTGTGGGTATAGGACCACACACATATGTATGAACGAGATTTAAAGGCTGAATTGAAGAGTCAATGTGCATTTTATGCACCCAAATGGCCATGCCAAATACAAGCCATAGGTTGTTCAATAGTAGCTAACAAGTGTTCTTTTTTTAATAGAAATAAAGGATAAACTGGGCCAACTTTTCTTCCATTTTGTAATAACCGTATTGCCCTTTGATATGTGAAAGGATTGAGCATAGAAAACCACCTTGTAACCAAGGTCATCAAGTTGACCAACTAACATACTTAGCATACATTATGCATAGGAAATTTTGAACCATTAATGAACTACAGAACCACATCTCCAATCCCAATAATATCACACTCGTAAGAGTCACCAAGTCTCACAATACCAAGAGAATTTGTTGCATAATTAGAGAACCATTATGAATGTGGTGTCACATGGAAAGAAGCACCAAAATCTAGTAGCCATGTGTGGGAAAGAGAATCAGACATAAGAGCCTCAATGGGCACAATATATCAAGTGTCAACACATCAGCATCATTAAAAACAACATTAATTTCTTCAATATTCATAGTCAAAGAAGATGGTGCAGGTAGATTTTTAACATGCCCATCAACATTCTGTCCTTTACCTTTAGCATTTTTTAATGCATAGCAGACTTTTTTCATGTGTCCTTTCTCATAACAATAATGTCATTCGATATCCCTCTTCCTTGATTTACTTCTACTCTTATTGCATTGACCATTCTTTTCCTTGTTCTTTCTCCTGCCACATTGCTGGTTTTTTCCTCGGTAAGAATCACGAACACTATATGCATCTCCACTCTAAGTGCCAACCATAGATTTTCTACAAATCTTCTCACTCAAAAGTGCTCCACATATGTCATCATAGACCAATTTACGACTAAGTGCACTATTACTGATAGCTATGCAAAATGTATCCCATGATGATGGCAAGGTGCATAACAACAAGATTGCTTTCATTTCATTATCCATGTCCATTTTCTAAGCCCGTAACTGAGAAAATATAGAATCAAACTCATGTAGATGACGAGCAACACTATCTGTGTCCTTCATGCAAAGGTCATATAGCTTTCCCATCATATAAACTTTATTTGATTTTGTTTCTTTTTCATATGTATTTCATAACTTCTTCCAAAGCTCCTCTACACTTTCATCGTCTAATACTATAAAGTAAAAATTACCTTCTAGGTGCAATCAAATGGTAGACCTAGCCATTTCATCCAACTCATCCCAATCATGTTCATCCAAGTCAGCAGGCTTCTTTGAGATTCCATTTACTGGATTCCATTGCCTCCTCTAAATCAACACATCTTTAATCTAATTCTTCTACAGAGCAAAGTTTGTGCCATCAAATTTTTGAATCTCAAAATGGTCTTTGTCCTACAAGTTATAGATCTTCCTTAGAACAATGGCACTAGACCTTGATCCCCCAGATGTGCTTGAGACCTCTGATGCCATGATGATAGACAACTGAATAGAATGATAATAGAGCTAGAAGATTCCAAAAACATCGCTAAGGCTCAAAAAGGATGACCAAGTGTCAGATTCTGGGAAAAAATTCAGCAGAGTCTTCCCAAAAAATGAATTAATGAATAGTAAAGATTATGTGAGAATAAATATGGTCACACCAATAAGTATATCAAGGAGTAAATTGACCACTGTATAGTTGACAAAACCAAAAAATTTGGAAAATTTTGCTAGTGTATCCTCTGCAAAATGAGCATATGAATAGTGTCAGAATCTCATAAAACTATAAGTGTTGACATATTAACTTGCATTGTGATTCATTGACTCCATTGCATATAATCAATTACTCAAAAGAAGCCAATTAGGATTACTGAGCACCTATGAACAACTAGCATACATCTCCTGTGGCAAAGTTGGGTAAGTCTTCCACCTGCATCACTGAAGAGGCCCCAACATCTGGGTGTCTCCTAGTTAAGAAAACCTCACCACGACCCTCTTTATCAAACATAAAAGTCTTTATGCAAAAACATTACCACTATATCAATTACCACATGGACGTACAAAAGCGATAACCACATAAGCGTACATAGTGTGTATGTGCTCAATATATGCAGTAAAATGGCACAAAAAGGTTGAATTCACAGCCCAAACACTAGCCAACAAAATCTGCAAGTATCTGTCAACTTTGTTCTTCAGCCTCAGAAAACATGCATATACTTGTGGTGGCTACTCCCACCATAACTAAAACCTTTCAAGAAACTTGTAGGTTTACTAGTGTGGCTAAAAACACAACCCCAAAAGGTGAATATTCGGTGTCAAAGAAGTACAAGGAGCACTCTTCTTGATGTTCTTGAACCTGTGTAAAGAGAATTATGCACGAAAGTACTCCAAATTGGCTCTAAGATTCATCCCAAAGATGCTTCAAAACAAGCTTTGAAATCAAAGAATGAAGCTTTGAGGGCCCAAAACATGCTCACGATAATGTTTGTTAATATATTTAGGTAGTGATGTGTGTGAACACACTAGGAACACCGGGTCACTTTTTTCCCTCTTTAGGAGGTTTTTTCCCCTCGGCTTGTATATACGCCTATTGCCCTAATGGGCTACTTATCTTTGTACATTCTAGTGGTAATACATTCAGTATTGTGTGTTGTGCTCCAAGCTTCTTCTTCTTCCTTGTGTTATTCCCGTGCTTTCACAGACATCTAACTCCAACAATTGGTATCAGAGTAGGTCGCCGCTTCATCTAGGGCGTCATCGACACTCCTCCGGTTGCAATCTCAGAATTGCATGAATTTTGGTGAGCATACTCAACGTGTTTTTGAGATCAAAATTGCTTTGGTCTGTGGTGCTGAAATCGTGATCTGAGCTCTTTTCGGCCTCCAAACGCACTATCGCAGTGCTTCTGCAAGCTATTTCATCTTTTTGTGCCAAAGCTATATACCAGTTTCAGTTCGCCAGTATAAGCATCTCAAAGTATACTATAGGTTGAGCAGAATTTGTCTAGGTAATTCTGTTCAACTTTTTGAGATACATTCAATTTTCTGCATCAAGGTATTTTAGTCATCGTCCATGGCTGAAAGCAGTGATGTATTTCGTATGTTGGCTGTTGAGGATAAGTTGGTATCAACTACCCGTTATGGGCTTATATGATGCAACATGTATTGGTTGCAAAAGGACTGTGGAACATTGTGCAGGGTGTTGAAAAACGTCCTATCACACCTGCAACTGTTACAACTGCACGTACTAAAGCTGATGTAGAAGGTGTCGAAGATGATGATATTTTGTATATTCTTGTTCGTGTTGCGGTTTCTGTTGCACCTACTCTCAAGCAAATTCATTGGGATTGCAGAGATGCCCAGGCACATGCATTGATAGCTTTGTCTATCAAACGTGCCATTATTCCTCACATATGCTCTTGCAGAACAACTAAGGATGCTTCGGATACACTTACCACATTGTACCAAGCTAGGAATGAGGCTCGTGTTGCTTACCTCTGAAAATAGTTAGAGAGTGAGCACATGAATGAAGGTGATTCTATGGATAGTTTTCTAACAAAGATCAAAGACTTGAAGGAACAGTTGACCCGGATAGCTCACTTGTGCAAACCGTTCTGAATTGTCTTCCTGATTCATATCAGAGTTTTGCTTCTACTCTTCGGTTGATGATGAAAGGCAATCCAAATGCCTTGTCATTTGAGGAGTTAGTCTCCGTTTTGATGTAGGGAGATCAGTCCAGGCAGAACAGGTCCATTATGCGTGTTGCAGATCAAGCTTTCCTGGATAGTCAGAAGGGGGAAGGAAAATGGAGCTCTTCAATTATTAAGCAAAAATCTACTAACTTTGCACAATCAAAGAGGGAAGGCAAAGATGAAAAGAAATCAGAAAAGTAGAAATTGTTTTGCAAGTACTGTAAAGGAAATTATCATATCATAAAGAAGTGTCCAAAAAAGGATGCTAAAGAGGCAAAGAAGAAAGAGGCTGGAATGGTTGTTGCAGAGGCCTCTACACCAAAAATAGAGTCTGCTAATCTTGTGCAGGAAGAAGAATGGGCGTTTACTACAGTTTACAATTTTTAGCCATCTTCTCATGAGCAGTGCATATCTAGAGTAGACTCAGATGTTTGGTACTTTGACAGTGGGGCAACCAAACATATTACCTCGCAACATAATGTCTTCTCTTCACTCGAGCCTACCCGTAGAGAGAATACTGTTACATGTGCCAACAACTCCTCTTATCCTATTATGGGAGTTGGTAAGATCATTTTGACTACTGTTGATGGTAGTTAATCTTTCACTTTGTCAGATGCTTTGTTTGTGCCAGGGATCAAGAAAATATGTTATCAATTTTTGCATTAGCCAAGATTGACTTGGTTGTGAAATTTGTTGATGATAGATGTATAGTTCATGATCTGTCAAATGGCAACGTGATTATTGCTTCTGGCATTTTATGTCGTGGGCTGTATAAGCTCATAGACTATGAAAGATATGTAAATGATTCAGCATATGCAGTACATGATTCTCAGGCTATGCCAGATGCAAAGCTTTGGCATGCACGCTTTGGTCATCTGAATTTTGCTAGTTTGCTATGCTTGCAGAAATCTTAAATGGTGTCCTCTTTGCCCAAAGTTGGGGCATCCGAAAAACATGTTTGTGAAGGCTGTATTTTGGGCAAAATGTAGCATTCCTCCTTTCCAAAAGATGGTTTAGTTTGGGCTACTCAAAAATTGCAGCTTGTACATAGTGATGTTTGTGGTCCTATGCAGACACCTTCTTTTGGAAATTATCTTTACTTTGTGACTTTCATTGATGATTTTTCTACGCATGCTTGGGTATATCCATTGGAAACAAAGTCCGAAGTGTTCATGTGCTTCAAAGAGTTTTTGGTTTTGGTTAAAAATCTGTCAGCATGTAAAATGGGACCCTCCGTTCTGATCGAGGAGGGGAATATATGTCTTCTGATTTTAATGCATGTCTGGGTGAACATGGGATAAAACACCAGTGTACAATGCCATACACACCTCAACAAAATGGAGTTGCTGAACGGAAGAACAAGTCACGCATGGAGATGGCGAGATGTATGGTCAAGAGTCAGGCTTTACCACATAGTTTTTGGCTTGAGGCTGTCATGTGTGCAACATGTGTACTTAACAGGTGTCCCACTAAAGCACTGTAGTCTATCACTCCATAGCAAGCTTGGCATGATCGCAAGCCATATGTTGCTCATCTGCATGTTTTTGGTTGTATGGCATATGCATTAGTGCCTGAACATCATCACAAAAAATTGGATGATAAAGCAGTAAAATGTATTTTTATTGGGTACAGTTCTGAAAGTAAAGGCTATCATCTGTATCATCCATAGACTAAACGCATTCTGTTTAGCCGTGATGTTGTTTTCATGGAAGATGCTATTCAACCATTGCTTTCATGTACTAAGGAGACATCTGTTAGCTCCAAAGATATGTATGATACTTTGCTGCCTCTTTTTACAGGTGGACAGTCTAGTGCTGGTCTTAATGAGGCAACTTCTCAACCTTTGCAGGTTTCATGTGATGATGCACATCATCCCATTTCTGATGCAGATTTACATGATGCACTTGTTGATGAGAGAGTTGATATTGAGGAGGCAAAAACTATGCCAAAATGACTGGTGCAAACTTTGCGTGACAGCAAATTAGATGCACCTCTATCATATCATACTCGATGAGGCTCTCATAGTGCCTCTTTTGCATCAGATTGCTATGCTATGGATGCATCTAGTCTCTGTGATGAGAATGAGCGTGTTTCATTTGACAAAGCATAAAATTAAAAAACATTGGATGGTTGTTATGCAATCTGAATATGATGCTATAATGAAGAATGGTACTTGGTCTTTATGTGACTTGCCTCCTAGAAAGAAGGCCATTGGCACTAAGTGGGTATACAAGCTGAATCATAAACCTGATGGTATAGTTGATAGGTATAAGGCTAGGCTTGTTGCAAAGGGTTATGCACAGGAAAGAGGCATTGATTTTGATGAGACCTTTGCACCTACATGTCGTATGACTACTGTTCGGAGCATCTGTGCACTTGCAGCCCATCATGGTTGGAATGTATATCAGCTGGACATTAAAACCACATTTCTAAATGGTGACTTGCATGAAGAAGTGTATGTTTTTTAGCCCCGTGGCTTTGTGCAAAAAGGGCATGAAAACCAAGTGTGCAGGTTAAAAAAGGCATTATATGGTTTAAAGCAAGCACCACATGCTTGGTATGAGAAGATACATGCCTATCTGATTGCACATGGTTTTGAGAACAGTCCAAGTGAGAGCACCTTATATGTTAAGCGTGCTAATGATGTGCTTCTAATCATTGTTGTCTATGTTGATGACATGTTGCTCGCTGGTCCTATTGAGAAGCATATTGCTGATTTCAAGGCTTATTTACATGCCTCATTTGAGATGTCTGGTTTGGGGCATTTGCATCATTATTTGGGCATTCAATTTATGCACATTGATGGTGGAATGGCTTTGTGTCAAACAAAATATATTGACACAGTATTGCAGCGTTTTGGCCTTGAAGACTGTAAACCTATCGCCACTCCTATGGAGAAAGGTTTACGACTGCGTCTTCATGATGCTGGAGATGCATTTGATGATGTTCTCTATCAGCAGGCTTTTGGATGCTTGATTTACTTATGCATTACTCGGCCATATGTTCAATTTGTTGTTTCACAGATGAGCAGGTCTATGCATTGCCTAGGAGTCAAGCATTGGCAGGCGGTTAAGCGCATCTTTCGCTACTTGAGTGGTACTCGACTACTTGGGTTGTTTTATCCCAAGGGGGGATCACTACCACCAGATTTGCATGCTTTTTCTGACTCTGATTGGGCTGGTTGCTATGTTCATGTGTCCACTAGTGGCTTTTGCTTCATGCTTGGTGCTCTACCTAGGGAGAAGTTTGAAGCTTTCTGCAAAGCTTTGGGCTTACTTCCTTTTGTGGAGTTATTTCCACATAGCTTGGCACTTCCTTATACATGAGTGTCGGCCCCGTGTTCACTGCATCACTCCTAGGGGGGATTTGTTGACAGATTTAGGTAGTGATATATGTGAACACACTAGGACTGTCGGGGCACTTTTTTCCCTCTTTAGGAGGTTTTTTTTACCCGGCTTCTATATACGCCTATTGCACTAATGGGCTACTTATCTTTGTACATTCTAGTGGTACTACATTCTGTATTGTGTGTTGTGCTCCAAGCTTCTTCTTCTTCCTTGTGCTGTTTGCATGCTTCCGTAGACATCTGTGTACCTGAGCCACGAAGACTCAAGGACTTGTACCAATGAGACTATACCTCAATTGCCATACAAGTGCATATAGTGGGATTCTTTTCACACATTTAAATGTCAATCCTAAGGAGTGACTCGGCAAGTGTATGAAGACGTGTGCACACGTGATAGAAAATGAAGTGGTTCAGCAATTCACACATGAGAAAAGACTACTACCACTTACACCTATTGAAATACTGAAAGTGTTGCCGCAAGCCTCTTTTCAGCAGTTTTGGTATTTTGAGGTTTTCTCCCAGCCCAGAACTCCGGACATAGGCAATAGGGTACTCATTTCGAAGCTCTCGACGAGACGAATCCAACGGTGGGTTTCACTCAATTCTGACCACTCTGCTTCAAGTTATGGCAGAAACAGTGAATTACGGGAGTCACAAACACCCGCGCCACAGCTTCTCCTAGCTTACGCACGCACTACAGCAGCTCAAAACAAGGGGGAAGGGGTAGACAACAGTCCTACACCTGCATTTCAAGCATAACACACACATACAAGAGCAAAATGAAGACCAAAATCAGCAAGAAAGAGGCAAACTCGAAAATTCAGAAGTGCTCCTTCTTCACAATGACAAGAAGTCCTTTACAATGAGTCACTTTTGACTTATATACTAGTGCCCTAAGTTTGGTCCTTTCACACAAGAGACCGGCACTTTATTCACTAAGAGACTAATTTCCTACTATTGTACATGGGTAAATCACTAATCTTCTGTGGGGATGCATCTAGAGGACTCCTCTAGTGCATTTACAACGGAAAATATATACAAAAGTGGTTATGTTACAAAAGTTGTGTGTCCAAATCGGAAAAATTTTGGGGCCCGTCCTTTTTCTCTGCTTTGTGCGCTCTTTAGCTCTGCAACACTCTCCCCCTCTTCGTCTCTGTCGTCCCTTGACAGAATTTGCTTCGCGAACGCGTCCCGTGGGTAGTGTTGCCTGATTCTTGATCTTGCATTATGTTTTAGAGGCGCTTCAGCTTTTCTCCGCACGCTCCCCTTGGTCAGTATTGTCTGCAGTTAAACAGACATGCAGATTCGATGACCTTCTTGATTCAAGCTCTACAACTCGAGAGCTTGATGCACTTGTCTTGCCTGTTGACTTGGGTTGCCACGCACGCCACCAGTGACTAGGAATGTGCTGTTCTTAGTCACCCTCTTAAACTTTTCAGCCTCTACCCCTTTGTAACTTTTGGTCCTCTGATTTGTCCTGGTTGCACACATCTGACCCTGTTGTATTGCTTTGAGGCTATTTACTTCTTTTCCACCGTGCATGACCTGGATGATTTCTCTTTTTGCCTGATGCGTGCCCCTGCAGGGCTCTGTGCAGAGATGGGTAATGCGCCCCTGCGGGGCTTCCTGCAGAGATATATTCTTTTCCCTTTCTTAATGAATCATTCTGGTCTTTGATTTTCTTCTTCTTTTCTTTTTGCTTGATTGTCCCTCTACACGTCCCTCCTCCTGAACTCTGTCGTCCTCGACAGGCTTTCTGTGGCGACGCGTGTATGTTTGAATGTCGGTTTGCTCTCGTTGGTTCAGCAGATTTGCATGACATAGCATGAATTCCTTCCATTGCTTGGACTTTACTCCGTCTTCTGGCGCCTGTCTATGATCAGCAAAGAAGCTTGTTTCATAGGCCACCAGCCTTACATTTAAATTGGAAGTCATTTTTACAAAAATCTCTGAATCCATTTCAAAGAAGCCTGTAAAGAATGCTTCTTCGAAAGTTTGCATATATGTCGATGGCAAAAACATAAGGCGAGAATAATACGCCATAATTGTGAGTCGGCTCGGAATGGTTGATAAATCAAAAATAAGAGCTTCCGACCCTTGCGTAATGCCGATGAAATTCAAAAATGTATACTTAGCATGTTGGAACACCTTCAACACTGTAATGAGCATGCTAAATATTTTATTGGTCATCTTGACGGCTAAGTCCGGAACTGTAGCATACTTTGCAATCCAAAATTCCATTGTTTTGACCATATATTCTTCTGTAGGTAAGTAATTATGTGGCGGACTAGGTAGTAACGGATAGTTAAGCCACTGATTATTGATAGTGCCTTGACGCTGTCCTTCCCAAAATTGCGTCCAAGAGCGTCTGCGGGGTACAGGACAAAAAGATGGATTTACCTGAAGCGCATAGGGTGATGCTTCCCACTGTACCCGCAATGTCGGATTCTTTTCCAAAATTTTTCTTCGCCATATCGGATCCGCCTTCTCAAATTCCTCTTGAGTATACTTGAAAGTGTCATGCTGGAATTGAAGGTTGTGGTCCGGAACTTTGTTCGTTGTTGACTTTATATACATGCGTGTCTGTTCTTTAAGTAGACCATATGGTACATTGAATGGCTTCAAAATTTGGTCTAATTGTTTGTTTTCTATCCGAGCCTCTTTCATTATTTGTATAATTTGATCTTCAAAATCTGCAGTGAGCTGGGACACCAGTAGTGCCCTTTCTGGTCTGCTCAGTTCTGCAATTTCTCGTGTGTTAGGCTCTAATGGAACCTCCTTTTCCGCCCTTATTGGTGAATGATACAAGGGGGGAGAGAGAGGACGTACCTCTTCCTCCACAGTAGCCGTGGTTTCTGGTGGAACTACTGGTGTCCCCTGCTTTCCTGTTAGCTTGATCTGCTCCTGAAGCCGTTTGATGATTTCATCTTTATTCTTAAGTTCCTCTTCAGCCTTTGTAAGCTTTTCCTGATGTTTGATTAATTCCTGTGCGACTATGTGCATGTGATCTGTGTCTTCTTTGCACTGTCGGAAATAATCTTTCTCTGCTTTTTTCCATTTTTTGCGTAGAGCTGCAGTGTCATTCATGTATCTTTGTTCCCATTCTACAATTGTCTCTTGCTCCTGTTTGAGCTGATCTGCCATCTTGGTCAACTTTTCTTTCATGTCATTTATATCCTCATTTGATCTGTCAGTATCTTGTGGTGGTTGATCACTGAGGAGAGCTGTCATGAGCTCCTTGTTCCTGTCCCTTAATTGGTCGGCTTCTTCCATGCTCACCTTGAGCTGTGATTCGAGTACCTTGCTACGAGTCTGGATTCTTGTTTTCTCTTTTTCTGTTAGGTCTAGTTTCTTTGTGAGCTCCAAAACTTGCTCTTTTAGTTTTGCATTTTCCGTTTCTAATATTCTGTACTGGGTTTTGGTTGTCTTTATTTCTTCGTGTTTCTTCAAAACTTTAGCTTCTGCTTTAGATAATTTCTTAGCCATGTTCATACCTTCCTTTTGAAGCTCCTGCTTATCGAGCATGGCTTGGTCGTAATCTTCATCAGCATCAAGCATCAACTGTTGAGTGTCTAGTGCAGTGCGAATCATATCCTGCACCACAGGCTTGAGCTGAGCTATGTCCACATTCAGCCATGTCTTTAGTATGTCTGGGGTTTCTCCTGTTTGTACATCTTGTCCCTTTGCAATGTGGATCAGTTCCTTATGTGGTTGTCGAACCTGTAGTTGTACTTGCAATTCCGCGTCATCTTCCATTACCTTACGAACTTTCGTGGCACTCCCTTGAAATGTTACATCCATTGGGGACGGTTCTGCCACAACCCTTAGTGGGGTGAAGGGTTCTTCGCCTTCTTGTCCTTCTTCCTGAGGCTTGTCCTCTGATATCAATGCATGCACCTCATCATCAGATTTGTCTTTCTTGTTGTTGGTGGTGGAGACATCTTTCGGTGGAATAGGGTGTTGCCCTTCTTCTTCTGCCTTCTCTTTGGTTGTATTTTGGTCTATCAGCGGTGATTGACTTTTTTCCTTGTGGCCTGCTTGGTCTTCGCCATAGTCTACTTCATTTAATTCGGCCCACTGGCCATCATCCTTCGATTCACTTTGAATGTCTACATCTAATAATGATGTATTGGGCTTTTCTTGGCCGTCAGATCCAGAACTGGAGTTGTCTAGCCCAATCTCTCGATATCTATGTACCTTGGTGAGTTTGCCTTTTGGTTCCTGAGCTTTTGCGGACTGTTGATAGTGATGACCCTGCACTGGTAGATTGATTTGTCCTTCTGTATATTTATGAGTCTCCTCCAGTGCTTAGGTTAATTCCTCTTCCGTGATCTTTCTGATTCCTTGGGGGGTGGATGTAGGCAATACATGTACTCTCTTAGTTTTTGGTACTTCCTCCTCTGCTTGTTGGACTTCTCGAGGTCGTTTTGTGCCTCTCATGGTGCCTCTCATTCGGGGTTGCGAACTTGTTTCTGCTTCTTCTACTTGTTTGCTTCCTTTCTTCTGTTTCGGTACAGTAGCTGTCTTGACAAATTGAGCCAACTCCATTGAAGATGGCATTTCCCGTAAGAACTCGCGCATGCCCAATGCGTGGTAAATCATAATTGTGAGGGCAGTGGTTCCATTGAGGAATTTCTTGTTTTCCCATTTCTTCTTCGCCTCGAACAATCTTTCTTGCACATATGGTGTAAGGTTTACCTGGTTGCCGATCTGTTTTATGGCATGAGACAATAATTGCACAATGATCTTTTGAGGGGCCGTGTATCTATTCATACTCGGGAAGCAAAAATGTTGATGAATCAATCTAACTTCTTCTTCGATGTCCACCCTATTAATGTCGACGAAGGTTCTTGTCTTGGCACCACGGCTCTCTTCCTTGACCGTGTTAACACCATCCTTTTCCCATCCAAATGCTTCTTTGATTAAGTCGTGGGAGAATTGAATGACTACCCATTCTCCATTCTTATCCATCACATTGGCTTCTGGTACCAATGGATCATATAGTGCTGGTCGTAGAGTGTTCATGACCTGAGTACAACGTTGGAAATCCGGTTTGTAGATAGGTAGCTCAAAATATTTGTGAATTCCTGCTTTCTTCATGATATCGATTGTAGATGGCATTCCATGTAAAACTTTGAAATCCTGGGACATGATCGGAAAGTGATGCTCCGTGTCCATGATCTTTATGTTGGCCAAGAAAAGATATTCCTCCACTGGCTGCTCATCTCTGAACCAGTGGCCTTTTGCTTTCGTAAGACATTGGGGAGGAAATTCTTGGACCTCCTCTTGGATTGTCGCTTCAGAGTCTTCAGAAGCCATCTGCACTTACAAGGAAAAGTGCATTAGCTTGAAAAGCTTTCATGAGACCATACAGTGTGTTGTTTTGATTATGGTAGCTCGTCACTCCGTTCCCCATTATTGCAAGAGTGGGATTTCTTACCGCCTCTTTTTATATTTTTTCTGAAAGAAGACAATCGTTAGTATAGCCGAAGCATAGTTTATGTACATAGTATGTCCATTCCTATCAGTTTAAAGCTAAGATCTAGTCTCACTTGGAGATCGTGCACCACTAGTTTGATAATGTACATCCTGTGCCGAATGCGTGGCCTTGTATTGCGGCCCTATCATGCTTACTTGAGGTGCATCAGACACTATATGAGTGCAATCGGGTGCTTTATCTCCTCGATCGTCCGCTCCTCGTGGTAGCTTTGGTTTCCAGATCCATTTTGAGAACACTGAGAGAGGTCGCTGGGTTTTCTCGATTCGTGCAGCTGCTCGTGTTCCATTTGCTTTATCCATTGTCTGAGTGAATTTGGCATTGCTTTGCGATCTTCTCTGATGATTCTTATGTGTTGTTGACTTTTGCCTTGTCTGCTGTGGTATTTCCTCTTTTGTCCTTACATTCTGTTTAGCTGCTTGTATGACCTTTTTGGGTATCCATATCTGATGTCGAGATCTTTGAGCTTCAAGCAAGGGCTTGGCAATCCATACTTGTACAGGTTCTTCTCATTCGTAGTTCTTCGTAGCGGGTTTGGTGATGCCTGTTTCCTTCTTCAGAGCGCTTGTGGACGTTTCTTGACTCTGTATTTGATCCTTGCGTACCCACGTATATTTGGGTGGTTCTTGGTTCGAGTATCTGCTTGTTGGCTTCCAATAGTGCGATCTTTGGATGCCTTGAGCCTGTTTAGGAGAGCACGTCTCCTCATTGGTTGGCTTTTCCACGATTGCATTGGATGACTTCGACTCTATTGTGGACGTCGCTAAGTTCGCAGTTTCAGCTCCTATGCATTTGCTTTCTGATTGGTGAGCATCGTCGATGCTTTCTTCTGTCGTCTTTTGAACTTCCTTCGATCTTGGTATTGACCTAAGTTGGTTACATGGTTTCTCTTCAAGCAAGCTGAAAATCTCTTTATGCCCTATCGTAGCTGAAATATAACCTTGAGCTAGATGGATACATGCCTCTGTCTCAATGATCCAGTCTTGTCCTAGAATGAAGTCTTCTATCAAATCGTCATTCTCACATACTAGGACTCTTTGTTCCATGGAGGAATTTCCTAGGTGGAGGGATACATTCGTGGTTCCAATGCATTCTATGGTGTGACCTCCAATTCCTATTAATTGGGCTTTTGTTGGATTCAATTCTAATTGCAGCTCGTCTGCTATTCTCTTTCGCATGCAGCTAAGGCCTGCTCTTGAATCTATCAATGCGTCTATTAATGTATACTCTGTCTTGCCAATCCCTAGGTTTAGGTAAGGTTGTGTTTTACACATACCCGTTGTATCATCATTCTTGACCTGATAGTTTGCCATAGGGATGGGCTCTTCTCCTTGGAGATAACGTTCATCTCTTTGCCTGATCCACTCTTTCCGTTTCCTAATGCGTTCTAGTGCTTCCTGTTGGGCTTCCTCTCGAATTCGTTCTTCTTCCTTTTTCCTATTTTGAGCTCCTAACAGTCGCGCTAGCATTTGATCAGTCAAGGGCTCCATGAATCGTCTTACTCTGCATCCACTGATGTAATTGGGAAGAATGTCTCCGTCTAGTGTGGCGAGATTGATTGCACCACTAGTAGAGATTCGATTTATAATCAAGGGTCCATATCCGCGTTTTTGTAGCTTCTTCGCATGTTGTTTTAGAGTGTATACTAGGGCTAAGTCGCCTTCTTTTAATCCCTTGTCTTTTATATGTGAATCATAATATGCCTTTTGTCTCCGTTTAGCGGCATAAATGCCTGCTACAGCTTGCAATCTAGTCTCGTGCAACTTTTCAATTTGATCTAGTTGCTGGGACAATTCATGACCGTTCCACTCATATTGCTGAGCCACTTTCAATGTAGGTACTAAGAAGTCAATTGGCAAAATTGCATTCTGCCCATACACTAGGTTAAAAGGTGTAGTTCCAATGGCAGTTTTATATGCCACTCGGAAGGCCCAAATTGCGTGATGCAATTGTTTGTCCCAATCTGACCTTCCATTATTGACAATCTTTGTCAATACAGTACATAGTACCTTGTTGGAACTTTCAGCTTGTTCGTTAGCTTGAGGATGGTATGGGGCTGATTTTTTATGAATCACAAGAAAGTCATTCATTAGCGACTCAATGACTTCATTTAGGAAATGCGTTCCTCGATCACTCACTATCTCGATGGGTAGTCCAAAGCGTGTGAAAATGTGCTCAAAGAGAAATTTTGCTGTGGTTTGAGCATCATTTTTTCGAGTGGCTTTTGCTTCTACCCACTTTGTTAAGTAGTCGGTGGCTACTATGATGTACTCCGCATGTGATCCTTTTGCCGGTGGATTGATAGGTCCTATGAAATCAATACCCCACTTGGTAAATGCTCTCGCACAAACCATGGGTCTTAAAGGCATGTCGTCTCTTCGAATGGGATATTTCGCTCTCTGGCATGTTTCGCAGCTTCTCACATATGTCTCCGCGTCCATATGTAGAGTTGGCCACCACAAGCCTGCAAAGAGAATCATCTTGACCGTTCTGTCTGCTGAAAAATGTCCTCCCGCAGCTCCTGCGTGTGCCATTTCTAATATGGGGAGATATTCTCCTTCATGTACGCACAATCTGAGTTGATTGTCTTTTCCTCTTCTAAACAATTGTTTTCCCATTATCACATAATCCTTGCTCATTTCTTCTAGGGATCGCTTTCTTGCTAGACTAGCTCCTATTTCGTGCTCTTTCGTTTTGAGGAATTGTACTAATGTTTTACTCCAATTAGGCGCTATGGTAGAAAAAGGTAAGGACACGTGATCCTCTGGGCTAGTTTCTTGGCATTCCACACAATTACTTACATAATCGTGAACATCTTTTGGCATGTCAGGCCAATATACGCCTAACCTTTTTAATTCTCGAATTGTTCCATGCTTCCCTTGATGGGTTTTCCACTTGTTTATGTGTGCCTGCTGGATTAGTTGCTTCTGTTCATCCTCCTCGACACATCTCAATAAGACTCCGTTAGGTTCCTTATAATACATGCTTCCAGCAACAATGTGTAAATTTCTTGTTTGAAGAATCTCTTTTTTGCTATCTTTATTTATTGAGTGTTGAGGGCCATGAGTGAGTATAGGAATTAGTCATTCCGCCCACTTTGGACATACTTCAAGATTAAACAAATACGTATCTGGTAAATCATCCGGTACTCCGCTAGGTGGTTCTCCATGCGTTAGCCTTGAAAGGTGATCTGCTCTTACATGTGTGTTTCCTTTTTTGACTATTACCTCAAAGTCGAACTCCATTAATAACAAGAACCATCGTACCAATCTTCCCGTGTTGCAAGGCTTATTGACTAAATACAACAAAGCCTGATGGTCTATGAAGAACTTAAATTTGTTGGCTAAGAGGTAGTGTCTAAACTTCTTCACTGCATAAACCATGCCTAAGCCTTCTCTTTCAGTAGTCGTGTAATTTCTTTCTGCTTGGTTTAATTGTCTACTCGCATAAGCGATTGGATGGTCAAGCTTTCCTTCGTCGGCCGGTTGGGCTAGGATACATCCAATGGCATAGTTCGAGGCATCAACATGAATATGAAAAGGCTTGCTCCAGTTGGGTGATTTTAGAATTGGGGCTGTACTCAGCCGCTTCTTAAGCTCGTTGAAGGCCTTCTCACACTCGTCTGTCCATGTGAACTGAGTCAATAGACCATATAAAGGCTTAGCTATTATGGCATACATGTGAATAAACCTACGGTAATATCCACAGTGTCCCATAAAGGCTTGCACTTCCTTCGCATTCTTGGGTCTGGGTAGCTCTAGGATAACTTTAATCTTTTCTTCGTCCGTGGATATTCCATTCTTTGAAACAATGTGTCCTAGGATCTTTCCTTGTCGTACCATGAAGACACATTTCTCAGGGTTCAAGCAGACTCTATACTGTCTACATTTATTGAATATTTTTCTCAGTTCCGGTATATGGTCTGGTCGTTGATTTGAGTATGTACACAGATCATCTACGTATACTTCCATACTTTTTCTCAGAAATTCTTTGAATACATGACACATCAGTCGTTGGAAGGTGGCTGGCGCATTAGTGAGCCCAAAAGGCATTACCCTAAATGCATAGATTCCCCATTCAGTCGCGAATGCGGTTTTATGCTGGTCCTCAGTTGCAATAGCTACTTGGTTGTAACCCGAGAATCCATCCAAGAAGCTATAGACTTCCTTGCCGGCAACTCTTTCCAAAAGATGGTCTGTGATAGGTAAAGGGAAACTATCACTTATGGTTGCTGCATTTACTTTTTTCAAGTTGATACACACCCTTAGTTTTCCGTTTTTCTTGGGCACTACTACTAGTGGCGATACCCATTCCGTGTGTTCAATCTCATAAATGAATCCTGCCGCTAGTAATTTGTCATTTTCTTCCTTTATTTTTGCTGCGTAAACTTCGTTATACGTATAAGGGCGTTGTTTAGAAGGTTTTGCATCTGCTGTCATAGGAATTCGATGAGCACATATGCTGGGTTCTACACCCTTGAGGTCTTTGTACGTCCAAGCAAACACGTCTCGATACTCTCGGATGAGTCGTATGAGATCCTCTTCTTCTTCTTCCGATACATCTTTTCCAATATACGTGCACCTCTCTTCTCCGTCTTCTATCGTTACAACAACTTTCTTGGTTTGTTCCTTGTTGTCATAGGCTTCTCCATCCCGAGCCTCTCGTTTAGGCATTTGAGTAGCTATCTTTCTTTCTTCCACTTCGTATCTTTTAAAATGTTCTGGAACTTCGAAACGGTCTGGTTCCGGTTCCACTTTACTCGTGTCCTCTCTAGGCTCGTGGATTATTGGGACGGTTTTGATTGCTAAGACTTTTGTTGGTCTTTCTTTTGTTTCTTTTTGCATGGTTTCTAAATATTGTTCCTCAGAGTCAAACTCTGGTTCCATTTCTATGCTTTCGTACTCTTCTTTCCACTCTTCCTCTACAATTTCCCCTGCTTCTACTTCTTGGAGGACAACCATGTAGAGGTTCACATCATATCCTTCCTCGTCTATACAATCGTTCATCGTTAATACTTCCTCGTTCACACAAACGTCTAACGTGGCTAGGATTTCCATCCAGCCATGTGGTTCGAAGAGTTCATCTGAAAAAATTTTAGGCATGTAATCGGGGTCTTCTATCGATCAATAGTTAGGGTGCCCTATTGGCCACAATTGTTTTTTACATTCCTCCTTCTTTGCTTCTTTGCACATCCACAACTGGGCATCCTCGTGCATCCAAGATTGGTCACTTGATCCAGCACTGTGAATGGATAGGTCATCTTCTTCTTTGTGGACTGGATTCCATTGTAATGGAGGGACATCCCGATAAGCGAATGTGTGCAAGTTTATCTTAGTAGTGTTCCCTTGATGTTGGAGATATAATGAATCTCTGCCCCAATCTTGTACTACTCGTAATTGTCTCATGAAGGGTCGTCCTAATATCATCTCATAATTGTTTGCTTTTTCGAACTTACATATGGCTAGTGTGTGTTCAAATTCCACTCCACATGTGGTTAAGTTAATTCCTTCCAATATTCCTAGGGGTCTCTCCACATGACCGTCTGCTAACTGGAGTTTCATGCGAGTGGGTCGTAAGGCTGGTTTTCCCCACTTTTCCCAAATCTCCTTCGTTGCAATTCCTACCCCAGCTCCTGTGTCTAAGATAGCTTTGGTCATGTACCCATTGTAGATGACAGGTAAACAAGTATTCCCTTCATCCCCTTCACTGAACTCTCCTACTTTGTCGACTGGAACCTGTATTGTGGACTTATTCTCCAGTTCCTTTTCTTTTGATCCTTCATTCTTTGGCAGTGGTTTCAATTGATCTGCCATTTGCTTCCACAACTGGGGTTTAAGTCGAAGCAAATCTTCCACTGTTAATTGGCATTGTACTTTTGTTTTCTTTAACTCTGTTAAGTTATGAGAACTCTCCTTTCCTTCTCCTGTTCCTTTTCCATGCACCGTGGGTGCTCGTATTACCATTGACTCTCTTTCGTACTCTCCCATATAGTTAGGTAATGTTGAAATGCTTATGGTCTCCTCTCTACCTCTATCGAGTCTTGAAATCTCCTCGTAGGCCTCCTCGAGGTTAGGATAGGGTTGACAGTCTTCCACATCTATTTCATCAAATGGTGGTGGATCGACACCATTCTTCTTCCATTGTTCTTCTCTGATTCTATCCCACAAGTCCTTGGGCCATTCTGCTTCTAAGTCGGGTATGGCTGATACAGGGCCATCTTGTGTTGCCTCTTGTTCACCTTGGGGATCTTCTTTCCTAAGTTCTTTATCCTTTGGTTTGATGCATTCTTCATAAGGTTCCTGTGCAATCCTTGTCTCTGGTAGAGTTGGGATAGTCTTTTCTAGGGTTGTTTGTGCTACTTCTATGAGTTTTCTGCATATAGCTAGTCGTTCCTTTTCTAATTCCCCTCTAGGGTAGATTTTTTCATGTTGCTCTATGTTCGGTCCCATTTTGATTCTAGCTTGGTACGCTTTGAGCCACATATCCAAGTCGTCTGGCTTTGGATCTGCTAGAATTGATCCGGGCTTCTCCCTATCTGATCTAGGTTCGATTGTCTCAGGAGTCTCCTTAGACTTCCCTTGTTCTTTGTGTTTACTTGCTTTTTCAATTTGCTTTTTACTGTTTGTACTCTTGTTCTTTGCCCACTTATCCTTGAGTTTCTCTCGTCGTTCTTTCCATTTCTGAGCTTTTGTGTTGCGGGAATTTTCACATGGATCCTCGGAATCTTCCACTATCTGAGTTGAAGGGCTTATTTTCATGTTGTTTTTTTGTTCCTCTTCTGATTGCTGTTCTTTTTGTTGTTTTGTTTGGGCTCTAGTGATGGCTTTTAGTGGCACTGTGTATTCCTTATCACTTCCAGATTCTTCTATGACCTCTATTACATTGATTGGTGCAGAACCTTGGTTTTTCACTGGATTCTTAGGGCAATCCCTAAAAAGATGTTCTTTTCCGCAATCACTGCAATATCCTTCCCAGATTCTAGGTGGTGGAGGGTTGTATGGTCGAGGGCATTCTCTAATGAAATGGTCTCCTCCACATCTAAAGCATGGTCCTCTCTGTACTGGTGGTCTACTAGGTGGTCTCATGGGTTGTGGTGCTTTAGGAGCTGTATACATTAGAGTGGAAGTCTCTGCTCCATAAGTTTGATCATAGCCTTCATACCCATAGTATGTAGTCTGATAAGCCGGTTCGTATTCCATCATGTAGGCTTCATACGGATAGTACTCACTTGGTAGGGTTTCGTATCCAAGGTTTGTTGATTCTATCTGGGTCATTGTCGTGGCTGGTACTATAGCTCTTTCTAGATTTTCTTCTGGTTGCGCATACTTTACTGGTACTACTTGTTGAGGCTGCGACGGTTGGGATCCTAGCACAGGTTGTGGTGGTGGGTATGGTGTCTGTTCAATCGGTCTAGGTACTCCTGTCTGTGTTGGGTAAGGGTTGTATCTTGGGATCTCTCTGTTCGGGTCTCTAGGTGGATATCCATACGGTCGATACTGGGGTGGCTGAAAAGGGCGTGTTTGCCTATTAAAGGGACAATTCTCAGTAGTGTGATTAGTGTATTTCTGTTCTATGTGACAATACCAAGAAGTCCCGTGTTGTTGCTGCCTGTTGTATGGATAAGCTGGTTGTGCACCGCCCCCTCCTCGAACACACAGGTGAGTGGGGTGATCTCCTCCACATAAGCTACATCTACGTAGCATAGGCAGTCTTTGAACTGGGGGTTGATAAGCTCTTTGCCCCTGTGCCCCTAGTTTCTTGGCTAATAGCTCTGCTAATTCTTCCACGTGACTGGAGTTGGAAGAAATGGCACTCCTTGAGTCGTCCGATTTAGCGTGGCTGGACTTGCTGTTGAGGTCCTCAGCCAAGTTATCTTCTAAATCAATACACTCCTGAAGACACTCACTCAAAGTTTGTAGTCTTTTCACGTACACTAGCGTTCTCAAGGTTCCATTAGTGAGCCCGTCAAAAAATAGTGAAATCATTTTTTGTTGCGTCGGTCTCTCTGTTACTGGTCATCTATCCACGTACTGGTTGAACCTTCTGGCGGCATTCTTCACCGTTTCATTAGGATTTTGTTTGAAGCTGTGAATTAGAGAAGCTGAGTTGTGCTTGATTCCCCTCTTAGTGAATTCTCCTATGAATTCTTGAAAAAATTGTTCCATGTTTCCAAACTGATTGGTATCTAAGGGTTGGAACCAGGTCAGAGCTGTTCCTATGAGGGTGAGTCCAAACGCCTCATACTGTACAAAGAAGTCGTCCACTTGTTCCGCTCTTAGGACTTGTTTGAATTCAGCAATGTGATCATATGGTTCTCCTGATCCATCATAAGGGTTTCTGACACACTTAGCCACTTGAATCGGCCTCAGCCTTCTAACTGGTTCAGGTGGTCTGGGCATCACAGGAGGAATAGGGATAGCTGGTCTTATTGGTGGCATTCCAGGCTGTCTTCCTATCGGTGGTTGTGGTCTTACTGGTGGTCTGTACTGGTTTCCTATCCCTGGTTGGGTCTGATAGTGTGCTTGTACTCCTGGTGTGGCAAATTGTACATGAGTATGATTAGGTACTCTCCTATGGCTGGTCTGTCCTGATGCAGTATTTTCTGTTTCTTCTTGATTTCCAAATGGATTTTGTGAGGTTGTTGCCTGCTCTCTCTGAGGAAATACAGGTGTACCCATATATCTTAATCGAGACCTGTCTAAGATGCTCACAGGCCAATACCTTCTTTGATCTTTATCTAGGTATGTGAGTCTAGTCTCATCATCTGGGTCTTTCAATTCATAGAATGTCATGGGGTTCTCGTCTCTCCCTGGGACAGGTGAATCGGTTTGCAATAATAAGTTAGATCCGTGAATCATATAGACTTCTAACAAATAGTCGTCTTGAGGTATCAAGTCACCTCTCAAGACACGTGACACTCGGGATCTGCCTCTAGGGGTGGTCACAAACTCTTCTGGTTGTGTCCTTCCTAGGTTTTCAGGGTCTGAGAGTTCCCCTCTTTCATTGATCCTTTCCGGGAATTCAGTTACAATGTAGATGTGGCCAACTTTGTCAACATATGCACCTCCTTCGTATTTGACAGCTGGTCGGGGTACGATTGTGGCATTTTGGGAAGCTACCATCCTGGCCACAGACCTATTTAAGCCGTCCAGGTAGATTGGAATCTCCTGGGCATTGGTGGACACATACTGCAAGGAAGTACGGTAGTCCCCCTCCACAGTAGTCATGAAGCTTCTCGTCGGTGTGGGACCTTGCATGTCTTCCGAAGCCATAGGTAATTCCTCTTCTGAGTCACTAGAGGTTTCTAAGTAAACGGAGTGATGACTAACCTGGGCAGTACTTCCTACTGAAGATATGATACTCCTTCGACTACTTAGAACTCTTCCTGACCTCAAGTTCATTCACTCTCTTAAGCCTCTCTTCATGCTTCTTAGATTCCCCTTGGGTAGCTCTACCAATGACTCAATTTGTCTGCCAAAAGAAGGGTTTACTCTGGGCGATACCACTTCCTAACGATACTACTCTCGGCGATACTGCACTGACCGCGATACGATACCAGACAACCAGACGATACGATGTCAATCTGGTGTCGCGATACTAACCCAGAAAACAAACGATACGACACCTCGACGATGCACCATACGATACCTGAAACTCTCGGCGATACGACACCAATGACAGTGTCGCGATACTGTCCTACTGAACAGACGATACGATACCACAGTGGTGTCGCGATACCAGAATTCTCAAGAGACGATACGATCTCCAAAGACCGCCGATACGATACCAGATATAGTGTCGCGATACTTCACTAGGAAACACCACGATACGATACTGGCAAAATAGACGATACGATACCAGAGCTCACAGGCGATACGATCTCACAGAGATGAGTGCGATCGCGATACCAATCTTGGCGACACGATACCACTATGGTGTCACGATACCAAGATAAGCAACCGACGATACGACACTTGGGGAAGGCCCGATCGCGATACCCAAAGTAGTGTCACGATACCAAGGTAGTGTCGCGATACCAAAGTATCAAGCGATACGATACCTCCCGGTAAAGTGAGGTCGCGATACTAAACCTTAGGCGATACGACACCACAACGGTGTCGCGATACCAAGTGTTAGTACCGGACGATACGATACCAGAGATCGAGCACGATCGCGATACCGACTCAGTGTCGCGATACCGAAATGGTGTCGCGATACCAAAGTAGGTATCCAACGATACGACACTTCTGGCGAGTGTCGCGATACAAGGGAATTTTGGTATCGCGATACCAAAACTCAACCGATCGCGATACTCAAGCCAAAAGGTCTCCAAACTTGAAAATTTTTGCACCCCCTTGCACCTCTCACCCTTCTCCTCACTCCTAGGCCTCTGTCTCTCTCAAAATGTACAATTACTCAAAAATTTTCCCCCCCGCGATACTGCGCATTCCTTTTAATCATTTGTTTGTGCAAGTTTAAAGAGTTTTTGGTATTGAATCTTAATGAGAACTCACCTTGGGTCTACCTAGCTTGCTTCTTGAGCTCTTGCAGAAGCTTTGAGGCTCTATCCTGCACGATACCACTCAGACAATACCAGTCGCTGTCGCAGACGATACCAGTGAGCAGTGAAGTGTCAAATGAACAATTTTTTGGTTTTTATACTTTTTTGGACAGAACTTGAAATTTGGGAATTTTTGGTGATTTTTTGGGATTTTGGTCTACTCCTACTCCTCTTCTCCTCACTTCTCCTCTCCTTCTAACCTAACCCTAACTCCTTCTTCTCTTCCCTCCTCCTAAACCTAAACCTAAAACTTATCACACACACCTCAAAGATGAGAAGTGACAAGTGCTGAAATGATGGACTACTTGCCAATGGACAAATTTGCGTCTACAAGTACGATTCGATCACACTCGCTCTATAACTATCACGAAGGCACCTTGGTAGAGTGACTCCCCGGCAACGGCGCCAAAAACGTGTGTACCTGAGCCACGAAGACTCAAGGACTTGTACCAATGAGACTATACCTCAATTGCCATACAAGTGCATATAGTGGGATTCTTTTCACACATTTAAATGTCAATCCTAAGGAGTGACTCGCCAAGTGTATGAAGACGTGTGCACACGTGATAGAAAATGAAGTGGTTCAGCAATTCACACATGAGAAAAGACTACTACCACTTACACCTATTGAAATACTGAAAGTGTTGCCGCAAGCCTCTTTTCAGCAGTTTTGGTATTTTGAGGTTTTCTCCCAGCCCAGAACTCCGGACATAGGCAATAGGGTACTCGTTTCGAAGCTCTCGACGAGACGAATCCAATGGTGGTGGTTTCACTCAATTCTAACCACTCTGCTTCAAGTTATGGCAGAAACAGTGAATTACGGGAGTCACAAACACCCGCGCCACAGCTTCTCCTAGCTTACGCACGCACTACAACAGCTCAAAACAAGGGGGAAGGGGTAGACAACAGTCCTACACCTGCATTTCAAGCATAACACACACATACAAGAGCAAAATGAAGACCAAAATTAGCAAGAAAGAGGCAAACTCGAAAATTCAGAAGTGCTCCTTCTTCACAATGACAAGAAGTCCTTTATAATGAGTCACTTTTGACTTATATACTAGTGCCCTAAGTTTGGTCCTTTCACACAAGAGACCGGCACTTTATTCACTAAGAGACTAATTTCCTACTATTGTACATGGGTAAATCACTAATCTTCTGTGGGGATGCATCTAGAGGACTCCTCTAGTGCATTTACAACAGAAAATATATACAAAAGTGGTTATGTTACAAAAGTTGTGTGTCCAAATCGGAAAAATTTTGGGGCCCGTCCTTTTTCTCTGCTTTGTGCGCTCTTTAGCTCTGCAACAACATCTAACTCCAATTATGTTAACCTTAGTCTTTCCCCTTCTTCAAACACCAACCTCCCATCCCTTTTTCCATGTGGTCTTAGGCTGCAAGTTCCATGCAAAGCTCCTAGGAAAATCAAGAGACTAGTGCAATTTGGTTTTTGTAGTATCAATGACGGGGGGGAAAGGGAATTATCTCTGTCTTTACATTTACGTTGTGTTTTATTAGTAGTTCTTTTCTGCGACTCTCTATTTACAAGGTGCATTTGACAAATAGGCAGCAAGACAATCCGAGTCTAGTTTTTCATTCTATGTTTTGTCCTTGTAATTATCGCTTCGAGCCATGATACATTTTCTTAGTTTATCTCTTTCTATCTTCTTGTGTATATCTGAACAAGATCGGTTCCTTTTGAGTTCTTTCAACTTAAGTTCAAGCATTAGGCAATGAGGGTGCAAGTAGAGCTGTCACCAAGTAAGGGAGCAAGAGAGCGCGGCATTAAAATTAGAAGGTTTAGCTCTTTTTTATTTCTACGGTATGAATCCTTGCAAACCATAGTCCACCATGATCGAGATCTATCAACCTCTAGCAGAGTACAAAAGAACCACATGAAACGGTATCAGATTCATAAAATTGTGAAACAAGTTATACAAGTGTCAAAGCTCTTTCCAAGAACCCAAAAAGTGCCTCATATCAGCACTGACATTAAAAGCCTTAGATTGGAATAAACCATTCCATATCCATGTGGATGCTTCTAATTATGCAATCAAATGCAACTTAGAAAAACATGCTAATGATGTCAATTCGGACTTCCCAATTGCATACACAGCTTGTGAAATTATCTCAAAAAAGAGAAACTATATGAGTACGGAGAGAGGGAGCCTTGGTATGGTTTGTATATTAAAGACATTTCATCACACTATTTACTAGCACACAAGTTTAAAATCTCTATAGACAAAAATCAATCTTTTTAATATCCTGTCAATAATCCATGTGCTACTAGTAGATTATTAAGATGGTTTCTTCTCCTCATGGAGTATGATTTTGACGTGGTGGTAAAAAAAGGAAGTACTCGCATTTGAGTTGATCATTTCTCATAGATCAAAAGTGCTAACCCTCAAGAGGAAATAAATGATGACATGTTGGATATGTATTTGTTCAATGTCAAAATAGTACCAAAATGGGCTGAGCCAAGTGTTTCATTTTTAACCTTTGGGCCAGTCCACCCACATGTGTGGTTCACCAAAGAGTAAATAATGAACACTAAGAACTTGCACATGAATGCTAGATGCTTATATCGTAGAGATGCTAATGGGATCCTGTCTCGTTGCATGCTAGAGGATGATCATGTAATGATAGTAGTTGAAGCTCATGCAGATGCTTTTAGTATGCATCTTCCTAAACCAAGGACTTTGTAGAAAATGCAAAGAAATGGTGTATATTGGCCACATATGGAAAGAACACTACATGACTATGTCAGTATTTGTTCTACTTGCCAATTCATTCCCACAATAGAGCTTTCTACTTTATATTATGTTTTTGCATGCCCTTCATGGAGCTAAAACATAGTAGTTTATTTAAAATCTAGCACTTATCCTCAAGAAATGGCCATACTTAAACAAGGAGCCTTTTATTAAGAGAGTTGATATTATACTCTTATTGGCAAAATTCTTTACAAACATGGAAAGGGTAACTTCCTATGTCTCTGCATACATCAAGATGATTACCTTCCACTATTGGAAGGTACACACTCGTGTCAGTGGTGGACATTTCTTTGCAAACTAGACAGTTCAAATGACCCTATTTGTCGTTCTATGGTAGCCTACCTTATGCATGGAGGCTAAAACATTTGTGAGTAGGTGTGATACATGCCAAAGAGAAAAGTATTTGTTTAATAGAGGTCAGATGCCTTCAAGCCCAATGATGGTGGGGCATGCATTTGTTAAATGGGGATATAATTTATTGGTCTTATTAGCCCACTTGCCAATATATCTCATGCTAAGTACATGTTTGTGATAGATTATCTCACTAAGTGAGTAGCGACACATGCTACAATAAAGATGATGCTCAAACCCCTGCAAAAGTTTTATTTGAGCAATTTTTTATAAGGTTTGACCTTTCTATTGAGATAATTAGTGATCAAACTTTGGGTCTCAAACCCTAAGTGATCTTGAAGTGTGTTATCATAAGAGGCTAGCTCATGTGAATGAAAGAACCTTGAAAGATATATGCAAGGATCAAAGTTTTCTAAGACTTCCAAACATATCAAAGCAACACATGATCAATAGATGTGATGCATGTCAGATTGGGAAGGCACAAAGACAACCATTTAACCACAAAGGCTACATCCACAACAACTTATTGGATTTATTACATATAGATGGTTGGGGGCCAAGTCAAGAACCTTCATTGGCAGGACCAAGGTATTATGTCTTGTTAAATTCTCCTGATGACACCCTCCAATTTTGGAGAGAGGAATCTACTCTTCTCTGCACACCACTCAAGGATATCGACCGGCACAGTTCCCGAGGCGAAAACACAAGAAAACTCTTGGGAAGGTAATCTAAAACTGGGAAACCGTCTTTGAAGGGTGCTAACACGCTCCCATGTGGCACTATCTTCTGAACTATCTTTCCACTTTACTAGACACTCTTTACACAAGTGACTTCTCGTCCATTTCTCTCGAGTGCGTAGTATGCTTTGAGGCTCATGTGGAGTAGATTGAACAGAAATAGGCTCTACTACCTCACTATCTCGAATGAGCTTGTCAGATTCACCCAGCCTTTTCTTAGGCGCTTGAATCTCCATCAACGTCTTCAAAATATGCACATGTTTTATGACCTGCAGAAAGCTTTTCTTTAACTTTCTTGGATGTATTTGATGAACTTGCTGGACTCGAATTTCCACACAATCTTCCACTCCATGGATTTGAGTTGGAATTATTGCTTGGTGATGCATTCGGTCCACTCAAAACTTGAGATTCTGCATTTGATTTTTCAACATTTTCTTTGTCATTTGGTTCAAGATTCAGTTCTTCTTTTGCATCTGCATAGAAGCTTGAAATTTCATCAAATACCACATCTCTGCTCACCTTTACTTGTCGCGAGAGTGGGTATAACATTTATATCCCTTTTGCTCAAGGGAGTATCTAATGAAGACACACTTTTCTGCTTTTGGATCAAGCTTCTTCCTCAATTCATCTGGGACATGTACATATGCAATATAGCCAAAAACTTTCAGACGTGATAAGTTTGGCTTTTCACCTGTAAACTTCTCTTCAGGTGTAACTTGATGTACAGCAGTAGTCGGAGTTTTGTTCATGATGTATATAGCAGTATGCACAGCTTCTGCCCAATAACAATGAGGCATATTCTTCTCAGCCATCAAGGCTCTTGTTATTTGTACAATATGTCTATTTTTGTGTTCAGCAACACCTGTCAATTGTGGTGTGTACCTGCATGAAAACTGACGCCGAATTCCATGATTTTTTAGAAAATTGTTGAACTCATTTGACATGTATTCTCCTCCTCCATCAGATCTTAATGTCTGAATGTACTTCCCTATCTGCTTTCCCACCATAGCTTTAAAATTCTGTAAGTGAATGAACACCTCGCTCTTCTCTTTCATGAAATATACCCATACTTTGTGTGTATGGTCATCAATGAAAGTGACATAAAACCTACAACCACCCATAGATGTGGTCTTTGCTAGACCCCAAACATTTGTATGTACTACGTCTATTACATTCTCACTAACATGCTTATCATGTGGAAATGATGCTCTTGATTGTTTACCAAATCGACATATTGCACATACCTTTTGCATTTCTGCAACTTTGAAATTTGGTAGTCCATGGACAATCTCCTTTGACTGCATCAATTTCAGCCTTTGCAAGTTTGCATGTCCAATCCATTTGTGCCACATCTCTATATTTGCAATAACTCCTGCATCTTTTGCAAACATGGTTGCATTCATTTTAGGAATCTTCACATTTAAGGTGAACATCCTACCCACTTTTTTTCCTTTGGCAACCAATCGTACATCTTGCTTGTACTCTTCTACATATATTCCATCAGCATTGAACCTAACTTGTAATCCTTGGTCAACCATTTGTCCAACAAAAACCAAATTCTTTGTTAAATTTGGAACATGCAACACATCAGCAAGATGTTTTACCTTTCCATCCTCCATCGATAGTGCTATGTTTCTTGTATGCTCAATAGGATGTGATTTTTCATCACCTGTTTCAACATATCTAGGAACTGGCAATTTCTACAAAGTACTAAACCATTATGCATGATTGGTCATGTGATTTGAAGCACCTGAATCAGACATTATCATTTGATTTTGAAACACTAGCAGACATCGTATTCATCATGTGATGTTGAACCATGAACAGCTTCTCAGAATCATCCACACTTGTGGATGCATAGTTATTCTGTTGCCTTTTGTTATTTTGATTGTTCAACCTATAATCACGTTCAAAGTGTCCAGGTTTACCACAATTCCAACATCCTTTACTATCATTGCCTAAATCATTTCTTTGGAAATTTCTACGACCTCTTTGGCTCCCCTTGCCTCAAAACTATCCTCTTCATCCTGCATGATTTTGTTGTTGACTTTGGTCTTGGTTATAATCAGCATAGATACCAGATTAGCAAAATTTGAAATATTTTCCCTGGTCTGTATAGAAGTTTTGAACTGCTTATATGCAGCTCCTAAACCATGAAGACACACTTCCACCTTTTCATCATCATCTACATTCACGCCAATAGATGCAAGTGACTCACATATGCTTTTGATTTTCAAGGTGTAGTCACTTAACGACATGCTCTTCTTCTCCAATGTATGCAGCTTGTTCTTGAGTTGCAAATTCCATGCCTTTGTATTGGTCTCATACAATGTAACCAAATTGTTACAAGCCTCTTTTGGAGTCTTGGCACCCTATATGTGTCCAATCATGCTATCTTGTATACTTCCGATAGCCAAAACATTAGCTTTCGTGCTCCTTGATTCCATTCCTCATATGCTCTTACATGATCTATAGTCCGATTCCTTTCTGGTAACTGCAGAGCATTTTCATTCTCTCCTTCGATGTACTTCCAATAGCCTTTTCCCATTAGGAGATTCCTCATTCTAAATCTCCAAGCATGGAGGTTGTTCTTGTCCAGCTTATCGCTCATAAGCTGACTCATTCCATCTGCATTTGCCATTTCTGCAGCAATTCACAACACTGAAAAACACTACAAGCAGCACTTTTGCTTGAACACTTGCACTATGACGTGACAATTTGATCTCAGAAAAACACAGTTTTCGTGTATCAATAGTACATGGAATCTCTTCAAATTCTGGTTCTGGAATATATGAGTTTTTCCAAACACAACGCAAGTTATAGTTTCTGAAACTAACCTGGTTCTTCTGTGGGCCCCACCTTGCGAGCTCGAAACAGAGGTCGAGATGGCTCCGAAACTCCAAAACTTCGAGATGTCTTCTACCTTCATGCCGATTTTCGTAGCAAACAGAGGTCGTTTGTGAATCGTGTTTTCTCTACGCCTTGCTACGTACTCTTCACCGTTGCCTTCTCCACAAGCTCTCTACAACCACGCTGGCTCTAATACCATGTCACGAGGAAGGAGATAAGGAAGAGAGCTCACACACACACTCTCACTCTCAAGGAGAAGCACACACACACTCTCACTCTCAAGGAAAAGCACACACACAGATCGAGGCAATGAAGAATAATCTTCTTCTTCTTCTTCTTCTATTACATAAAAAGGAATGTACAAGAATGACCTAAAAACAAGAATACAACAAGTGCAATATATAAAGATCAATACATAAGGAAAAACCTAATGTCCACAAATGAGTGAGCTGGCAAGGAAAAAATGTGCCATCACTCTCGGTAGATAAATCTAATAAATCTCAATGAAGTATTCTTGACATATACCAGCATGACCACTATACATGTTACAGAAGCAAAAAATTGGTATGTGTCATCCTGGATCATCACATGTTGAACTTGATATCTCAACATACATGGATATGCATGTACCAGATTTCAATACACTTATGGGACAACTACTTACTCAAGGGCCAAGCTCATGAGGAATGGAGAAGGTTCCAAAGGTAATCAATCTTCTGCTCCGTATACTGATAAAAGTAAAGCCAAAGATATCAAAGGAAGAGGAAACAAAGTGGATGATGAAACAGGTACACAGCACGCTAACTATGCAGGTAGAGGAAGACATGGTAGAGGTAGAGTCAGAGGAGGAAAACAAGGCAGGGGGAGACCCCAATGTGAAGAGAGATGGTGGATGCAATCCAAAGATGAGTAGGTGCCGCTACAACCAGCTTCACACCAGCCAACTGAGACTTCAGAGTTGATTAGTAGACCCTTTGAGCTTCCTAAATCCACCAAAATATCAGCCAAGTACTTTGGAACATGTATCCCAAAAGTTTAAGTCAAGACAGACTAGTTGCGAAATGACTAGCTCCCAAAACTTGCTATTTTTGGACACACACCTGCTGGAAAAAATGAACAGTGCTCTCAACCTGGAAGGAATTAGAAAAATTCCTTTTGGGCATAGCAAATAGACTTAGCAAGCTTCCTATTCCAAGTTAAAACACTTCAAATGATGGACTGAGCACTGAGAACAAGTTTCATCAAGTTCTGGAACATTCCCACAATTCTCGGGGCTCTGCAGAGATAGACCAGTAAGCAGTAAAATGCAGATATCTCCAAAATTCTAAATCCAATGACCTTGAAAATTTATAGGTAGAAACTAGACAGTAAGAGCTATCAAACGCACTTTAAATCACTGAAAAAGGTTCAGTAAAACTCGAGATATGACCTTCTGAAGTCACTGCTCTGAGTGAGTATAGCAGAGAACAAAACAGAGAGGTAGATGATAATAAATGTATAGATTCACATATGATTACAACCACATTGGCAATGAATCTTTGCACAATGGGAGTAGAATGATAGAGCTATGGAGTAAGCTCTTCAATCTCTACAAAATGACATGAAGTGGTCACGTACAAGGCTTGCTAATCGCCTCTTCCTTCTTGCTCCTTTTATAGCTATTCTTGGAGGGAGTTTTGAATTCGAATTCGAATGGCTCCACCTAAAAGTGATCCCCAAAGTTAGGAGAGATTCCCTCAGCTCAAAAATTCGTGATTTTGGTAGTTGGAGCCACGAATTTGCTTTTACATCATGGATGAGGTAAGCCATCCTTTTACTTTTTTCTTTTTCCATTTACAAGAGATAAAATGTACTCTTTTACAAGAGGTGTTCACATGACTACTCATGTGACTTACAAATGAGGATAATATCAAGCATATCAAGCATGTAGGCTTGGGCAAAATGCACCAACAGCTCCCCCTCAAGCCTAACATGCTTGGCCTTCAAATAAGTCTTCAATTGTCCTTGATTTCCTGCAAGCCAATCATCAACTTGAATCTACTTAATTTTGTACCATCAAGAGCTTTAGTTAACATGTCTGCACATTGCATATCTGTAGAGACATAGGATAGTTGAATATCCTTGCTCATTAGCTTCTCCCTTACATAATGGTAGTGGACTTCAATATGCTTGGTTCTAGCATGGTATACCGGATTAGCTGCTAGATGTAGTGAGCTTGTGTTGTCACCAAAAATGTGAGGTGTTGAAGAATGAAGTCCAAGATCTGTGTACAAAGATTTTAACCACATGATTTCTTGAGTTGCATTAGCCAAACCTCTATATTCAGCTTCAGTAGAAGATAATGCCACGGTTGGTTGCTTCTTCGATGACCAAGAAATGATTTTTGAACCTGCAAATGATATATACCCTGATGTGCTTCTTCTATCATCTTTAGATCCGGCCCAATCTGCATCTGAGTAGACCTTTAGCTCAATATCTGAAGTATATGAATAAAACAAACCTTCATTCATGGTCCCCTTTAGGTACTTGAGGACTCGCTTGGCCGCTTCCATATGTGGTCTTCTCGGCTTATGCATAAACTGACTCAATATGCTAACACTATAGCATATATCCACCCTTGTGAGTGTTGCATAGTTCAAACTTCCAACCAAGCTTTGATAGCTTGTGATGTCTTCAATTGACTCTCCTTCATAAGCACTAAGCTTATGATTTTGCTCCATAGGTGTACCTGCACACTTTGTATTTTCCATCTTGAACTTGACGAGCATGTCATGGACATACTTCCTTTGTGTGATGTATATACCTGAATCTGTGTAGATCAACTCCAATCCAAGAAAATAAGTGAGTGGTCCGAGGTCACTTATTTTGAACTCCTCCTTCATTTGACTCTTTACCTGTTTGATTCCTTCAAGATCATTGCCTGTGATAATAATATCATCAACATACACACATAAATAGATCACTTCAGATCCATTCCTCTTTATGAACAAAGAGGTATCCGCCTTGCTAGCTTTGAATCCTTGGTCCTGCAAATAAGTAACCAATCTGAAATTCCAAGCTCTTGGAGCTTGCTTCAATCCATACAAAGCTTTCTTTAGTTTGCATACATAGTTAGGATGATGTGCATCCTCATATCCAGGAGGTTGTGCCATATACACTTCCTCAGAAATCCATCCATTCAAGAAAGCATTCTTTACATCAAGTTGATAAAGATTCCAATTTCTAGATGCAGCAAGACTTATGAGAACCCTAATTGTAGGCATTTTTGCAACAGGAGAGAAAGTCTCCTCATAATCAATACCATGGGTTTGAGCAAACCCTTTAGCAACTAACCTTGCTTTGTGTCTATTTATACTTCCATCTGGATTCCTCTTGATTTTGTATATCCATCGAGATCCGATTATCTTCATAGATGGCTTGTTAGGTACAAGCTCCCAAGTGTCATTCTCCTTCAAGGCTTCCATTTCTTCATCCATTGCATCTCTCCAAGCTTTCTTGCTTTGTGCTTCTTCAAATGTGGTAGGTTCTTCATTGGTTGAATCCTTTGCAATGTAGATTGAGTGCTTGGTGACCAAAGAAGTATCATAACCAAACCTCTCTGGTTTCTTCTTCTCCCTCGAAGACCTTCTAAGTGGTTGATGTGAGCTCTCGGGTCCATATGTAGCATCCTGCATCTTTGCTTTACCTTTGTTCTTCCATAGCTTTAGTCTTTCCAAGTCTTCTAGGTCAATCTCCGAATCACTTTCTTCAATCTGCTTTGGCTCCTTTGGTTGAAGTGATGGAAAATCTTCATCCAAGTCATATGGCAGCTTCACTTTCCTGTCATCATCAAACCATGATTTGTTTTCATCAAAAATTACATCTCTACTCACAGAAAATCCTTTATTGGTTGGATTGTACAATCTATATCCTTTTTGGTTTTGATCATAACCAATGAATACACACTTCTCTGCCTTGGGATCCAATTTCCCTCTTACTTGAGAAGGAATGTGAGCATAGGCTAAGCATCCAAAGATTTTACAATGCTCTAGACTAGGTCTTCTTCCATTCCACACTTCATATGGAGTGGTTCCATCTAGTGACTTAGATGGAAGTCTATTTATGAGATATGTGGCTGTCGACACAGCCTCTGCCCATAGGTAGTTCGGCAATCCCTTTTCATTGAGCATGGACCTTGCAGCTTCGACAATAGCTCTGTTCCTCCTCTCTGCTACACCATTGAGTTCGGGTGTATACCTTGTAGTGACTTCCCTTTTAATGCCTCTTTCATGCAAGAAGGCATCAAATTCAGAAGAGAAGTATTCTCCTCCACCATCTGATCTGAGTCTTTTCAAAGTCCTACCTGTTTGATTTTCAACAAGAGCAATATACTTCTTAAAGCAATTAAACACTTCATCCTTGTGCTTCATGAAAAACAGAATGGTCCACCTGCTACAATCATCTATGAAAGACACATAATATCTTGAGCCTGATATAGATGGCTCCTTACTTGGACCCCACACATCCGTGTGCACTAGATCCAAAGGATTTTGATACATATATCCTTTCTTATTGAAAGGTTGTCTATGAGCCTTGCCGAGTTGACAAGCTTCACACTTATAAATCATGTGTTGCCTTGTGATATTAGGCAAACCAAGTACACTTTGGTCCCTGCAAATCTGTTTGAGTGTCCTCTCACCAATGTGAGCAAGCCTTTTGTGCCATATCTCCAACTCTGTTAGAGTTTGAGATCCATAGCTAAACAAAGCTATGTTCTTTGTATCTTCCACTTCAAAAGTGAAAAGCCTTCCTGTCTTTTCTCCTTTGGCAATCCTTCGAAAGCCTTGCCTTGGGTCTTCAACATATGCTCCAAATCGATTGAATCTAACCTGCAATCCTTTTTCAACAATCTGTCCAACACTTATTAAATTTTTGGTAATTGTAGGGACATACAAGACTTTGCTTAAGAGGTTCATATTCCCATCTGATGTCTTCACATTACCTATCTTCTCCACTGAGTGCTTTGTGTCATCTCCTGTCTGCACTTCATGCTTGTTATGAGGATCTTCCAAATCAGAAAGTAAAGCCACATTTCCTGCTACATGGTTCGAGCATCCCGAATCAATGTAAAATATGTGATCATCATCCTTACCCTTCTTTGTTGATAGATTCATAATCAATAATGAATCTTCTTGACTTTGGTCCTCTGCATAGTTATTGTAATCTCTTCTTCCTCTATGGCCACTTTGATAGTTGTTGTTGTTGTAATTGTTGTTGTAGTAGTTGTTGTTGTAGCCTCCATTGTACCTGCCTCTATTTGATCCATAGCCACCTCTATTGAATCCTCTTCCTCTTGAGTTCCTCGGGTTCCTGAAACATTCTTCAGTAGTATGGTTAGATAAGCCACATATGTTGCAAGGTTGAGATGATTGGAATCTCCCCCTGCCTTGCTTTCCACTTCTGCCTCTTCCTCTAGCTCTTCCTCTACCTGCAAAGTTTGCTTGGAAAGAGCTACCTTCATCTTCATTCTTCCTATTCTTTGACTTGTCCTTGACCTTAGCTTTATCAGAATATAAGGCAGAAGTTTGATTACCTCTTGAGGACTCACCACCTTTGCTAATCTTTGCTTCATGAGTGAAGAGTTGGCCCATGAGTGTGTTGAGGTCGGGTACATGCATATCCATGTATAAATCCATGGCTGTTGTGAATGACTCCCACTTGTCGTCTGCTTTGATTCCATTCATGATTTGTCTAATGATTTGCTCCTCTTCAATAACCTCTCCAATGCTTCCAAGTTGGTTGGAAATCTCCTTCATCTTTGTGACATAATCAGTCACATTTTGCTTCGGGCTTTTCTTCATTGTTGTGAACTCCATCCACAATTGGTTCTTCCTTGCTCGAGTGTTGGAAGAGAAGAAAGAAGCAAGTGCATTCCAGGTCTCTCTTGATGTCTTGCATCCCTTGACATGAGGTAAAAGAAAATCAGAAATTGAGTTTAGAATATAGGACCTTGCAAGTGCATCCTTCGAACACCAATTCGAAAGTCCTTCCACTTCTTCATGTGATGGTTGCCCTTTGTTCCTCATGGTTGGCATTGCTTCATCTCCGGATATGAATCCATATAGATTCCTCCCTTGAAGGTAAGCCTCCATCCTTAGAGACCATGCCGGGTAGTTGTTTCGATCCAATTTGTCAATTGTTGATGGAAATCCATCTCCCATGTTGCTTGACTATGCTCTGATACCACTGTGAAGAGAGATGGTGGATGCAATCCAAAGATGAGTAGGTGCCGCTACAACCAGCTTCACACCAGCCAACTGAGACTTCAGAGTTGATTAGTAGACCCTTTGAGCTTCCTAAATCCACCAAAATATCAGCCAAGTACTTTGGAACATGTATCCCAAAAGTTTAAGTCAAGACAGACTAGTTGCGAAATGACTAGCTCCCAAAACTTGCTATTTTTGGACACACACCTGCTGGAAAAAATGAACAGTGCTCTCAACCTGGAAGGAATTAGAAAAATTCCTTTTGGGCATAGCAAATAGACTTAGCAAGCTTCCTATTCCAAGTTAAAACACTTCAAATGATGGACTGAGCACTGAGAACAAGTTTCATCAAGTTCTGGAACATTCCCACAATTCTCGGGGCTCTGCAGAGATAGACCAGTAAGCAGTAAAATGCAGATATCTCCAAAATTATAAATCCAATGACCTTGAAAGTGTATAGGTAGAAACTAGACAGTAAGAGCTATCCAACGCACTTTAAATCACTGAAAAAGGTTCAGTAAAACTCGAGATATGACCTTCTGAAGTCACTGCTCTGAGTGAGTATAGCAGAGAACAAAACAGAGAGGTAGATGATAATAAATGTATAGATTCACATATGATTACAACCACATTGGCAATGAATCTTTGCACAATGGGAGTAGAATGATAGAGCTATGGAGTAAGCTCTTCAATCTCTACAAAATGACATGAAGTGGTCACGTACAAGGCTTGCTAATCGCCTCTTCCTTCTTGCTCCTTTTATAGCTATTCTTGGAGGGAGTTTTGAATTCGAATTCGAATGGCTCCACCTAAAAGTGATCCCCAAAGTTAGGAGAGATTCCCTCAGCTCAAAAATTCGTGATTTTGGTAGTTGGAGCCACGAATTTGCTTTTACATCATGGATGAGGTAAGCCATCCTTTTACTTTTTTCTTTTTCTATTTACAAGAGATAAAATGTACTCTTTTACAAGAGGTGTTCACATGACTACTCATGTGACTTACAAATGAGGATAATATCAAGCATATCAAGCATGTAGGCTTGGGCAAAATGCACCAACAGCTCCCCCTCAAGCCTAACATGCTTGGCCTTCAAATAAGTCTTCAATTGTCCTTGATTTCCTGCAAGCCAATCATCAACTTGAATCTACTTAATTTTGTACCATCAAGAGCTTTAGTTAACATGTCTGCACATTGCATATCTGTAGAGACATAGGATAGTTGAATATCCTTGCTCATTAGCTTCTCCCTTACATAATGGTAGTGGACTTCAATATGCTTGGTTCTAGCATGGTATACCGGATTAGCTGCTAGATGTAGTGAGCTTGTGTTGTCACCAAAAATGTGAGGTGTTGAAGAATGAAGTCCAAGATCTGTGTACAAAGATTTTAACCACATGATTTCTTGAGTTGCATTAGCCAAACCTCTATATTCAGCTTCAGTAGAAGATAATGCCACGGTTGGTTGCTTCTTCGATGACCAAGAAATGATTTTTGAACCTGCAAATGATATATACCCTGATGTGCTTCTTCTATCATCTTTAGATCCGGCCCAATCTGCATCTGAGTAGACCTTTAGCTCAATATCTGAAGTATATGAATAAAACAAACCTTCATTCATGGTCCCCTTTAGGTACTTGAGGACTCGCTTGGCCGCTTCCATATGTGGTCTTCTCGGCTTATGCATAAACTGACTCAATATGCTAACACTATAGCATATATCCACCCTTGTGAGTGTTGCATAGTTCAAACTTCCAACCAAGCTTTGATAGCTTGTGATGTCTTCAATTGACTCTCCTTCATAAGCACTAAGCTTATGATTTTGCTCCATAGGTGTACCTGCACACTTTGTATTTTCCATCTTGAACTTGACGAGCATGTCATGGACATACTTCCTTTGTGTGATGTATATACCTGAATCTGTGTAGATCAACTCCAATCCAAGAAAATAAGTGAGTGGTCCGAGGTCACTTATTTTGAACTCCTCCTTCATTTGACTCTTTACCTGTTTGATTCCTTCAAGATCATTGCCTGTGATAATAATATCATCAACATACACACATAAATAGATCACTTCAGATCCATTCCTCTTTATGAACAAAGAGGTATCCGCCTTGCTAGCTTTGAATCCTTGGTCCTGCAAATAAGTAACCAATCTGAAATTCCAAGCTCTTGGAGCTTGCTTCAATCCATACAAAGCTTTCTTTAGTTTGCATACATAGTTAGGATGATGTGCATCCTCATATCCAGGAGGTTGTGCCATATACACTTCCTCAGAAATCCATCCATTCAAGAAAGCATTCTTTACATCAAGTTGATAAAGGTTCCAATTTCTAGATGCAGCAAGACTTATGAGAACCCTAATTGTAGGCATTTTTGCAACAGGAGAGAAAGTCTCCTCATAATCAATACCATGGGTTTGAGCAAACCCTTTAGCAACTAACCTTGCTTTGTGTCTATTTATACTTCCATCTGGATTCCTCTTGATTTTGTATATCCATCGAGATCCGATTATCTTCATAGATGGCTTGTTAGGTACAAGCTCCCAAGTGTCATTCTCCTTCAAGGCTTCCATTTCTTCATCCATTGCATCTCTCCAAGCTTTCTTGCTTTGTGCTTCTTCAAATGTGGTAGGTTCTTCATTGGTTGAATCCTTTGCAATGTAGATTGAGTGCTTGGTGACCAAAGAAGTATCATAACCAAACCTCTCTGGTTTCTTCTTCTCCCTCGAAGACCTTCTAAGTGGTTGATGTGAGCTCTCGGGTCCATATGTAGCATCCTGCATCTTTGCTTTACCTTTGTTCTTCCATAGCTTTAGTCTTTCCAAGTCTTCTAGGTCAATCTCCGAATCACTTTCTTCAATCTGCTTTGGCTCCTTTGGTTGAAGTGATGGAAAATCTTCATCCAAGTCATATGGCAGCTTCACTTTCCTGTCATCATCAAACCATGATTTGTTTTCATCAAAAATTACATCTCTACTCACAGAAAATCCTTTATTGGTTGGATTGTACAATCTATATCCTTTTTGGTTTTGATCATAACCAATGAATACACACTTCTCTGCCTTGGGATCCAATTTCCCTCTTACTTGAGAAGGAATGTGAGCATAGGCTAAGCATCCAAAGATTTTACAATGCTCTAGACTAGGTCTTCTTCCATTCCACACTTCATATGGAGTGGTTCCATCTAGTGACTTAGATGGAAGTCTATTTATGAGATATGTGGCTGTCGACACAGCCTCTGCCCATAGGTAGTTCGGCAATCCCTTTTCATTGAGCATGGACCTTGCAGCTTCGACAATAGCTCTGTTCCTCCTCTCTGCTACACCATTGAGTTCGGGTGTATACCTTGTAGTGACTTCCCTTTTAATGCCTCTTTCATGCAAGAAGGCATCAAATTCAGAAGAGAAGTATTCTCCTCCACCATCTGATCTGAGTCTTTTCAAAGTCCTACCTGTTTGATTTTCAACAAGAGCAATATACTTCTTAAAGCAATTAAACACTTCATCCTTGTGCTTCATGAAAAACAGAATGGTCCACCTGCTACAATCATCTATGAAAGACACATAATATCTTGAGCCTGATATAGATGGCTCCTTACTTGGACCCCACACATCCGTGTGCACTAGATCCAAAGGATTTTGATACATATATCCTTTCTTATTGAAAGGTTGTCTATGAGCCTTGCCGAGTTGACAAGCTTCACACTTATAAATCATGTGTTGCCTTGTGATATTAGGCAAACCAAGTACACTTTGGTCCCTGCAAATCTGTTTGAGTGTCCTCTCACCAATGTGAGCAAGCCTTTTGTGCCATATCTCCAACTCTGTTAGAGTTTGAGATCCATAGCTAAACAAAGCTATGTTCTTTGTATCTTCCACTTCAAAAGTGAAAAGCCTTCCTGTCTTTTCTCCTTTGGCAATCCTTCGAAAGCCTTGCCTTGGGTCTTCAACATATGCTCCAAATCGATTGAATCTAACCTGCAATCCTTTTTCAACAATCTGTCCAACACTTATTAAATTTTGGTAATTGTAGGGACATACAAGACTTTGCTTAAGAGGTTCATATTCCCATCTGATGTCTTCACATTACCTATCTTCTCCACTGAGTGCTTTGTGTCATCTCCTGTCTGCACTTCATGCTTGTTATGAGGATCTTCCAAATCAGAAAGTAAAGCCACATTTCCTGCTACATGGTTCGAGCATCCCGAATCAATGTAAAATATGTGATCATCATCCTTACCCTTCTTTGTTGATAGATTCATAATCAATAATGAATCTTCTTGACTTTGGTCCTCTGCATAGTTATTGTAATCTCTTCTTCCTCTATGGCCACTTTGATAGTTGTTGTTGTTGTAATTGTTGTTGTAGTAGTTGTTGTTGTAGCCTCCATTGTACCTGCCTCTATTTGATCCATAGCCACCTCTATTGAATCCTCTTCCTCTTGAGTTCCTCGGGTTCCTGAAACATTCTTCAGTAGTATGGTTAGATAAGCCACATATGTTGCAAGGTTGAGATGATTGGAATCTCCCCCTGCCTTGCTTTCCACTTCTGCCTCTTCCTCTAGCTCTTCCTCTACCTGCAAAGTTTGCTTGGAAAGAGCTACCTTCATCTTCATTCTTCCTATTCTTTGACTTGTCCTTGACCTTAGCTTTATCAGAATATAAGGCAGAAGTTTGATTACCTCTTGAGGACTCACCACCTTTGCTAATCTTTGCTTCATGAGTGAAGAGTTGGCCCATGAGTGTGTTGAGGTCGGGTACATGCATATCCATGTATAAATCCATGGCTGTTGTGAATGACTCCCACTTGTCGTCTGCTTTGATTCCATTCATGATTTGTCTAATGATTTGCTCCTCTTCAATAACCTCTCCAATGCTTCCAAGTTGGTTGGAAATCTCCTTCATCTTTGTGACATAATCAGTCACATTTTGCTTCGGGCTTTTCTTCATTGTTGTGAACTCCATCCACAATTGGTTCTTCCTTGCTCGAGTGTTGGAAGAGAAGAAAGAAGCAAGTGCATTCCAGGTCTCTCTTGATGTCTTGCATCCCTTGACATGAGGTAAAAGAAAATCAGAAATTGAGTTTAGAATATAGGACCTTGCAAGTGCATCCTTCGAACACCAATTCGAAAGTCCTTCCACTTCTTCATGTGATGGTTGCCCTTTGTTCCTCATGGTTGGCATTGCTTCATCTCCGGATATGAATCCATATAGATTCCTCCCTTGAAGGTAAGCCTCCATCCTTAGAGACCATGCCGGGTAGTTGTTTCGATCCAATTTGTCAATTGTTGATGGAAATCCATCTCCCATGTTGCTTGACTATGCTCTGATACCACTGTGAAGAGAGATGGTGGATGCAATCCAAAGATGAGTAGGTGCCGCTACAACCAGCTTCACACCAGCCAACTGAGACTTCAGAGTTGATTAGTAGACCCTTTGAGCTTCCTAAATCCACCAAAATATCAGCCAAGTACTTTGGAACATGTATCCCAAAAGTTTAAGTCAAGACAGACTAGTTGCGAAATGACTAGCTCCCAAAACTTGCTATTTTTGGACACACACCTGCTGGAAAAAATGAACAGTGCTCTCAACCTGGAAGGAATTAGAAAAATTCCTTTTGGGCATAGCAAATAGACTTAGCAAGCTTCCTATTCCAAGTTAAAACACTTCAAATGATGGACTGAGCACTGAGAACAAGTTTCATCAAGTTCTGGAACATTCCCACAATTCTCGGGGCTCTGCAGAGATAGACCAGTAAGCAGTAAAATGCAGATATCTCCAAAATTATAAATCCAATGACCTTGAAAATTTATAGGTAGAAACTAGACGGTAAGAGCTATCCAACGCACTTTAAATCACTGAAAAAGGTTCAGTAAAACTCGAGATATGACCTTCTGAAGTCACTGCTCTGAGTGAGTATAGCAGAGAACAAAACAGAGAGGTAGATGATAATAAATGTATAGATTCACATATGATTACAACCACATTGGCAATGAATCTTTGCACAATGGGAGTAGAATGATAGAGCTATGGAGTAAGCTCTTCAATCTCTACAAAATGACATGAAGTGGTCACGTACAAGGCTTGCTAATCGCCTCTTCCTTCTTGCTCCTTTTATAGCTATTCTTGGAGGGAGTTTTGAATTCGAATTCGAATGGCTCCACCTAAAAGTGATCCCCAAAGTTAGGAGAGATTCCCTCAGCTCAAAAATTCGTGATTTTGGTAGTTGGAGCCACGAATTTGCTTTTACATCATGGATGAGGTAAGCCATCCTTTTACTTTTTTCTTTTTCCATTTACAAGAGATAAAATGTACTCTTTTACAAGAGGTGTTCACATGACTACTCATGTGACTTACAAATGAGGATAATATCAAGCATATCAAGCATGTAGGCTTGGGCAAAATGCACCAACACCCAAGACTCTAATCCTTGTTCTTTTTGTGGATTAACTAATCACACAACTGAGAATTGCTTTAGGAATTCCAAGAATCAAAGAGGCAGAAGCTACAACAGAGGAGGTTATGGCTACTCAAGAGGAAGGTTCAACAATTTCCATGTCAACCACAACAACTACAACTATTCAACCTACCAAGAAGGATACAAAGGGAGAAGAGATTACAAAAATTACATAGAAGACTCAAATCAAGAAGACCCTCTACTTCTCATGAATATGACAATGTCACAAGGTAAATCTGATGAGCATGTTTTCTACATAAATTCAAGCTACTCAAATCATGTGGCAGGAAATGTGGCCCTCCTATCAGATTTAGAAGATCCAAGGAACAAGCATGAAGTGCGAATAGGTGATGATACAAGGCACTTGGTGGAGAAGATAGGAAATGTAAAAGCACGTGATGGAAACATCAACCTACTTAGCAAGGTAATCTATGTCCCTACCATCACAAAGAACTTGATAAGTGTAGGACAGATTGTGGAGAAAGGCCTACAAGTTAGGCTCACAAAAGGAGGATCATTTGTTGAAGATCCAAGTCAAGGGTTCAGGAGGATTGCAAAGGGTGAAAAGAGAGGTAGATTATTCACATTTGAATTGCAAGACACTAGGAACATTGCTCTCTTTAATGATGGTAGTCAGACACTCACAAAACTGGAAGTATGGCACAAAAGGTTAGCACATATTGGTGAAAGATCATTAAAGCAAATCTATAGGGACCAAAGTGTACTTGGACTCCCTAATCTATAAAAGCAACACATTATTTATAAGTGTAGTGCATGTCAATTTGGAAAGTCTCACAGGTTACCATTCATGAAGAAAGGATATATGCATGGAGACTCTTGGATTTGGTTCATACAGATGTATGGGTACCTAGCAAGGATGCATCAATATCTGGATCAAGGTATTATGTCTCGTTCATTGATGATTGCAGTAGATGGACTATACTATACTTTATGAAACATAACGATGAAGTCTTTTCATGCTTCAAAAGATATTTAGTTCTTGTGGAGAACCAAACAGGTAAAACACTAAAAATGCTAAGGTTAGATGGAGGGGGAGAGTACTTCTCCCATGAATTTGACTCCTTTCTTCAAGAGAGGGGAATCAAAAGAGAAATTTCTACAAGGTACACTCCTGATCAAAATGGAGTGGCAGAGAGAAGGAATAGGAGAATTGTTGAAGCACCAACCTCTATGTTAAATGAAAAACATTTACCTAATTATTTATGGGTTGAGGCTGCATCCACGGCCACTTATTTGATTAACAAGTAACCTTCAAAATCACTTGATGGCATGACACCATATTATGCTTGGAATGGAAGAAGACCAAGCTTTGATCATTGTAAGATTTTTGGATGTATTGCTTATGCTCATGTTTCTTCACAGGTTAGAGGAAAGATGGATCCAAAAGCTAAAAGGTGTGTGTTCATTGGATATGACAACAACCAAAAAGGCTACAGACTATACAACCAAAGAATCAAAGGATTCTTGGTCAATAGAAATGTAGTATTTGATGAGAATAGTTCTTTTGTATGAAGACTCATGCCGTAAGATCAAATTACCTTATGAAGCTTTCATTGGGGAGACGAACAGAAGCAAAGTATGGAGAAGTTGAAAGTAGCAATTGCTACAGCTCCACTTTTACATATAGCAGATCCCAAAAAACCATTTTTGGTTGAGACTGACATGAGTGACTTTGCCATAGGATCGGTTTTAGCACAGGATGGTCGACCAGTAGCTTTTGAGAGTAAGAAGCTAGAACCGGCTCAAAAGAATTACTCCATCTATGAGAAGGAGTTGTATGCAATTATCCATGCTTTGAAGAAATGGCATCATTATTTATATGGTGCCAAAGTCACGATAGTGTTTGATCAAGAGAGCATTAAGTGGCTCTCTAATCAAACAGACCTTAAAGGTCGCAAGGCCCGATGGGCAGAGACCCTTCAGGAGTTTGATTATGAGCTTAGGTATAGGAAGGGAAAGTTTAATTTAGTGGCTGATTCACTTAGCCGCATGTCTATGCTCAATGGACTGAGTTTTACTCAGATCACTAGTGAGCTACTTGAGTCCATTATAGGAAAATGTAGGCTTGATCCTGCATATTCCGAGATTTGGGAAGCCATGGAGAATGGGGATCGTGATATACGGGTTTCCAGTGAGGATGGAGTATCGATAGGTACTCAAGAAGGATTCAAGTGGAAGAATTACAATGTCCATGATGAATATTTGTTATATAAAGGTAAGGTGTGTGTCCCTAGAGATATCGAGATGAGACAACATATTTTGTATGAGTTTCATGACACACCTAGTGCGGGACACCCAAGAATTAACAAGACTTATGATCTTGTTAAGAGGCAGTTCTATTGGCCTGGACTTCATAAGGACGTCCTAGAGTATGTGCTTAACTGCAATAAATGCCAAGTCAACAAAGCTGAGAGGTTGAGGATTGGAGGACTACTCCACCCATTGGATATTCCTAATGGGAAGTGGGAGAGTATCTCCATGGACTTTATAGTCAGATTACCTAAGACACAAAGAGGGCACGACTCAGTCTGGGTAATTGTGGATAGGTTAACCAAAATGGCTAGGTTTATTCTGACACGTACTATAGTGAAGACACCAGAGTTGGCTAGACTTTTTGTGGAGAACCTATACCGGTTATATGGTCTTCCCCTAGACATAGTTTTCGATCGGGATAGAAAGTTTACTAGCCACTTTTGGAGAGCGGTCTTCAAAAGGTTGGATACAAAACTTAGCATGAGTATGGTCGAGCATCCACAGTCGGATGGGCAAACAGAGAGGGTTAACCAGATTCTAGAGGATATGCTTCGAGCATATGGAATGAAAGGCAAACTAATTGGGAAGAGTACTTACCTATAGAAGAGTTTGCATATAATAGTGCCAAGCACTCTTCCACTGGGCATATGGGTTTCAGCCAAGAGCTCCTTATTCAGTAGGCTTGCAGAATGAAAAAGCTCAAGCTGCAAAGGACTTCTTGGAAGAGATGAATGATATGCTTAGGCTTGCTAAGGACAACATTAGGAGAGCTTAGGATAGAGCTAGAGCCTATGCTGACCCTCAAAGGAGAGAGATCAACTTTGAGGTAGGAGAGTAGGTCTATCTTAGAGTTCCATCTAGATCTGAAACCATGAAGACAGGACCTTGTCCAAAACTATCTCCTAGGTATTGTGGACCTTTCCAAATACTTAAGCAGAAAAGAGACTTGATGAGGAAATTGGACTGCCCTCTGTGAAGACTCCAATGAGTAAGAAGGGCACATGCAGATGATACAAGAAGAAGTGACCCAACACCAAGAAGATCTGGGAGGATGCGGAATTCAGTGCAACGATTGACATATGACACTTATATGGCTCGTCATTGTGCCTACATGACAAAGGTAATACAAGATGCTGAACCTTCTTGCTTTGAAGATGCAATTGGAATTGCAGATTGGGAAAAAGCTATGGATGAGGAGATGGCCGAACTTTATGGAAATGATACATGGAAGCTGGTTCCATTGCTACAAGGAAAGAAACCCATAGGCTACAAATGGGTTGACAAGGTAAAGCATAATGCTGATGGTAGCATGAGCAGGTATAAAGCACGATTGGTAGCTAAAGGATATGCACAGACATATGCCATTGATTATGAGAAAACATTCATCCTTGTAGCTAAAATGTCTACTGTCAGAACACTTGTTGCATTAGCTACAACAAAAGGGCGGACTTTGCATCAGATGGATGTGAAGAAGGCTTTCCTACTGAAACAGTCCTGTAGCCCAAGGTAAAGTGTATTTGGTACTCCTAATTTCACTAATGTTTTGACTAATCCATCTTGACATACACTCAGGTTGATGCCCAAAGGTAATCAATCCACGAAACTTTAGAAACCATATTCTCAAAGAAGGAAACAAATATAAATTAACTGACAACCCACAAATGGTTCTTCATACATTGAGAGGCACTTTAGGGAAAACTCTTGACTCTTGCGAATTCATATTATTGTGCTCAATGCCAGTACCCAGTGACGCCGTGACTTTCAGCATATGTTCACCATGACAAGCACATTCACCAACGGGAACAAAATAGTGGATGGGATCAGCAATCGCATCAAGATCCACAGATCCTTCACATGTAAGACAATGAAAGACAATCTAGACAGATATGGTTTCTTTTGCTTGCTGTTTGAAACTGAATATGAGATCAATCCCTCTAAAGCCTCCCTATGCTTTACAATAAAATCCTCGGGATCTTAGGCACATTTGTTGGTAACATTTCATTTTGATTGCACTCTTTGCGTATAGGCAGTAGCATTTTTCGAGCCCAGTTCTACGTGCTCTTACTGGTCTTTGCTTTGCAGATGCTTGAGAAATGGGAGTAATCACCAGTGATTCCAAACCAAGCTTAGGATTAAACACATTCTGGTTGGAAAATGCTTTCTTGTTACAAGTTGTACTGGGTAAAAAATTCTTTGTCTGCATTTCACTAGGAAGAGCACGGTAAACCAGAAGTATGATAAGCCCTGAGATCTTAGGAGCTAAACCCTTCAAATGGATCTGCATGATGGTTATCAATTTTGCATCAAGATAGTCACTTTCTGGTTGCTTTGCACATAAAATCTCAACTGGAAATGTTCTTCTTGGTATAGTGAAGATGTTACAGTAAAAGATTGCCCCAAAAACTTCTCAGCATCAAGTGTGGTTGATGCCACAATGGGCCTCAAATCATCCCGTTGCTAAACAGATCCCCTACGAAAATCTCTCATAGCATTCCATCTTTGTCAGCTCACACCTGCAATGGGCTGTGTCATTGTAGAGGTATAATAGTATGGTTATTTTGTGGATCAACAGAACCAAATGCATCTCTCTTCAACCATGGTACCATGTTGCTAGCCATATCATAATGCCCTCTCCTAATGTATATGTGCTGGGATTCTTTAAAGACTACCCTTTTTCATCCATTTATCACAAGGAGACCTACAGACTGTTACACTGGTTGAGCCATTTATGGAATCAATGCCTTTTCCCAGTATAAATTCCAGGAGGTTGGGAGGGATGAGGGTACACCAAAACCCATAAGGATATTGTCTTCCCAGAACGTAAAACCACTTTGGAGTTGAATGACGCGATCGGTACTAGGGCATCAGGTATGCCAAGCATTGGCATGACTTGTTGAATTGTGACATATTTTTGCATCTCCAATCTCTGATAAACATTGGAACAAAATATGGCACAGTGAACTTGAACATCTCTAGCAATCCCACTACCATTCCATGTCATTTTTTGCTGAAGAGCAATCCGTACGCTCTCCTCTTTGTTTCTCGCTGCCAATATAGCAATATATTCAAATGGACAAGGTTGCTCCTGTTGCCGACATCCGCTATGCTAGGCATCGACCAAACTTGAATCGAATTAGAAGTTGGCTGTCATTCGGTCATATCAATTCTTTTTGAGCCAGCATATTCATCATAATCACCCTCAAAGAAGTGATGAATCGTAGTCAACGCAATGAGCCTGGGTTTACCATTTGCAATGTCCCAGCTTGCACCCAAAATCTACAGTTATGCTATCTGCTTCCCCATGTGTAGGTGTTGCATATCCTCCTGGTCAACATCTCAAACGAGTCTAGAGCTATCCCCATCCCTTGGAGTCAGTGCCCCATTACATGATTCCTTTCCCCCAAATTGTATGCACTCAACTTATTTCCCAACTATTTGCATTGTGTAAGGTAAAAGTGTCACATGGTTGTCCTCTACTTCCAGGTTTGGGTAGATGTTGCTGGTCCTCTCATAGTCATCACATACGTATTCTAGCATGCCCATACAACATCGTATGCACCTAAGGGTTATCACTCCCCTATTATCTTCTTCTCCATCTTTGCTCATTGCTGCTTGAACAGATTTCCCACCTCAGGCAACCAAACAATCATTTTCAACGCTCTCACATCCCTTGTGTAGCTCAGTGATGAGTAGCACCTCCTTTAATGTCCATCCGGGAAGACATAAGGATGGTATGAAGACCTCGAGCAAGTGAAGGCACAAATGTGTGAGTGCGAAGCACACTAACATGCACACACATACACACACACACACGCACATACGGCAAGAACAAAGAGAGTAAGACAATGGAATCACTTCTATTGCAACCAAGTTCTCATACAAGCTCAAAACTACAAGAAGCTCTCCCAGAAATGAGCTCTCTAGCTCTATTTATAGTTTTTGACTAGCTTTGGCCCTATCTAGACCTAGTGTCCGGCCTAGTTAAAAATTAGGTTCCAGGGCTTATTTGAGGGCTCAAACGAGATCTAAAAAATACGAAAATTGGTAGGCAGCTACTTCTAAGGCTCCTCAAGCTCGAGGACTCCTCGGCTTGTACAAAATGGAGCTACAAAAAGGTGAAAATGGTATTTATAGGGGTTTTTAGTGATGAGAATCACTTTTTAAATGGTGTAAGGGTTTTGAAAAAAATAAAGGGTTGCCTTAGTGCTAGATCTGCATGTATGCCCATACTTGCTTCTTCCCGTATACTGCCAACACTTCCCCCCCTAGCGTCTGTCACCTCTGACAGACCTTTGATCTGCGGGTTGGTCAATATAGTCTTGGAGAATGTCAGCTGCCACATCATGTTCTTTGATTCACAGCCCTCGGATCAGGTCTCTCTGCAGGGTATCCCAATTGACTGGGCCTGGTATGTCTGGCTGTGGCGTTGTGTAGAGTTCTGAGTGCATCGTTTGTTCGCATGCAAAGAGGTGTAACAAATGGGTGGGCTGTGGCGCGAACACCTCTGAGTGTGCTTCCCAGAACCCCGTGGTGAACATTTCATCGAAAGTTTGCTTGTAGCAGGCAGGGAGATATCTGATGCGTGCGTGCCATGCATAAGCAACTCGTATGCTCGGGGTGGTGCTCATATCATATAGAGGGTCGTAATTACCATTAACAAACCCGGGAATCGGAAGTTGAATATGACATACATTGCAGAAAGTTTTGAGCACAACCTGCATCATATCAAAGATCTTGAGCATCATCTGGGCAGCCACATCTGGCATGGGGTGGAGGCGTGGAAGCCAATGTCTGATGGTAGCCATCATGTAGTAGGCGTGCCGTTTGGGGGTGCAATGGCAGGGTAATTGAGCCATTCTTTGCAATTGGCGTTGTTCTTGACTTTGATGGCAAATGACTTCCATGTTCTTCTTCGTTGCACTGGTCCATAGCAATTGTTATACTTCAAGTGCATGGGCGCGTGGTCCCATGTCCGTAGCATCTCGGGATAGGTTTCCAATAGCTTTTGCCTCCAGATGGGTTGGTGTATTTTCCCTTTGCGCGCCTCCTCTGGAATGTCCTCAGGTTCAAATTGTGTTGCGAAAGTTGGGTACTTGTTGGTCTTACGTTTGATCTCGGCGTTGTAATCTGCCAACAGTACAAAGTATGGTTTATATTGTAATTCTGAGCTGCTTATTAGTCTTCTAGGGGCCAGATGTCTGAAGTAGTCTGATTGAAGTATGGTTTCTTCAATGGTCTTCATGGCCAACCTCTGGTAGGAGATACGTTCTTCATGAGTTTGCCCCATTTCTTCTACCTGTTTCATCCATGCCGATGGGGGTTCCTCATAAGTGTCTTGTCCCTCCTTAGTGATTGTGCCTCCTGGAAAAGGTTGAGGCTCATAGTTCTCTTCAAATGCTTCCTCCACTGGAATAATAACTGCTTCTTCTTCTATGGGTTGCTCAGGTGGGGAAGGAGGTCGTTCATACTGTAACAACTTGATTTTCAACTCTACAATCTGTTGTCGTAGCTCAAGTACCTCACTGTTGGTAGAAGGTTCAGGTTCTAGCGAAGTAGCGGCATCGACCGTCTCTTTAGGTGTGGGTGGGTGTGTTGTCGGTACTTTGGATCCTTGTAGTTCCTTTATCTGGTTTGCCAACTGATCATGGGCTTCCAAGAGGATCGCATAACCTTCTAAAACCTGTTGAATATGCTCTGAGGGGACAGCCTGGAATTTTGCAGGGTCTATAGGTGCTCCCGGGGTGTTTTCCATGGCCGCTTCTAGGTTCTCCTGGTTTTGTTGTTGTAGCCTTCGGTTCTCTTCTTGAGCCGCTGCTAGATGGCAACGTAGTAGGGCCATGTTGCGTTGAAGTCTCGCATTGCGGCCCATTTGTTCTCTGAGTTGTTCCTCCATAGCTTTGCCTGCCTCTGCATACTTAGCTTCGAGTTCTGTCTTCGATTGTTGGAGGTCAGTCACCTGGTGTTGTAGTGCTGTATTACCTAGTTCCAAGGCATCGACTCGTGCCTGGAGTTGAGCCGAGAGATTGCACAGCTCTGTGTTATTTTCTTCTAATAGCTTATACTCTTGCTTAAGCTGAGTGGCCGCTTCCACCATGGTGTCTAGTGCATTACTAAATGATGTGGATGCATGGGTAGAGGTGGAACATGCAAAGGGTCGGGAGGTGGGAAAGGGAAAAGTGGATGATGTGCCTATGAGTGAAGTGAAATGTGCTGATGGTGGAACAGACGTGGTGGTGGGTGCTCTTGTGGATGGTGAAATATCCATGGGATCGGATGTGAGAGTGTGTGAAGTGTGAATTGTGAATACGGGAACAGTAGGTGGTGTGTTAGTGGTGGCAGTGAATGTGGGGGAGTGGGGTTGGGAAAGGGACTTTTTATTATAGTTCTCAACCTGTTGGAGTATATTTACAAGGTTTGTCCAGAATGACGGTTGTGTGATTTGGGTTGAGCCTGAGGCAGTTACAAGGGAAGTGGTGGATAGGGTTTGGGTGTGGGTGAATGGAAAAGGATGGGATAAGGTCTGGCTAGTGGCAAGTGGTTGTCCAAGGGCGGGGAGATAGGAAGGGTGACCTATTATGGTTTGATCGGTGGCAGGATGACCGGTGTGAGGTTCAAAAATTTGGGCGGAAGTGATGGATGTGGGTAAAGGGAAGGATGTAAAAACGGAGGTGTGTACAATGGTTTCATGATAGGTGGATATCGGTTGTTCAGAAAGACTAGTGGAGAAGGGTTCTGAGGGTTGAATGGAAGGTGACGGTGGAGATGGTACCTGTGTATTTACATCTTGTTCGTCAGTGGGACTTGGGCTAGTCATGTGAACATCCTTTGAAATTGTGGTAGGCAAGGCAGTTGAGACTTCCATTTGAATCATTTTTCCTCGTCGTGGCCGTGTATCAATCCTTCGTTGATCATAGGTAGGGTTCTCCCGATAGACCATTGTCCTCAATGCTTCCCCGATCCCACATGTCTCCGCCAATAGATTCAATGATTCAACAAAATGTGAGTCTACATTCTCGGATTGAAGCATTTGGTTCACTAGAGCTCTATTTGCCTCTTTTGTCATCTTATGTCTTCTCTGTACCTGCTTGATTGTCTTGTATAGCCGTTTGAGTTGTGCCGTGTAGGCAGGGGCCTCCTCTTCACTCTCCTCTGGTTCATTTCCCCGTTCTTCTTCCTGATTTTGTGTGCTTGGATCATGAGGATGTTGTGCCTCATCTCCCCAATGTACCCTGCTTGCCTCGCCCTGTGGCTGCTCTCTTCGGAATGATGGTCCCAGAACGACATTGTCAGGAAAATATTCACTATCAGATAAGTGCGCCGTCTGTAGGAATCTTTCAAAATCAAAATTGGGATCCTCAGTTAAGGTGGCCATAGATGCAAACTCGGCATCGGTCGGTAGTGGAGGGGCGGATGGGGTGGGCTGTACCATGCCCCCTGATTGAGTTCCTTGGAGATGTACCGTGAAAGGTGCTACGTGGGCTTCTTCTCTAGGGGGAGCGTCGGCTGTGGCCTCATGAGGGATCATGACCTGGGAGAGTGATCCACGCATTCGTTTCGCAGGTTGGTTCCCTGACTTCCGCCCCTTGAAAAATTCCAGTTGTGAGTATTTAAGGGCCCTGGCTATTGGCACGTCATATGCAAGACATCTATAAATGATTCTGGTGATTGCACAGCAGCCATGTAACATATGCTTCCTCACACCCCGCTTGCCTACTTCATACAATTGGTCCAGAATCCATACATGCATCTTAATTGGCAAGCTTCCAATCTCTGCTAAATATAATCCATACCATATTTTCTTGTGAGGTTGGGTAAAGCGGTCTTGAGCTGGAAATGCGAAGTGTTGCAGACACATTCGTAGGGGTATGGCAATGTTAGGGGTGAGGGCACACATGTCATTCAACTTCTTGATTCTGTTTCTCTTCATTGACTCTGGTATCAAGGGATCGCGATCGGAAGGCACATGGGTGCCATAAATCTGAAGAGCTTCCCTGATTAAAGTAACATTCAACTCAAACTTCTTCATTTCCTCCTGGTTTGATAGGGAGGGCACCCAGAATGTGCCTGAATGATCTTTATCTCCTGTCGGCTTCAGTGTGGCAATCAAGTAGTAGCACCTAAGAAACTCCGGTCTGGGCAAAGCTGCACTAAAGTAATCTTGCAATCCCGCTTTCTGCCAAATATCCTGAAGAGGAGCTTCATTTTGCAATGCTTCAAATTCTCGTGAGAAGAACTGAAAGGTCCACCACACTCCTCCACATTCCATCTTGGATTCCTAGATATGATCTGCGTCTCCCAAATCTCCTGGCATCTCATTGAACCAATGAGAATGCCCCTTTACTCTTTCTGTTAGGCCACTTGGTGGATCCGGAATGGGAATTCTTCTTACGTTCAAAAGCTCCTCCGGCCTAGCTGTCAGTGGAACCTCCACAGGCATGGTATCCCAATTGATTTGAGTGCTGGTGCCTGCCTGAGAACTCGTGCCTGCTGCTACTGCCATGGGAATCGGGTGCTTATCTGCTAGAAGAAGAAAGGCACATTAGTGTTGCAAGATGTAATGGTGTTCCCTTCACAATACTAACATGACAATCCCAAAGGTTAGTGGTCAGAGGTGAAGTGCTTGTGATAGATGTGAGTGGTGATTAGAGGTCAGTATCATCCTAGATGCCTACTTTGGTTATGCAATGGACTCAGAATGCACCTATGTCAGAGTGGATGGATTTACAAAAATTGGGTCAGGGGGTTTGATACATGGTTTAAGTCTCCAAACTTTGATAGAGGGTTCATAGCTCTTAGAGCTAAAGACAGGTAGAGATTTATGAACTAGAGTGTGATGGAGTTGGGGCCTTTTGGGCACCCATTTCCAGACATTCCTCGATTTGGGTGAGTGTGGGGTAGGGAGGTCTTTAGGTAGAGTTCCTGCGTTGTTTTTCGAGAGGACTTGTGGATGATGAATTATGTTAGTGACTAGAGTTGGAGCTATTTGGGCACGTAAGCAGGCCTTGGGCACCCATATGATTCCAGCATTGGGGCTAGCCTTTATTGACCGCTTGGGGACCCAAATAGACGTGGTGTGCCTAGGAGGTCGCCTAGGGTACTCCTTTACTTGTGTCCTTGATGGTGTGGCTTTTTTGTTGCCTCCTCGAGAGTCTGCTACTCGAGCTGTGGGTTTTCCATCCTTGCGTATCCAGATCTGCTTCGTGTCACAAGGTATTCCGTGTTGCACTAGTTGGCGCTCCTGTTTCTTGATCAATGGCCTCCTTCGTGTTGTATAGTGTTTGGTCTTCATGTTTAGAATCTCCTTTGACCCCGCTGCGAACTAATCATTGACTCCTATACCATTGGTAAGATTGACAATCCTCTGCACCATAGAAGTTTGGACAAGAAGAGCAACATTATCTTTATTTGGATTCCTGGAGGGACCAGGAGTTGGTGCCTGTTCTATTGGTTTGAGTGCTTGATTTTCTAATTCAATCGTAAGACGGCTTTGGCCTACCCAAGCCTGAAGAAGTCCACTTCTTAGGTTGAGGTTGACTGCGTGATCATAGATCCAGTCTTGGCCTAAGACAAGAGGCTCAGTAAGATCCTCGTCTTCACATACTAGCACTCTTACTGGCATTAGTACTTCCTGAATGTAGAGGGGTAGATCCACCTCTCCCATGCAAGGGGTTTCAACACCTCCTAATCCTATCAGATATGCCTCTAGGGGTTTTACCTCCAATTGCAGCTGCTGGCAATAAGAAAGCCGAACTGCACTAGTGGCTGCTCCTGAATCAATTAAAGCTCTCACGCTTGTTGTGCTGTATCTTTGTCCTATTTCTAGGGTTACAAAAGGTCGCCTATCAACTATCGTATGGGTCCGCTTACCTGAAGCCTCACACATGGCAATGTGATAACCATGAGCTTCATGATTGTCAGTCATGGCCTGATCTCTACCTTGTCTTCGCAGTTTCATTCGTCGGATGCGTTCTAAAGCTTCGGCCTGTGCTTCTTCACGAATTCGCTTTTCCTCCTCCTTGCGTTTCTTTGCAGTATTAAGTCGATTGAGCATTTCTTCAGTTAAGGGCTCTTGATATAGCTTGACTCTACATCCGCTTATGTAACTTGGTAGTATGTCACCCTCTAGAGTGGCTAGTTGTACTGCTCCACTTGTGGAGATCCTATTGATAATCATTGGTCCATAGCCTCTTTTCTCTAATTTTCGTGCATGTTGCTTCAATGTGTATACTAGGACTAGGTCTCCTGCTTTCAAGCCTCTATCCTTCACATGTGTATCAAAATATGCCTTTTGCCTCTTCTTTGTTGCGTATATTCCTGCTGCAGCTCTCAATCGTGTCTCGCCTAGACGTTCAAGATCAAAGATTCGAGAGGAGAGTTCATGGCCTGCCCAGTCATGCTCTTGTGCTACCTTCAATGTAGGTATCAAAAAGTCCAAGGGTAGCACCACATTCTGACCGAACACCATCTGAAAGGGTGTGGCTTGGAGTACCGTTTTATAGGCCACTCGGTATGCCCAAACAGCATGGTGTAACTGTTTGTCCCAATCAGAGCGTTTATTGTTCACTAATTTCGTTAGTACATTGCATAGGATCTTATTTGTACTCTTAGCCTGGCCATTAGCTTGTGGGTGATAGGGGGCAGACTTCTTATGTACTATCAAGAATTCTTGGAGCAGATTTTCAATAACTTCATTCAAGAAGTGAGTCCCTCTATCACTGACTAGCTCTATAGGTAATCCATACCTGGTGAACACATTTTCAAATAAGAACTTTGCTTGTGTCTGAGCATCATTTTTTGTAGTAGCTTTCACTTCTACCCACTTGGTTAGATAGTCTGTGACCACGATGATATATTCAGCATGTGAGCCCTTAGCTGGGGGATTAATAGGACCTACAAAGTCTATTCCCCACTTAGAGAATGCACGTCCGCCCATCATAGGCTTCAGTGGCATCTCATCTTTGCGTGGAGGATACTGGGTTCGCTGACACACATCACACCGTTTCACATAGGTATGTGCATCCATGTGAAGGGTCGGCCACCAGAAGCCCGCAAATAGTATTGCCTTGATCACCCGATCTGGTCCAAAGTGTCCTCTTGCTACACCTTGGTGAGCAGTTTCCAAGATCTTTAGATATTCACTCTCATGAACACATAGTCTCAGGTAACCATCTTTTCCGTGCTTGTATAGATTATCACCAATGAGTGAGTAATCTAGGGCCTCTTGTTCTAGACTTCTTTGTCTCATCAGGGTCATATCTTGAGGGAATGTTTTCGTCCTCAGAAACGCCACTAGTGGCTCGCTCCAATCTGGCACTAGAGACACGCGATAAAGGGTGGCATGTTCCACTGGTGGCTTAGTGTGGAAAATTGGGCATTCCTTGCACATTCTATGGACGTCTGCTTCCATAGTTGGCCAATGCACTCCTAGTCTCCTCAGGGTCTGTAGGGTTTGTTGTTTTGAGTAGTGTTGCTCTAATGCACCTACATGTGCCAATTGCAACCACTTCGCGTGCTCGTCCTCTTCCACACAACAAGCCAAGATTCCTTGATCCGTGTGCTTGTACATACTTCCTGTCATGATGTGATACTTTTGGGCTTTTACTACCTCTCTATCCTGTGTGGCCATTATTGAGTGGTTAGGCCCGTAGGTTAACACTGGCACTAATGGCTTAGCCCACTGCGGTACAACTTCCAAGTTAAACAAATAAGCATTAGGTAAGTCATCTGATACTCCTTGTGGGGCCTCTCCAGATGTGAGCCTAGAGAGATGGTCTGCTCTCAAATGAGTCTTACCTTTCCTCACTACTACCTCAAAGTCATATTCCATTAGTAAGAGAAACCATCTTACTAATCTTCCTGTATTACACGGCTTGTTTACCAGGTACAATAGAGCTTGGTGAACTTATTTGCAAGCAAATAGTGTCTAAACTTTTTAACCGCGTACACCATGCCTAATCCTTCTCATTCGGTGGTTGTATAGTTCCGTTCAGCAGCATTCAATTATCTACTGGCATAGGCAATAGGGAGATCCATATTACCTTCACCCGTAGGTTGTGCAAGTACACATCCAATAGCATAATTGGAGGCATCCACATGAACATGGAATGGCTTGCTCCAATCTGGTGTGGTCAAGATTGGTGCTGAACATAATCTTTGTTTAAGCTCCTGGAAGGAATTCTCACATTCATCAGTCCACTCAAAGTTAGTTAGAAGTCCGTATATGGGCTTTGCAATGACAACATACATGTGGATGAACCGACGGTAGTAACCACAATGTCCCATGAAAGCCTGTACTTCCTTGACGTTCTTTGGCCTAGGTAGTTCTGCGATGGCTCTCACTTTCTCTTCGTCAATGGATATGCCGTTCTTAGACACTATGTGCCCTAGAATTTTGCCTTGCTTGACCATGAAAACACACTTTTCTGGGTTCAGGCAGACTCGATATTCTCTGCATTTATCAAAGATCTGTCTGAGTTTAGGTATATGGGTCCGTCTAATGTTGGAATGAGCGCAAAGATCATCAACATAGACTTGCAAATTCTTCCTCAAGAACTCTTTAAACATGTGGCACATCAATCTTTGAAAGGTTGCGGGAGCATTGGTGAGCCCGAATGGCATTACTCTAAAAGCGAATATGCCCCACTCTGTGGCAAAAGCCGTTTTATGCTGATCTTCTGGTGCAATGGCCACTTGATTGTAGCCAGAGAACCCATCTAGGAAGCTATACACTTCCTTGCCTGCTACCCTTTCCAATAGATGCTCAGTGATAGGAAGCGGATAATTATCTCTGATAGTGGCTGCGTTAACCTTCTTCAAGTTAATGCATACTCGTAATTTGCCGTTCTTTTTGGGCACCACTACAATGGGGGATACCCATTCAATGTGCTCAATTTCATAGATAAATCCAGCTTCCACCAAGCGGTCTATCTCCTCTTTAATCTTGGCGCCATAGTTGTCATTGTATGTGTAGGGCTTCTGCTTAGAGGGTCTGGCATCTGAGGTCATGGGAATAGTGTGTGAGCATATGTCCGGGTCCACTCCTTTCAAATCCTTGTAACTGCAAGCGAATACATCTCTGTATTCTCTTAGCAAGGCTATTAGCTCTTGTTCTTCCTCTTCTGGCAGGTCATGGCCTATGTACGTGCATCTCTCTTCCCCTTCTTCTATGGCTACTACTACTTTCTTGGTGGTTTCTTTGTTATCATAGGCCTCCCCCGATTGTGCCTCTCGTTTAGGCATTCTAATCATGACTCTCCTGTCATCTATCTCATACTTCTTAAAATTTTCTGGGACCTCAAACAAAGATTCTTCCTCTTCAGGTGTGACTTCTTTCTTTTTCCTTTTCTTTCCTTCTTCCTTAGGGGTTACATGTGTGGCTAGCCTTACCTCTTTTGTAAGCTCTCCGTGCCTCTGGGGTTGAAATTCTACTTCATAGAAATATTCTTCATCTGATGCAAAAGGTGGGTCCATAATGATTGACTCTAGATCGGAGTCACTCGCATCCTCAAATGCATCAGGGCTAGGTTTGCATTCTTCTAGCACTGCCTCTCCCATAATTGGCTCTATGGAGAAGACTGAAATGTCATAGCCATCTTCATCACAGTGGGGTGTCCATTGTTCCTCATTGATGGCTACATCCATTGTTGCTAGGATTTCTGCCCAGCCATGGGGTTCAAATTCCTCATCAGGAAAGACTACAGGTGCATAGGTTGGGTCTTGAATTGATCTATGGTTTTCTTTTGCACCTACCTCTCTGGCTTTCTCTCTCTTCTCTTCTTCTACTGCTACCTTACACATCCATAAGTGGGTGTCTTCATGCATCCACGAGGATCCGGATCCTATGGAATGCACAGACTCAGTCTCCTCTTTGGCTCTATGGATGGGATTCCATTGAATAGGCGGTACGTCCCTATGAGAGTAATCCTTGAGATTGACTTTGGTTGTAACACCTAGATGTTGCAAATACAAGGAATTGGTTCCCCAATCCTGGACTACTTGCAATTGCCGCATAAATGGCCTTCCCAAAATCATCTCGTAGGCTTGGTTCTTGCTAAAGTCGCATATAGCAAAAGTATGCTCAAACTCAACCCCACATGTAGTGAGAGTTATTCCTTCTAGCAATCCTAAGGGCCTCTCAATATGACCATCGGCCATCTGCAATTTCATTCTCGTCGGTCGGAGTGCTGGCTTGCCCCAGCGCTTCCAAAGGGAAGTCGTAGCAATTGCAACTCCTGCACCTGAGTCCAAAATCGCCTTGCTTGTGTAACCTTGATGGGTAACTGGGAGATAGGTATTTCCTTCTTCTCCTTCACTCATGTCTCCTATCTTATCCAATGGTATTTCAGGCACTATTCTATGAGATCCTACTTGGGAGCGCGATTTCGCTATGACTGGCACTTGTTTGGCTACATGTTTCCACACTTCTGGCTTAACTTTTAGTAGCTCTTCTAAAGTGAGATTGTACTGCACTTGAGTGTTCTTTACTACCTCTGTATTCCTAGGTATGATAAAATGTTCATTTCTTATCATGACTGTGGGCGCTCTCAGACAAGTAGACTTGGTTTCCCATGGGCCTGTGAAATGTGGTAATTCTTGTAGAGAATTAGACTCAAAGTCTAATCTCTCTTGAGAGTGGGTGCTCTTATGCTCCTCATAAATCGATGGGATGTCCTGTGGGAATTGATCGTGTGCATCATCCACAAGTTCAATGGGAGGAGGGACTTCACTTTCTTTAGCCCATTTGTCTTCTTGAATCTCTCGTAGGAATTCTGGTGTGAACCGATTCATAGAAGATGATGTGTCTGGCTCCGTAGAGTTAGGCACGTAGGCTTCTTGGGGAGGTAGGCTCACGTTCTCACTTGCCTTGCCCTTATTTTGAGAGGCGGGTTCCTTTTCTGATTGTGCAATTAGCCTCTCTATTCGTTCTAGCAATCCATCAAAGTGTAACTACGTCTTAGCTGAACTAGAGATGTTAAAGAGGCGACTGGCTTCAAACATAGTCTGGGCCAATTCCACCATCTTAGCACAAATTTTGGTTCGTTCTAGCTCTAGTTCTGCTCTAGGGTAACACTTTTCATGATCAGTTACATTTGGCCCTTCTTGGATTCTGGCCTGATATGCTCTAAGCATCATGTTTAGGCCCTCGGGAGTGGGATCGGCTAGGACGGATCCTACTCTGGGTGGTGGGTGGGTTAAGGGTGGTGTATGGAAAGGTTGGGGAATGGAAGAAGATGGATTGGCGGGTAAAGGGAGAGGTGGTGGAGGGGTGGTGTGAGAGTAGTTTTGAGATGTGAGTTCACTTATCTTTGCTTTGGTTTCTCTCAAGCTTTCTTCAAGTTCGCTCATCTTTTTTGCCCATTGCCTTTTCATTCTTTCACAACTATCCTTCCAGGCTCTAGTCCTCTTTTTGATTATGCTCTCTGTTTCACTCACCTCGGGGCTCTTTTCCTGACCAACACCTTGGTTTTGCTGCAGTGCTTGGGCTCTCGTGATGACTTGCACAGGTGCAGTGGAAGTCACACTCCCTGTGGAGTCTACTACTAACCCAATGACATTGATAGGAGTGATTTTAGGCATGTTATTAGGGTTCTTTGGGCAATCTCGTAGGAGATGCTCTTTTCCGCAGTCGTGACAGAAACCCTGAATTATCACTGGTTGGGGTTGTGTAGGGGCAGGCAGTGGACAATCACGTATAAGGTGATCTCCCTGACATCTGAAGCATGGTCCTCTAGGAAATGGGGGTCGTACCTGCCTAGGTTGAGGTCTAGGGTTGGGGTTTGTGTACATGACATTGGCATACTCAGGCTCCCCACTATTTTCACTTGGGTCCTCATAATAGTATGACTCGTTATGCTCGAGTGACTGCATGTAGTAAGCCTGTGGGCTATCAATATGTGTGGAGTCAAAACTATGGTCACTTGGATCACTGTTTGATAGCAATGGGGTGTCTGGGACTATGGCTCTGTTTGGATTTTCTTCAGCAGATGCATATTTCACTGGGATCACATTGGTTGGAGCAGGGGGTTGCTGTACTAGGACTGGTTGAGGTCTCTGCTGCCCTTGATAGGGTGGCTGATAAGTTTGCTGTGGTCTGTTGTATTGTTGTGGTGGGTACTGATTCTGGTATCTACCCTGTTGTGGATATGGCTGAGGGTAATTTTGCCTAACAGTTTGTTTGTTATATGGGCAGTCTTGTGCAGTGTGGTTGGTGTACCTTCGCTCTATGGTGCAGTACTGACTACTAGGATTTGCCTGGGGTTGGGCCATAATGGGACATACATTTGCCATATGGTCACCTCCACAAGTGTAGCACCGCTTAACTGGGGCAAATCTCAGAATTTGTTTGCTAGAGACACCTAGTTTTTGAGCTACCTTCTCTGCAAGTTCCTCAATGGATGTGGATTGACCAGATGTGAGGCTACTAGAGCTATCAGAATCCTTATAGATTTTTGATAGTTCTAATTTCTCACCTAGATTGTCCTCAATGTCTATGCACATGCGCACACACTCTTCTATCGTTATGGGGTCCTTCAGATACACATATGACCTAAGCTTGGTGCTCAACAAGCCATCTAAAAACAAGGCTACTTGCTTGGCTGGTGTGGGTAACTCCGACATCGGGCATCTCTCTAGGTATTGCCTAAACCGTCTTCCAGCTAGTCTGATCGTCTCTTGAGGTGTTTGCTTGAAGCAATGAATTAGTGAGGAAGTATTGTGCCTGATTCCACTCTTAGAAATTCAATGATAAATGCCTCTAAGAGCTGGTCTATGTTCCTGAAATGCCTCTCGTTCAGTGGTTGAAACCACGTAAGGGCAGTGTTCCTAAGGGTTAGACCAAAAGCATTATATTGTGTGAATAGGTCCTCTACCTGTTCAGCTTTCAAGACTTGCCTAAACTCTGCCACATGGTCATAAGGGTCACCAGTGCCATCGAAGTAATTCTTCATGGACTTCACCAGTTGAGTTGGCCGCAGGGTCCTAGTGTGTTCTCTCGGCCTCGGCAAAGGAAAATCATCAGCATTTCTTTGGTTTCTTGGGTCTCTAAATCTCTCGGTTTCCTCTCTATCTGTCCCTGTTCTCCTTCTTTCTCTTCCCTGGGGGTCGGCAAAGCTTACTTCAGGTCTATCTCTACTTCTATCTCCTTGGACTCCATGAGCCTAGGAGGTCCCGACTCCTTGGTGACCAATGGACACATTAGACCTTGGTTGGGGAAAAACAAATTCACCCTTCCAAGTGTAGGCATGTCTGCCATGCTCGGTGACCATGAAGATTCTCTCTGATGTATTGTCCAGGTAGGTTACTTTGCCTGGGCTATCAGGGTCTTTAAACTCATAGATTGTGAGGGCACTTACCTCCTGAGGCTGGGCAAGTTTATACCTCCAAAAGGCCTCATCAGTTTCTCGATTTAAAAGCAACTCTATGCTTTTATTATCCTGTGGAATCCACTCTGGAGTCATGATTCTAGTCAAGACGGATTTACCACGGGGAGTTCTTGGCTCTCTCTCTAAATTCCCTTGCTCTATATCACCCATGTCGCTCTCTGCAATCACATTTCCAAACTCATCTGTTCTATCAGGAAGAGTGGTGACTACATACATAGTCCCCTCTTTATCTAGGTATGCTCCATTCTCAAACTTGACTACCGGGTGTTCTAGTCCATGGGGTTGATCAGGGTTCTTAATCCGGACCACTGATCTTCTCAGGCCGTCTTCGTAGATGCAAGCACCTAGACGATTAGTCCTGATGTATTCCAATTGAGTCTTGTAAGGTCCTTCTGGCTTTTCTAGATAAGCCACCCCTAAACTACCTACTGGTCTCTCCATGTGATAGGACATTTCGGAAGCACTTGTTTCTGATCGTGGAGTGTATGGGTAATCACTCAACTGCTGGGCCCAAGACCTAGCAGTGTGATTGACACTAGCTTCAGAAGATCTGAGGCTTTTTCGGTCTCGGCCTAAGTGTCTGCCTGACCTAAGGTTCATATGCCTGGTTTCTCTACCCCCTTGATCCCAAGTACACACTCATTGCAGGTTATTTAACACCAATCACTTGTTCTTTTTGGTTGATTATTTTGTTTATGATCTTGTCTGATAACACGTCGTCAGGAGTACTTAATTGAGCTTCGCACTTGATAAGTGATCGATTCAAGTTTACTTTATTCCCTTAGGTTTTTCGCACTTAAGCCCTACTTAATGCTTGCACTTAGTTGATTAGTTCTCTTGGACTTGAATCATGCCTACCGTAGCCCTAATTAATCACCACACCTAAGTCGTGCTTAGCCTAGGCTAGGAATTGACAAAGGAGGGTTGAGAGGACTTCCAACCTCAATTCTCTGGTTGCTCAGACTGTTGCACAAGCCCAGGAAGCCTTCTCCCAAGCCTTGTACTCACCCTTGGTAGCTTGCCTTGGAATGCCTTGCTTGCACACAATGTCCCTGCAACAGTTCACAAGTCAATATGGCTCTATTACCACAAGGGATTGAAAGACACACATCAACATTTACAGGCTCCCCTGAGTAACTCTCTGTACCCCCAAATCCTTATGACCACTTAGTCCCGCCTAAATACCAACTTAAAAACACATGTTCTAAAACTCCGCGTATGATTCTTACAAAAACCAGTCGAGGTCCACATAGGATTCTCAACAAGCTTTCCAACGAGACCAAAATCTCCTCAATCGGAGTTCGTATGGCAAAGTTATGACCATTCAGGCACTTAGGGATCAAAACAGGTTCTCAGGGTTCAGGAGATCCCTCTCTGGTTTCTGGGTCTTTTGCCCACTCCTAAGGCTCTAATGTTATCCCAATGTGTTCACACTTAAGCCCAAAGATACCTCAATTCACTCAACAAATTTACTCTACATTTTTCATGCGTTAAGGCCGTGTATCGCGATAAGTCGGGTCGGGGTGTCGCGATAGGTGGGAAGTGTCGCGATAGGTCGGGGTGTCGTGATACTTGGGAGTGTCGCGATACTCCGAGGTGTCGCGATAGGTGGAAGTGTCGCGATAAGTCGAAGTGTCGCGATAGGTCGGGGTGTCACGATACTTGGGAGTGTTGTGATACTCCGAGGTGTCGCGATTGGTGGAGTCGGTGTGTCGCGATAAGTCGAGGTGTCGCGATAAGTCGTGAGTGTCGCGATACCTCGAGGTGTCGTGATAGGTCGGGTTATGGTGAATTTTGTGGTTCTGTCTTGTGATCCTAGGTGCTCTCGGCCTGCGCAGTGTCGTGGTGCACTCAGAAACGCGATTAGTCGAAGTTTGCGAAGTGTCACGATAGCTAGAGCTCAACGCCTCGGGGCCTATGCAGAAGGATTCTGTACCTGTTGAGCTTGCTGGAGATGATGATGGAGCTGGTACCTGCAAGAACATGCAAAAAAAACACACAACACAAATGCACGCGCTCGCACTCTCTCAAACTCGCACACAACAAATGAGGGGAATGACAAGGAAGAGGGAATATGTAGTGGAGAAGGAGGTGGAGGTGGAGATGAAGAACGAGGTGGAGATGGAGATGGAGATGGAGAAAAATCAGAAATTTACCTACTACTTACCATTCCAACGCGTCCTCTCTATGTCTTACCATCACACGCTCGTCCTCAAAGCTCGAGTCCCCGGCAACGGCGCCAAAATTTGGTGTAGCTCAGTGATGAGTAGCACCTCCTTTAATGTCAATCCGGGAAGACATGAGGATGGTATGAAGACCTCGAGCAAGTGAAGGCACAAATGTGTGAGTGCGAAGCACACTAACATGCACACACATACACACACGCGCACATACGGCAAGAACAAAGAGAGTAAGACAATGGAATCACTTGTATTGCAACCAAGTTCTCATACAAGCTCAAAACTACAAGAAGCTCTCCCAAAAATGAGCTCTCTAGCTCTATTTATAGTTTTTGACTACCTTTGGCCCTGTCCAGACCTAGTGTCCGGCCTAGTTAAAAATTAGGTTCCAGGGCTTATTTGAGGGCTCAAACGAGATCTAAAAAATATGAAAATTGGTAGGCAGCTACTTCTAAGGCTCCTCAAGCTCGAGGACTCCTCGGCTTGTACAAAATGGAGCTACAAAAAGGTGAAAATGGTATTTACAGGGGTTTTTAGTGATGAGAATAACTTTTTAAATGGTGTAAGGGTTTTGAAAAAAATAAAGGGTTGCCTTAGTGCTAGATCTGCATGTATGCCCGTACTTGCTTCTTCCCGTATACTGCCAACACCTTGCATACCTTGTTTTGTAAGTGCACTGATAGTTTTTTCAGCTTACTCTAACAGATGCAAATTACAAAGGCGGATGACGTGCCAAGATATCTCACCACAAAAGACTCGGCCTTTTCTAATGATGACTTCTTCAGCAACAGAACTTGATGAATATAGGCACACACCTTGACCATGTACCCAGTGAAAATATCCCTTTCAATCATCAGATAACTAGTTTAATCTGACATGTAATGATCCTGCTTCTCTTGCTGTCCTGCACTGCATTGCTAGAAAGCTTCAAGACCTCCACATCCAAGTATTCTAGTACAGAAGCCCAGTAGTCCAAGGCGTCCAAATCCAACTGGTTTCCATAGCGTTTCCTATTCAGGTAAGAGTCGGGCCTTCTTTCCACCCATCATCCCAAACATCCACAGCAAGCTCATAATTCTTTTGCAATGCTTTCAAATATCTGATGCTCTGTTTCTTTCATAGTAGCCTGATCTCTTCTTTGCCCTCGTCTGAGATAAGAGACAACAGAGTGTTACACACAAAACGTGCAGGTAGAGCACTCACCCGCTTCAGGGCAGCACTAATCAGAAAATCGAATCATCTCTTGCCTCTTTGGAGTTTCCCCCCCAAACACTAAAGACTAGCACCCCTGCACTCCATCTCATCAAACCTTCTTTCTCCCCCGATTCTCCAGAGCCAAGCACACTCCTCCGTTTTTTTTCGCTCTCCCATGTGTAGGTGTTGCATTATAGAATGGCGACTGATCCCAGTTTTGAACCGATCATAGAAGGCATCTCTCTATTTCATATCACACAAAAGAGCCGCCAACCTTCCTCACATCCTCGCCATGGAGAGAGACAGAGAGAGAGTCCGCCCCCACTGAGGAGGGAGACCCTCTCCCTCCGCACCTCCAGACTCCTTGTTAGCAGTGGACAAGGGAGAGAAGGCACAAGCAGACAAGGGAGTCAACGAAGATCTGGCAAGTAGGCCAACAAATTTCTTCAGGAAGAAGCACTTATGAACATTCACGCAGATTTAGCACTAAGGCAACCTTAATTTTTCAAAACCTCTACACCAACTAAAAGTGATTCTCATCACTAAGCACCATTGTAAATATCATTTCATCTTTTTGTAGCTCCATTTTGTGCAAGCCAAGGAGTCCTTGAGCTTGAGGAGCATTAGAAGTATCTACCTGCCAATTTTCGTAATTTTTGGATCTCGTTTGAGCCCCCAAATAAGCCCTGGAACCTAATTTTTAACTAGGCCGGACACTAGGTCTGAACAGGGCCAGAACCTAGTCAAAAACTATAAAAAGAGCTAGAGAGCTCATTTTTGGGGTTAGATTGTAATTGAAACGAACTTGTAAGAGCTTTTGAAAGTAATCTAAAGAACTCCATTGATTCTCTCTCTTTGTCTTGCCGTGCGTGCGCGTGTGTGTGTATGTGTGTGGATGCTTGTGTGCTTCTCACTCACGCACTTGTGCCGCCACTTGCTCGAGGTCTTCATACCATCCTCACGTCTTCCCGGATTGACATTAAAGGAGGTGCTACTCATCACTGAGCTACACTCCTCGTCGAAGAAGAAGAGAGAAAAAACACCCCTTTTCTTTGGTTTTATTCAAACCATAAATCCACGCCTGGTGCAATCTTCAATGCTTTCTGGCACATGCCGAACAGAGGGGAAGAGTGGGAAGGCGGTATTGCAGGGCACCATTAATGAGTTTTTTTTTTTTTTTTTTTTGCCATTCCATTTCCCTTTTTTTTTTTCAATCAAGGAACAATAAAGATGGTCCTTCTTTACGACATTGCAAAGGCACAAATACCTGAAGATTAAGGTTCTAGGAAACTTGAGAGTGCCACAATCAAAAATTAAATACAAAAAAAAAAGTACTACAGAATCTGCTTTCCATGTGAGATATTTGAGGGTAACATATCCCCCACACTTGGAGGGTGAGCTCCTGCGAACCATAATCATCAAAAAACATTGAGATGCATGATGTTAATCTAGACCATTCTGTGCTCTTTCCCCCACACTTATGTTCTTTTTCATCGTTTCTCCTACTCACCCTTCTCACTTCTTCTTTCTTCTACTCTACACTACAGTTCCCACACCTTCATAGACATTCTCCTAGGCTTTTCTGCCTTGTTCACCAAACCCCCACAGACATTTTCACCATTGTCTACTCTCACTACTCACTAACCCTAACTTTCATCACCACACACAACTCCTCAAGGCTCTTTGGCCCTAACCCATACTCACCTCACTTCTCCACTTAACCTTTCACCCCACCCATATGCACACTACTCCTCTCTACCCATCCTCATTCACACTCACCATGGTCTAGCATCAACAAGCACACATATAATGATCTTCAGATAAGCATGGATGTGAGAAACCCCCTATTCAAGTAGTGGGAAAGAGTAGGCTACTCTCCTTCTTCCATTCCAGCTCAACAAAATTTGCATGGGTGTCTGCATCAGAACCTTCATCCATCGCCAAATTTTCCCCCTCAAGCTTTTGGTCAACAATTTCTATTGTTCGCACTTCTTCCCCCTTGTATAGGACCCTGTACCCTTGCACTTGACTTCTAAATCATTGCATTTATCTGTGATCAAAGTATGGCGCTCACTCAGCGCAATCTTCTCGTCCTTCAAATCGATCACAATTGACTCTAATCTCTCTCTGCATTTTGTTTATGCTCTTCCTCAAACCTCAACCATCAAGTTCTTCTTCTAGTTCAATGATTTTCTGCACCTTTTCCTTCAATTGCTTACATGTTCTTGTTTCTTATTCTTGAACTGACAAAAGGTCATCCTTTAAAGTTTGAATATCTACGTCTTTCTGGATTGTCTCTTCTTCTTTCACCCTTTTCTTAGAGATAAGCTGAGAGACATCCTTCTCCAATTTCAAGATCAAATTGGCGCTCATTGCAGCCTCCTCATCTAGAAGTTTGTACTTTTCTGCCAACGAGAGATGTTCATTTTTGAGAGAACAAAAGTTAGCTTCAAAACTACAGCATGCCTCTAACTGTACATCAAGTTGTGTATTAAGTGCTGACTTTTCTACAGTAAGAGTACTGGAAGTAGCAAACAACTCTTGAATTTTTTTTTCATTTTTCTCCTCTAACTCTTGCTCGAGTGCTTTTTCTTGATTGTCCTTTGATATAGAGAAAGATTCTATCTCAAGTTGAAGTTTCTAAACTTGATTGTGTAGGTCCTCTATATATCTCTTATTCTCAACAACCGCCTCCCTCTCCACTCTTAGATCCTCTTGCAGCTTAGATACATGCTCATTCTCAACAAGCAGTTTCTCTGACAGCTCATTCTTCTCCTTCAGAAAATTGGACGACAGTTTATCTGATTCACTGACAGACTGCAACCATAGATCATGAAATCTCCTTTTTTTTTCCTCTTCTAAGCTAAGAATTTGTTCCTCAAACTGAGCTATGCGTGATTGCAAAACCTTCAATGCTGAAATACTTTCCTCATATTTTCTAAACAAGCTACTTTGCTCTCCTCTTGAGGCCTCCAGAGCCTGTTCAGATTTTTCAATTTCAAGATGGAGGACTTTTATATGTTCTGCATGAGCAGCAGCTTCTTCTTGGGTTTTTGACCTGTCTGAGAGTATATTCAACATTCTATCTTTCAAATGACTGAGCGTTGAATGGTTTTCCTTCATGTATGTCATCTCAACCTGGGTGTACTGAACGTTCTGCACTATGTGAACTCCGAACTCCTCATGAGAACTTTGCAAATCCTTTAGTAATGAATAAATTTCCAAGCCTCCATCTTTCCACAAAGTAACTGATTTCAATTCTTTCGCTTCAAGTTCATTCCTTCATCACTTTTCTGTGATTCGATCGCAAGCTGTGCCACACTGTGGGGCACCAGGCGAGCCCACAACACTCCTTGATAGGATGTGCTGAGCTTGCATCCCCAGTAGGATCGCCAAATGAAACAGTCTTGTAGCCCAAGGTAAAGTGTATTTGGTACTCCTAATTTCACTAATGTTTTGACTAATCCATCTTGACATACACTCAGGTTGATGCCCAAAGGTAATCAATCCACGAAACTTTAGAAACCATATTCTCAAAGAAGAAAACATATATAAATTAACTGACAACCCACAGATGGTTCTTCATACATTGAGAGGCACTTTAGGGAAAACTCTTGACTCTTGCGAATTCACATTATTGTGCTCAATGCCAGTACCCAGTGACACCGTGACTTTCAGCATATGTTCACCATGACAAGCACATTCACCAACGGGAACAAAATAGTGGATGGGATCAGCAATCGCATCAAGATCCACAAATCCTTCACATGTAAGACAATGAAAGACAATCTAGACAGATATGGCTTCTTTTGCTTGCTGTTTGAAACTGAATATGAGATCAATCCCTCTAAAGCCTCCCTATGCTTTACAATAAAATCCTTGGGATCTTAGGCACATTTGTTGGTAACATTTCATTTTGATTGCACTCTTTGCGTATAGGCAGTAGCATTTTTCGAGCCCAGTTCTACCTGCTGTTACTGGTCTTTGCTTTGCAGATGCTTGAGAAATGGGAGTAATCACCAGTGAATCCAAACCAAGCTTAGGATTAAACACATTCTGGTTGGAAAATGCTTTCTTGTTACAAGTTGTACTGGGTAAAAAATTCTTTGTCTGCATTTCACTAGGAAGAGCACGGTAAACCAGAAGTATGATAAGCCCTGAGATCTTAGGAGCTAAACCCTTCAAATGGATCTGCATGATGGTTATGAATTTTGCATCAAGATAGTCACTTTTTGGTTGCTTTGCACATAAAATCTCAACTGGAAATGTTCTTCTTGGTATAATGATGATTTTACAGTAAAAAATTGCCCCAAAAACGTCTCAGCATCAAGTGTGGCTGATGCCACAATGGGCCTCAAATCATCCCGTTGCTAAACAGATCCCCTATGAAAATCTCTCATAGCAGCATTCCATCTTTGTCAGCTCACACCTGCAATGGGCTGTGTCATTGTAGAGGTATAATAGTATGGTTATTTTGTGGATCAACAAAACCAAATGCATCTCTGTTCAACCATGGTACCATGTTGCTAGCCATTGATGACTTGCCTTAAAATTTGTTATTCATCTATCACTTCTCCGATGCTTCCTAGCTGATTAGCAATATCTGTGATTTTTGTGACAAAATCAATCACATTTTGCTTGGAAGATTTGTTGAGTGTTGTGAAGTCCAACCATAGTTGCTTCTTTTTGGCCTTTGTGCTTGAAGCAAAGAAGGCCTCAAGTGCATTCCACACTTCATGTGATGTTTTACAACTTCTAATATGAGACAACAAAAAATATGAGATAGAGTTGAGGAGATAAGACCGTGCAAGTGCATCCTTGGAGCACTATGTGCTCGATCTTTCTTGCTCTTCTTGTGTAGGTTGACCTTTATTCTTGAAACTTGGCATAAATTCATCTCTAGCTATATAACCATATAGATTCCTCCCTTGAAGATAAGCTTCTATCCTTAAAGACTAGGCTGAGTAGTTACCTCTATCCAATTTGTCAATTGATGAAGGAAATCCATCTGCCATGTTGTCCAACCTTGCTCTGATACCAATGTGAGGATGGATTTGTACGTGATGAAGATGAAGTGATGCTGTAAAAAATTTGCACTACCCCAGCCAAATGAATTATAGATATATGTGGTGGGCCCTTTTAGCTTGCCAAATGATGTATTGGACACCCTATGTACCTTGGAAGAACACTCTCAAAAAGATGAATCCAAACACATAGGTAAGAGTTGATCCAAGAGTTAAAAACTTGCTATTTTTGTTCCTACACTTGTTGAGTGTTTTGAACAGTACTCTAAGCACAACAGCAATTGGCTTAATTACTTTTGGGGAACTCTAATTAACTTAGTAAGCTAACAATCATTAGTGATTTCATAAAAAATGATGAACTACATGCAGAGAAAGGAGTTTAACAAGTCACAGCTCCATCCTGACATTCATGGTTTGCAACATTCATGGGTTGCAACATTCATCAGACGAGTGAGCAAAGATATGCAAATATCTGATGATCCTGAGAACCAATGCTAATGAAACTTTGTAGGATTATAATAGACAGTATGATGATTTTGTCATGCTTTAAATCATGGCAAATGATCAACTATACATTGAGAACAAGCTCTAAGAAAATCATTGTTTTGATGGAGTACTAACAGAGAAGTAAAATGAGAGTATAATAATTATATATGTATTAAAAATGTACAAATACAATGTCATTGGAAACCATACATTGCTAAATGTATGAGAGGTGAGTGAGCTATAAAGTGAGCTCTCACTTCACAATAAAAATCACTCAAAGTGGTTTCATGGGCTTGAGATAATACACGGGTCTCTTGATCGCCTTTTTATAGTCATGTTTGGAGCCAATGTTTGAATTCAAATTCAAACTTCTACCTAAAAGGTGAATCCTAAAATGTAGGATAGATTCCCTCATCACTCAACAGCTGATTTATTCGTGATTTTAGAGGTTCCTAACTCCAGGTGGGTGTAACACACTTTTACAAGGATAACTATGAAGGATTTTTACAAGAGACTAATCATATGTATTCTTGCATAGGTTATGCCAATAAGTCAAGCATAAGTTAATCAACCAAGTATGTGGGCTTGGGTTTAATTGCACAAATAGTTCTTTTACATTGCCAGATGCTTTATTTTTTCTAGGGATCAAGAAAAATTTGTTATCAATTTTTGCTTTAGCCAAGATTGGCTTGGTCATGAAATTTGTTGATCATAGATGTACATTTTATGATCTATCAAATGGGGACATCATTATTGCTTCTATAATTTTATGTTGTGGGCTGTATAAGGTCATAGATTATGAAAAATCCGTGAATGATTCAACATGTGCAGTTCAAGATTCTCAAGCTATGTCAGATGTAAAGCTTTGGCATGCATGCTTTGGTCATTTGCTAGTTCCCTATGCTTATAGAAATATGAAAATATGTCCTCTTTGTCCAAACTTGAGGCACCTTGTAAACATGTATGTGAAGGCTTTATTTTGGGAAAAATGAAACATTGCTCCTTCCCAAAAGAGCTACTCAGAAATTGCAGCTTGTTCATAGTGATGCTTGTGGTCCTATGCAGACACCTTCTTTTGGGAACTATCTTTACTTCATGACTTTCATCAATGATTTTTTCATGCATGCATGGGTATATCCATTGAGAGCAAAGTCAAAACTATTTATATGCTTCAAACAATTTCTAGTTTTGACTGAAAATCTGTGAGCATGTAAAATAGGCACCCTCCATTCTCATCAAGGCGGAATATATGTCTTCTGATTTTAATGCATTTTTTATTCAACATGGGATAAACCATCAGTGGATAGTTCGATATACAACTCAACAGAATGGAGTTGCTGAAAGGAAGAACATCACTCATGTAGATGGCAAGGTGTATGGTCAAGAGTGAAGCTTTACCACATAGTTTCTGGCTTGAGGCTGTTATGTGTGCATCATATGTACTTAACATGTGTCCCACTAAAGCATTGGAGTCTATCACTCCATATGGGGTTTGGCATGGTCATAAGCCATATGTTGCTCACTTGCGTGTTTTTGGTTATCTAGCATATGCATTAGTGCATGAACAACAACACAAGAAATTGGATGATAAAGCAATGAAATGTATTTGTGTTGGGTATAGTTCTAAAAGCAATGGCTATTGTTTGTATCATCCATAGACCAAACACATTTTGGTCAGCCATGATGTTGTTTTTGTGGAAGATGTTGTTCAGCCGTTACTTTCATGTACTAAGGAGACATCTGTTAGCTCCAAAGATGTGTATGACACTTTGCTGCCTCTTTTTACAAGTGGGCAGTCTAGTGCTAGTTCTAATGAGGAAACTTCTCAGCCTTTACAAGTTTCATGTGATGATGCAAATCATTCCATTTCTGATGCAGATTTACATGATGGACTTGTTGATGAGAGAGCTGATATTGAGGCGAAAAAAGTATGCCAAAATGGATGCAGAATTTGCGTGATAACAAACTAGATGCACCTCTATCAGATAATACTCGTTTAGGATCTCATAACGCTTCTTTTGCATCATATTTCTATGCTATGGCTACATCGAATCTTTGTGATGAGAAGGAGCTAGTTTCTTTTGATGAAGTACAAAATTTAAAAAATTGGATGCCTCCTATGCAATCAAAATATGATGCTATCATGAAGAATGGTACCTGGTCTTTATGTGACTTGCCTCCTGGCAAGCAGATCATTGGAACTAAGTGGGTATAGAAGCTGAGGCATAAGCCTAATGGAATAGTTGATAGGTATAATGCTAGGCTTGGTACAAAGGGTTATGCTCAGGAAAGAGGCATTGAGTTTGATGAGTCCTTTGCTCCTCATGCTGAATGACTATTGTTTGTAGCATCTGTGCACTTGCACCTCATCATGGTTGGAATGTACATCATTTGGATATTAAAACTGCATTTCTGAATGGTGACTTGCATGAAGAAGTGTATTTTTTTCAGCCCCATGGCTTTGTGTAGAAAGGGCATGAAAACCAAGTGCGGAGATTGAAAAAGGCGCTATATGGTTTGAAGCAAGCACTATGTGCTTGGTATGCAAAGATACATGCCTACCTGATTGCACATGGTTTTGAGAATAGTCCAACTGAGAGCACCTTATATGTTAAGCATGCAAATGATGTGCTTTTGATCATTGTTGTCCATGTTGATGACATGCTACTCACTAGTCCTCATGAAAAGAATATTGCTGATTTTAAGGCTGATTTGCATGCCTCATTTGAGATTTCAGATTTGGGGCATTTGCATCATTATTTGGGCATTCAATTTATGCAAGTTGATGGTAGAATAGCTTTGTGTCAAACAAAATATATTGACACATTATTGTAGTGTTTTGGCCTTGAATACTATAAACCTATTTCGACTCCTATGAAGACAGGTTAATGGTTGAGTCTTCATGATGTTGGAGATGCATTTGATGTTTTTCTCTATCAACAAGCTATTGGATGCTTGATTTATGCATTAATTGACCATATATTTAATTTGCTATCTCATAGATAAGCAGGATTATGCATTGCCCAGGTTTCAAGCATTGGCAGGTGGTTAAACGCATCTTTCGCTACTTGAGTGGTACCCGATCTGCTTGGATTATTTTATCCCAAGGGGGGATCACTACCATCAGATTTACATGTTTTTTCTGACTCTGACTGGGCTTGTTGCTATGACACTCATGTGTCCACTAGTGGCTTTTGCATATCTTGGTTGAGCAAGAAGAAGCCTATTGTGGACACTTCCAGTTGTAAGGCTGAGTATAGGGTAGCTTTCACAACAATTGTTGAGTGCGTGTGGCTCAGATTCCTTATGGCTGATTTGGATGTTGGTCAGTCTTTTGCGACCACCATCTTTATTGATACTTAGAGCACATTGGCAGTTGTTGTTGGAACATCAAGCTTACACTATGCTTGAGGTGAATTTGATCTACATCAAAAGCTATCTCTTGGATTACGGTGAAAGAATATCTATTGGAGTTCTTTTTCTTATGCTCACTTATTGTATTTTTTAAAAAAGATTTTTCATGGATCTTTTATCATTGTAAAAGCCTAGAGCTTTACACATGTACGATGATAAAAAGAGAGCCCAAATTCCATAAATTTGTGGTGGTTGAGTTGCATTCATGAATTAATCAATCACCTAAAAGTAGATCAAACTAGATCTTCACTTTTCCTAGATTGTAGGAAAGTGAATTGACTCTCGCCAACAACCATTCAAACCTTCATTTGAATTCAAAATCCACTTGTAGAAGTTGTGGATCACATACAGAGTCTATAAAGGCTTCAAAACACTTGTACAATACATTGAAGCAATATACATACACTTGTGACCATCATTGTCATGCTCCTTCATTTTTCTGCATCATCTTCTTTGCCAAAAGTAAGCTTGCAGAGACTGTTGCTCTCTCTAAAGACCTCCAAATTGGATGAAAGATGGTTCATTGGAAAGGTATTAGTGTCCAATTTGTTTATGCATCTAAATTTTCAAAGAATTTAGTGTAATAGATTGGGAGAAATCTTAGTGTTTCTATCTCAGGGTCAACCTCTACGTATTCCTGAAAAATAGGAGGTACCACTATTGAGTGTCTGATTCATTCCAATAGCATATCTTTCTTATTTCTTATAATCTTGTGCATTCTATACACTTAACCCTATGTGTATCACTCCCATAAAAGGAGTTCTTCTAATTGTAATCACACTAGTTGCTATGAGCATTTGAAGTTCATTGTCTCATCTAAGGATAATAAGTTTTTTGAGCTAGTTGATGTGCAAACCTATCTGTTTTGTATCGACTCCTTCTCCTTGATGATCCAAAGTACAAAGTGCATCTTATTGCACTTATCGCATGCCTGTAAAATCTATTTGAGCCTCCATAAGCTCAAGGGTTGGTCTTGTGCCAGGTTGCTGGACCAAACTTTGTCACTTTGCAATTCACTTTTCTACCCAAGCTTCTCCAAGTTCTTTTAGTGGTATCAGAGCTAGATCAAGATGGGTGAAGGCTTTCCCTCAATGATCAAGAAGCTTGATCGGCATAACTATGCAACTTGGAAAATCAGAATGGAGGTCTATTGGCAAGGTAGAAATCTTTATGGAATTGTAGCAGGTGATGAAGCTATGCCAATTCCAAGATCTAAAGGATGACCTATACAAGAGGAGACAGATAAGCTCACACTTTGGTGCAGAAGGGATGCTCAAGCAAGGTTGTACATACTAAAATCTATCTATGACTTTCTATTACAACATATAAGAGGATGCAAGACACCTCAAGAGACTTGGGATGCCCTCGATACTTTCTTTTCTACTAGTACCAAAGCAAGAAAGAATCATCTTTGGAACGCGTTCAACCAAATGAAAAGGACACCTAACTTAACCATCACAGAGTTTCTTACCAAGGTCAAGGAGGTTGTGGATCAGTTCACATCCATTAAAGAGCTGATTGAAGAAGAGGCTATCATGAGACAAATTCTCAATGGGATTCGAAGTGATAAGCAATGGCAATCTTTCGCGACAGCTTATGATCTCATCATAAACTCTAGACTTCAACATCTTTCTTGAACAACTCTTCAATCAAGAGGCCAACAATAGCATAAAGGAAGGTAACTCCTATCATGATAATTCAACTAGTGCTCTATATGTAGATAAGAAGGATAAGAAGCTGAAAGACAAGAACAAGGAAGAAGCTGAAGAGGAGACTTCCCAGCCAAGTTCACAAGCAAGAGCAAGTGGAAAGGGAAGAAGAAAGGACCAAAGCATGACAAAGCCAAAGGTTAGAATGTTCAACCTTGTGCCATTTGTGATAAGACCAACCACACCACTCATTTGATGGTTCAATGGGAAGACCCATAAAGAAAGTGGAAGAGGTGGATATGGTAGCAATAGAGGCAGAGGTGGACATTTCAACTTCAACAATAACAATAGAGGATATAATAGAAGGGACTTCAACAATTATTTAAAAGATCGACCACATGAAGACTCATTGATTCTTATGAATCTAAGCCACAAAGAAGGTAAAGAAGATGATCATTTGTTCTACATAGATTTTAGAAGTTCAAATCATGTTGCAGCCAATATTGCTCTCCTATCTGATTTGGAAAGTCCAAAGAATAGACATGAAGTACAAATAGGGGATGACACAAAGCATAATGTAGAGAAGATTGGTAATTTCAAAGCTTCCAATGACAGGACAAACATTCTGAGTAAGGTTCTCTATGTACCAACTATCACTAAAAACCTAATAAGTGTAGGCCAAATAGTTGAAAAAGACTTGCAAGTTCGGTTCACCCAACATGGAGCTTTTGTGGAAGATCCATGTGAAGGCTTCAAGAAGATAGCTAGAGGTGAGAAGCATGGTAGGCTCTTTACTTTTGAAGTAGGAGAGACCACGAACATAGCTCTATTCAACTTTGGGTCTCGAACCCTAAGTGAGCTTGAAGTGTGGCATAAGAGACTTGCTTATGTGAATGAAAGAACCTTGAAGGACATATGGATGGATCAAAGTGTTTTAGGACTACCGAACATATCAAAGCAACACATGATCAACATGTTTGATGCATGACAGATTGGAAAGGCACAAAGACAACCATTCAACCACAAAGGCTGCATCCACAACAACTTATTGGACTTAGTACATACAGATGTATGGGGACCAAGTCAAGAACCTTCATTGGTAGGATCATGGTATTATGTCTCATTTATTAATGATCATAGTAGATGGACTATTCTATACTTCATCAAAAGTAAGAATGAAGTGTTTGATTGCTTCAAAAAGTATCTAGAACATGTGGAGAATCATACATGTAGATCACTCAAAAAGCTCATATTTGATGGAGGGGGAGAATACTTCTCCAAAGAGTTTGATGAGTTCTTGTAGGACAAAGGTATCAAAAGGGAAGTGACTACTAGGTACTCTCCTCAAGTGAATGGAATTGCAGAGAGAAGAAACAAGACATTGGTTGGATCAACCCAAACAATGCTTGAAGAGACGAAGTTTCCACATTATCTATGGGCAGAAGCTATTTCAACTGTTGTGTACCTTGTCAATAGACTACCATCCAAATCAGTTCAAGGTATGAATCCTTATGAAGCATGGCATGGAATAAAACCTAGTCTTGGACATTGCAAGGTGTTTGGTTGTTTAGCTTATGTTCATGTACCATCACAAATAAGAGGTAAGCTAGATGAGAGGGCAACAAAGGTAGTGTTTATTGGATATGATTCAAATCAGATGGGTTACAAGTTCTATAATCCTTCAACCAAGCAATTGACTACAAGTAGAGATGTTGTGTTTGAAGAACACAGGTCTTGGTATGATGAAGAGAAGCAAAAGGTAACTCTACCATATGATCTTCATTCTGATTCTCATCAAATAGGAAACAAGAATTATACATAGGTCCAGGATCCAAGAAGTGACACAGATGATGACCAAGATGAAAGGGAAAAGGATTACAAACTATGGAAGTCAAGAGGCAAAGCAAAGATGCAAGAGGTTGGAGAATGCTCCAAACAAGCACCTAGAAGATGAGCAAGAGAGAAGAAACAACCAGAAAGGTATGGATATGATTCCACATTTGTTACAAAGCATTCAATCTACTTGGAAAAAGACTCTATTTTAGAGGAAACCTCAACCTATGAAGAGGCAAAGGGAAACCCTAATTGGGAAAAGGCCATGAAAGAAGAAATAGATGCATTGAAGGAGATGGACACTTGAGATTTGGTTCCAATGTTATCAGATCAAAAGATAATTGGTTGCAGATGGGTATATAAAGTTAAAAGAAATTTCAAATGGATCAATTTGAAGGTACAAGGAAAGATTAGCTGCCAAAGGATGCTCATAAACTCTTGGTATAGAATATGAGGAAACATTCTCACCAGTTACAAAAATGACCATAATCAGAACATTGATAAGTAAGGAATTGGAGACTCCTCCAGCTTGATGTTAAAAATGCATTCTTAAATGGTTGGATAAGTGAGGAGGTATACATGTCACAACCTCTAGGTTTTGAGAACCCTAATCATCCATCTTATGTTTGCAAACTTAAGAAGTACAGTGGTTTGTGCATAGCAACTCAAGAGACAATATGGTTAAAAGCATTGTATACAGATTTGGGACTTGTGAGTTCCAAACCTCAGATATTTGGAGATAATTTAAGTTCCCTGCATCCAACAACAAACCCTATTTTCCATGCAAGAACCAAACACATAGAGGTTCATTACCACTTCATCAGGGAGAAGTTCATGACAAAGGAGATTGGCATTTCTTTTGTTCCTCTTGAAAAGCAAGTAGCATATATGCTGACGAAGGCACTTGACGGAATAAAGCTATGTAGAGTTATGGCAGATATTCATCATATTAGAGAATGAAGACTAAAGCATACTTTAGCTTGAGGGGGAGCTATTGGAACATCAAGCTTACACTATGGTTGAGGTGGATTTGATCTACATCAAAAGCTATCTCTTGGATTATGGTGAAAGAATATCTGTTGGAAAGTTGTTTTTCTTATGCTCACTTATTGTATTTTTTTAAAACGATTTTTCCTGGATCTTTTATCATTGTAAAAGCCTAGAGCTTTACGCATGTAAAAGGATAAAAAGAGAGCCTAAATGTCATGAACTTGTGGTGGTTGAGTTGCATTCAATCAATCACCTAAAAGTAGATCAAACTAGATCTTCACTTTTCCTAGATCATAGGAAAGTGAATTATTCCCTCCAACATGTTGGTGTATGAAACACCACAAGAACCAAACTAATGTGGTATTAGAAGACCTCCATAACCATCATTAGCTTAGCAAAAACTCACATTGTAAGTATTCATCTCTGAATTTAGTGAAAATCAAAATTTCACTTCACAGAAATCTGCGCCTTTTCTTCAATCCTTCAATCTGACCTGTACTAGCTTAATTTTTGCCAAATCTTCTGATCACTTGCTAAGAGAAGTTCTTGCTAATGTTAAGCAACACATAACAAACAAAACTTTCAAGTAATAACTTCAAAATCTTCTGATTTTGCTCCAACTTTTGCACTATGTCTGAAAACTGAAAATGTACTTCATCGATTTGACATACCTTCACTCTTAAGCTGATTTCTCTGAATACGCGTCCCGTTTCTCAAAGATCTTTTGACCAAATGTAGTTGAGGATAATAGCTTTCAAACGAGCTATCGCTTACCAAAAACTTTACACCATGCTTCGAGATCTGACCTTCAGAAGATCAGTCAAATGTGCGCCAGAAAAGTCGTAACTGTCAACTACCATACACAGTTATATGAAATGACTTAGAACTCAATGTACAAGAGGAATTAGACTCAATCCTTCTACACAAACATGTGTTGATTATCAGAGAAAGTGTGTACAAAATGGCTTGGCCTAATTTTGCTCACAGCCATGGAAAACTCTCTCAGACTCAGAAGTTTTCTCTCACCATCTCTCTCAGAAATTACACGACTTTTCTATACTCACACAGATTACAAAATTGAGTTCTCTCTTACATATTTTTGACTCAAATTAACTTATATACCTATGGTTTACATCCTTCTAGACTTGAACTCGTAAGTTCTAAAGATCAAATACAAATCTAGATTCTAATTTTGCACTAATTTACAATAGTGAAATTGTCCCTTCACTTAGGCTTGATTTTCTGTAGGTCTTTCCTTCACTTCTTCTTTCCTCCATCATATGTCTCCATATGTCTTCATATATCCATGCCTAATTAGTGAGTGAAGCCCCAACAGCTCCCCCTCAATCACTAATTAGCATGCTTTGACTTCTTCACATAATCTTCTTCTCTTTTATTCCTACCATCTCCTTGAACTTACTTGTCTTTACTCCATCCAAGCTTTTTGTCATAATATCTGCAATCTGATCTTTTGTAGAAGTGTACACCACTTCAATCTCTTTCTCCATTACCTTTTCTCTAAGAAAATGGTACTGTATCTCTATGTGCTTTTGTCCTTGCATGAAACACAGGATTTGCTGCAAGATATAATGAACTCATGTTATCTCCATAAATGATAGGTATACCTTGATCAATTCCCAAGCTTTTGAATAATGTCTGCATCCATATGACTTCCTTTGCTGCTTCCACAAGTCCTTTGTATTCAGCTTCTGTTGATGATAAGGCCACTGTGTGTTGTTTCTTTGAACACCAACTCACAAGCTTATCTCCAATGTATATCATATAGCCATGTGTAGACCTTCTGTCATCTTGACTTCCTGCCCAATCTGAATCACTATAGGCTCTCAATCTTATATCTGATGTAAAAGGATAATACAATCCTTCTTTCAAAATCCCTTTGATATATCTAAGGACTCTTTGACCTGCAATCCAATGTGGATCCTTTGGACAATGCATAAATTGAGAAAGGACACCAACTGCATAACTAAGATCAGGCCTTGTTAGAGTTGCATAAATCAAACTTCCCACTAAAGATTGATACTTCCTCATGTCTTTGAATTCTGCACCATCATATCTACTAAGTTTATGATTGACCTCTAGTGGTGTAGATGCCTCTCTGCAATTCTCCATGTTAAACTTCTTTAGAAGATTCAAGAGATACCTTTCTTGTGATACATATATACCATGTTCTGCATAAGTGATTTCCATTCCAAGAAAATATGACAATTTTCCTAGATCACTTATCTTGAATTCCTTCTCAAGTAGCTTCTTCACCTCCTTGATTCCTTCATTTGAGGTACCTGTAATTATAATATCATCTACATATATACAAATGTAGATCATACCTTCATCTGTTCTTTTGATAAGTAAACTTGCATCTGCCTTTGAACTTTGATATCCAAGATCATTAAGATACTTTACAAGTCTATAATTCCAAGCTCTTGGAGCTTGCTTCAAACCATAAAGAGCTCTTCTCAACCTGCAAACATAATTTGGAAGCTTATGATCTGCAAACCCTTGAGGTTGCTCCATGTAAACCTCATCTGATATATATCCATTCAAAAATGCATTCTTAATGTCCAATTGACTCAATGTCCATCCTTTTGATGCTGCAATGGCAATAATTGTCCTTATGGTTGAAATCTTTGCCACAGGACTGAATGTCTCATCATAATCTATGCCAAATGTTTGAGCATAGCCTTTAACCACCAATCTAGCTTTGTACCTGGCTATAGTTCCATCTGCATGCTTCTTAACTTTGTAAACCCATTTATTTCCAATCACTTTCTTACCATTAGGCTTTGGGACAAGTTCCCAAGTTTTGTTCTCTTCAAGAGCATCAAACTCTTCCTTCATTGCTACTTCCCATTGTCTCTTACCCTTTGCTTCATCATAGCTTTGAGGTTCTTCATCTTCCTTAACCATGTAAGCATAATTTTTCTGAGTCAAATAAGAAGTATCATAGGAATACCTTGTAGGTTGCTTCCTCATTCTGGTTGACCTTCTTGGTTCACACTCTTCATGTATATCTGGATGTACTTCTTCATCAAATATTGGTTCATCTTCATTCCTTCTATATGATCCAACTCTTGATGTGCTTGCTTGCATATGTTCTTCATCTCCATCTATCTGCATATGTGACTTACCTCTTGCACTCCTTCTGATCTCTTCTTCAAATGTTTCAAGATCACATTCTTTATCTGCATACCAACTCTTCTGTTCATCAAAAGTCACATCTCTGGAAACAATAAAATGTTTAGTTAAAGGATTCCATAGCCTATAACCCATTTGCTTTTCATCATACCCAATAAACACATATTTTTCTGCCTTTGGTTCAAGCTTATGTCTGAGTTGTGATGGCACATAAGCATAGGCAATTGACCCAAACACTTTACAATGGTCAAGTGTTGGTTTCTTACCCCACCAAGCTTCATATGGGGTCATACCATTCAAAGCTCCACATGGTAGCCTATTCACAAGGTATGTGGCTGTATTTACAGCCTCAGCCCAAAGATAATTAGGGCAATTCTTTTCCTTTAGCATTGCTCTTGCAAATTCAACCAATGTTCTATTTCTCCTTTCTGCCACCCCATTATGTTGAGGTGTATACCTGCAAGTTATCTCTCTCTTGATACCTGCATTCCAAAGATAGTCATTAAACTCTTGGGAGAAGTATTCTCCCCCTCCATCAGACCTTAGCCTCTTGAGTTTGTGACCTGTAACTCTTTCTGCATAAGTATGAAAATGTTTGAAGGCTCCAAAAACTTCTGATCTTTCCTTTAGAACATAAAGGGTTATCCACCTTGTAGCATCATCAATAAACAAAACATAATACCTAGATCCATTTATTGAACCTTCTTTTGTTGGCCCCCATACATCTGTATGTATGAGTTCAAGCAAACCATCATGCTTGAAACCTTTCTTCTGAAATGGTTGTCTATGAGCTTTTCCCATTTGACAAGCTTCACACTTGTATATCATATGTTGATTCTTCACATTTGGTAGTCCCAATACAGATTGATTCTCCACCATAGTTTTGATTCCTCTTTCATTGAAATGTCCCAATCTTTTATGCCAAAGATCTAACTCTGTAATTACTTCATCACCATGTGTGATTAGGGCTTGACCAACATTTCCTTGTACTTTGAGAGTAAAAAGTCTACCTTCCTTCTTACCACAAACAATGGGTTTGTATGCATCCTCTGGATCTTCAACAAATACCCCTTCATTTGTAAATCTGACTTGAAAACCTTTTTCCACTATTTGTCCAACACTAATTAGATTCTTTGGTATTGTTGGAACATACAAAACATTTGTTAATAAATCAGCTCCACTCCTGCACTTCACTTTTCCAATTGAATGCACATTATGTTTTGTATTATCACCTGTTTGTACTGTATGACTTGAATTGCCTTCTTCCAATTCTGACAACAATTCTATATTACCTGACAAATGATTTGAACAACCAGAGTCAATATAAAATACCTTGAGATCCTCCTTCTCTGATGAACTTATTGAATTCATCATCAATGTTGTATGGTTGTCATTCTGTGTATCATTTGCATAATTGTAATATGTGGTGTTGTATGATTGGTTCTGATTCCAATTTCTTCCACCACCTCTACCAAAACTTCCTCTTGAATTATGTCTTCCTCTTTGAAACTGATTCTGAAACCTTCCACCTCTTCCTCTGCCATTGTTGTTCTGATTTTGACTTCCTCCTTGTTGATTGTGCCAGCAATCATATGCTAGATGATTGCTCAATCCACAAATCCAACATGTCTTCTTGTTATTGTTCTGATTACCTCTACCTCTTCCATTACCTCGACCTTTACCTCTGCCAAAACCTCTTCCTCTTGTATAATTTGCTTGAGTTGTTGACTCTTCTTCATCCTTTGCCTTGCCTTTATCTCCTTTCTTTTTGTTCTTCACATACATTGCAGAACTTTGACCTTTGTCTCCATCTGACCTCAAGTCTTGTTCAAATGTGAGCATCAATCCAAGTAATTGATTTAATTCTGGCACATAATGGTTTAATGAGAGTTCTGTTGAAAGTACAAAGGGCTTCCATCTCTCATCACCTCTTAAACCTGCAAGTAATTGTGCTATCAACCTATGATCTTCAATATCCTCATCAATAGATCCAAGGCTATCTGCCAAGTCTTTCATCTTAGTGACATAATCACTAATACTCTGATTTTGCTTTTTCTTGAATGTGGTGAACTCTCACCATAAGCTAGCTTTCCTAGCTTTAGTAGTGTTTTGGAAGTGGTCTTCGAAAGCATTCCAAATATCTTCAGCTGTTTCTAAACCTCTGATATGTGGCAACAAATGATCTGTAATAGTGTTGTATATATAAGCTCTTGCACTTGCATCTCTCTTCTGCCATAGCTTCAAAGCTTCTAGCTCTTCCTTCCTTGGATGACTTTCATCTTCAAATTTAGGCTTCTCCTCTTCACCTGTCACATATACCATTAAGTCCTTACTCATAAGTAAGGCCTCCATCCTCATTACCCAAGCAAGATAGTTATCTCTGTCCAATTTGTCAATGGACACATGATCTGCCATGGTATCCTTGCTTCTGCTTCAACCTGTAAGTGTAAGGTTAAAGAATGATACCTTTTGTAGACCTTTACCCTTGGAAGTAACTTCGAAACAATCTTCTGATGACTTTTGGTTGTTGAACACCTCAGCTTCCTCCTTCTTTGACAAAGAACTCTTCAATTCTTCTTGTATCTGCTCTCCTTTACTTCTCGAAGACCTTATCTGCTCTGATACCACTTGTTGGTGTATGAAACACCACAAGAACCAAACTAATGTGGTATTAGAAGACCTCCATAACCATCATTAGCTTAGCAAAAACTCACATTGTAAGTATTCATCTCTGAATTTAGTGAAAATCAAAATTTCACTTCACAGAAATCTGCGCCTTTTCTTCAATCCTTCAATCTGACCTGTACTAGCTTAATTTTTGCCAAATCTTCTGATCACTTGCTAAGAGAAGTTCTTGCTAATGTTAAGCAACACATAACAAACAAAACTTTCAAGTAATAACTTCAAAATCTTCTGATTTTGCTCCAACTTTTGCACTATGTCTGAAAACTGAAAATGTACTTCATCGATTTGACATACCTTCACTCTTAAGCTGATTTCTCTGAATACGCGTCCCGTTTCTCAAAGATCTTTTGACCAAATGTAGTTGAGGATAATAGCTTTCAAACGAGCTATCGCTTACCAAAAACTTTACACCATGCTTCGAGATCTGACCTTCAGAAGATCAGTCAAATGTGCGCCAGAAAAGTCGTAACTGTCAACTACCATACACAGTTATATGAAATGACTTAGAACTCAATGTACAAGAGGAATTAGACTCAATCCTTCTACACAAACATGTGTTGATTATCAGAGAAAGTGTGTACAAAATGGCTTGGCCTAATTTTGCTCACAGCCATGGAAAACTCTCTCAGACTCAGAAGTTTTCTCTCACCATCTCTCTCAGAAATTACACGACTTTTCTATACTCACACAGATTACAAAATTGAGTTCTCTCTTACATATTTTTGACTCAAATTAACTTATATACCTATGGTTTACATCCTTCTAGACTTGAACTCGTAAGTTCTAAAGATCAAATACAAATCTAGATTCTAATTTTGCACTAATTTACAATAGTGAAATTGTCCCTTCACTTAGGCTTGATTTTCTGTAGGTCTTTCCTTCACTTCTTCTTTCCTCCATCATATGTCTCCATATGTCTTCATATATCCATGCCTAATTAGTGAGTGAAGCCCCAACACAACAACCATTCCCACCTTCATTTGAATTCAAATTCCACTTGTATAATACCTTGAACACTTCTAGAGACTATATAAAGACTTCAAAACACTTGTACAATACATTGAAGCAATATACATACACTTGTGACCATCATTGTCTTGTTGCATTTCTCTGCATCATCTTCTTCACTAACAATGAGCTTGCATAGGCTGGTGATCTCTCTAAAGATGTCCACATTGGATGGAAGATGGCTCATTGGAAAGGTATTAGTGTCTAAAACATTCCTGTAAACTTGCAAAGAATTTGCTTTAGTAGATTGGGAGAAAGAGCAATATTTCTATCTTGGGGTTAATCTCTGTGTATTCTTGAAAAATAAGAGGTACCACCGTTGAGTGTCTGATTCATTCCAATAGCATATTTTGTGCATTTCATATACTCTTGTTCATTCCATACACTTAACCCTATGTGTATCACTCCCATAAAAGGATTTTTTCTAAATGTAATCATGCTTGTTGCTATGAGCATTTGAAGTTCATTGTCTCATCTAAGGATAGTAAGTTTTTTGAGCTAGTCGATGCGGAAACCTATCTATTTTGTATCGAATCCTTCTCCTTGATGCTACAAGTACGTAGTGCATCTTATTGCACTTATCACATGCCTATAAGCTCTATTTGAGTCTCCATAAGCTCAATGGTTGGTCCTGTGCCAATTTCCTGGACCAAACTTTGTCACTTCACAACTCACTTTTCTACCTCCTACAAGCTTCTCCAAGTTCTTTCAGTGGTATCACAGCTAGATCAAGATGGGTGACGGCTTTCCCTCAATGATCGAGAAGTTTGATTGACACAAGTATGGAGCTTGGAAAATCAGAATGGAGGCCTATTTACAAGGTAGAAAGCTTTATCGAATTGTAGTAGGTGATGAAGCTTTGCCTATTCCAAGATCCAAAGGAGGACCTATACAAGATGAGACAGATAAACTCACACTTTTATGCACAAGGGATGCTCAAGCAAGGTTGTACATACTAAAATCTATCTCTGACTTTCTATTACCACATATTAGAGGATGCGAGACATGTGAAGGGACTTGGGATGCCCTTGAGACTTTCTTTTCTACTAGTACCAAAGCAAGAAAGAATCATCTTTGGAACAAGTTCAACCAAATGAAGAAGACACCTAAACAAACCATTCCAGAGTTTGTTACCAAGGTCAAGGAGGTTGGGGATTAGTTAGCATCCATTGGGAGGTGATTGAAGAACAGGCTATCATGAGACAAATTCTCAATGGGATTCAAAGTGATAAGCAATGGTAGACTTTCACGACGGCTTATGATCTCATCATGGATGTGCAAACTCCAGAATTCAAATTTTTTCTTGGACAACTCTTCAATCAATTTTCCAACAATAGCATAAAGGAACGTAACTCCTATCATGGTAATTCAAGTAGTTTTCTATATGCAGATAAGAAGGATAAGAAGCTGAAAGGCAAGAAGAAGGAAGAAGATGAAGAGGGGGCTCCACAAGCCAACTTCACAAGCAAGAGCAAGTGGAAAGGGATGAAGAAAGGACCAAAGCATGAGAAAGCCAAAGGTGAGAATGTTCAACCTTGTGCCATTTGGGATAAGACTAACCACACCACTCAGAATTGTTGGTTCAATGGGAAGACCCAAAAAGCAAGTGGAAGAGGTGGATATGGCACCAATAGAGGTAGAGGTGGATATGGCACCAATAGAGGTAGAGGTGGACACAACTTTAACAATAACAATAGAGGCTATAATAGAGGAAACTTCAACAATTATTTAGAAGTTCAACCACATGAAGACTCATTGCTTCTTATGAATCTAAGCCACAAAGAAGGTAAAGAAGATGATCATTTGTTCTACATAAATTTCGGATGTTCAAATTATGTTGCTTGTAACATTGCTCTTCTTTTTGATTTGGAATGTCAAATCATAGACATGAAGTACAAATAGGGGATGACACAAAGCAGAATGTGGACAAGATTGGTAATGTCAAAGCTTCCCATGGCAGGACAAGCATTCTGAGTAAGGTTCTCTATGTACCCACTAGCACTAAAAACCTAATAAATATAGGCCAAATAGTTGAAAAAGGTTTGCAAGCTAGGTTCACCCAACATGGAGCTTTTGTGGAAGATCCATGTCAAGGCTTCAAGAAGATAGCAAGAGGTAAGAAGCATGATAGGCTCTTTACTTTTGAAGCAGGAGAAACCAAGAAAATAGCTCTATTCAACTTTCGGTCTCAAACCCTAAGTGAGCTTGAAGTGTGGCATAAGAGACTTGCTTATGTGAATGAAAGAACCTTGAAGGTCATCTTCAAGGATCAAAGTGTTCTAGGACTACCAAACATATCAAAGCAATACATGATCAACAGGTGTGATGCATGTCTGATTGGATAGGCACAAAGACAACCATTCAACCACAAAGGCTATATCCAACACAACTTCTTGGACTTAGTACATACACATGTATGGGGATGAAGTAAAGAACCTTCATTGATAGGATCAAGGTATTATGTCTCATTATTGATGAACATAGTAGATGGACTATTCTATACTTCATCAAAAGTAAGAATGAAGTGTTTGATTGCTTCAAAAAGTATCTAGCACATGTGGAGAATCATACAGGTAGATGACTCAAGAAGCTCAGATGATGGAGGGGGAGAATACTTGTCCAAAGTGTTTGATGAGTTCTTGCAGGACAAAGGTATCAAAAGGGAAGTTACTACTATGTACTCTCCTCAAATGAATGGAATTGAAGAGAGGAGAAACAAGACATTGGTTGGATCAGCCGAAACAATGCTTGAAAAGAAGAAGTTGCCACATTATCTATGGACAGAAGCTATTTCAACTGTTGTGTTCCTTGTAAATAGACTACCATCCAAATCACTTCAAGGTATGACTCCTTATGAAGCATGACATCGAAGAAAACCTAGTCCTGGTCATTGCAAGGTGTTTGATTGTTTAGCTTATGTTCATGTACCATCCCAAATAAGAGGTAAGCTAGATGAAAGGGAAACAAAGGCAATGTTTATTGGATATGATTTAACTTAGATGGGTTACATGTTCTATAATCCTTCAACCAAGCAATTCACTAGAAGTAGAGATGTTGTTTTTGAAGAAAAAAGGTTTGGTATGATGAAGACAAACAAAAGGTAACTCTACCATATGATCTTGATTTTGATTCTCATCAAATAGGAAGCAATCATTATACATAGTTTGAGGATCCAAGAAGTGATATAGATGATGACCAAGATGAAAGGGAAAAGAATTTGAAACTATGGAAGTCAAGAGGCAAAGCAAAGATGCAAGAGGTTGGAGAATTCTCCAAACAAGAACCTAGATGATCAGCGAGAGAGAAGAAACAACCAGAAAGGTATGGATATGATTCCACATTTGTTATAAGGCATTCAATCTACTTGGCAAAAGACTCTATTTCAAAGGAAACCTCAAACTATGGAAAGGCAAAGGGAAACCCTAATTGGGAAAAGACCATGAAAGAAGAAATAGATGCATTGAAGGAGATGGACACTTGGGATTTGGTTGCAATGTCACCGAATCAAAAGGTTATTGGTTGCAGATGGTATATAAAGTTAAAAGAAATTTAGATGGATCAATTTGCAGGTACAAGGCAAGATTAGTTGCCAAAGCATGCTCACAAACGCATGGTATAGAGTATGAGGAAACATTCTCACCAATTGCAAAGATGACCACAATCAGAACATTAATAAGTGTAGCTACTGCAAGGAATTGGAGACTCCTTCAACTTGATGTGAAAAATGCATTAAATGGTTGGATAAGTGAAGCGGTATACATGTCACAACCTCCAACATTTGAAAACCCTAACCATCCATCTTATGTTTGTAGACTTATGAAAGCATTGTATGGATTGAAACAAGCTCCTAGAGCTTAGAATTATAGGTGTACGTATTTTCAAGATCAAGGGTTCAAAGCTAGCAGCTCAAATCCTTCTCTTTTCATCAAAAGGGATCACAATGAGGTTATCTATCTACATGTATATGTAGATGATATTATTGTGACATGTGATGATCTAAATGGAATTCAAAGGATCAAGAGACACATGCAAGAGGAGTTCAAAATCAGTGACTTAGGTGAGCTCATATATTTCCTAGGTATGCAGGTGATATACACAGATGAAGGAAGACTCAGAGGAGATACATTTAGGATCTACTTCTCAAGTTCAAAATGGAGAAAACTAAACCGCCATTTACATCTTTGGAGATGAATCATAAAAGTAGTGTTTATGATGGTGAGAAAATTGAAGACATTAAAGAAGATCAAAGCTTGCTATGTAGCTTGATATATGCTACTTATACAATGATAGACATCTCATATAGTGTGGGAGTGCTTAGTCAATTCATGCACTCACCGAGAAGACCACACATGGATGCAACTAAGAGAGCAATTAAGTACCTCAAAGGTACAATCAATGAAGGCATATTCTATCCTTACTCTTCAGATTTGGATATCAAAATCTATTCAGATGTAGATTGGGCAGGCGATAAGGATGATAGAAGAAATACTTCTGGTTAGTTAGCATTTACAGGTTCAAAGCTAGTGTCATGGAGTTCCAAGAAGCAAGCAACAATTGCTTTATCGTCAACTGAAGCAAAGTACAGAGGTTTGACCATAGCAACTCAAGAGGCAATATGGTTAAAAGCATTGTATCAATTTGGGACTTGTGAGTTCCAAACCTCACATATTTGGAGATAATATAAGTTCCAAGCATCTAGCAGCAAACCCTATTTTCCATGCAAGAATTAAACACATACATGTTGATTACCACTTCATCAAGGAGAAGCTCATGGCAAAGGAGATTGACATTTCTTTGTTCCTACTAAAAAGCAAGTAGCAGATATGATGATGAAGGCACTTGATGTAATAAAGCTTTGTAGATTCAAAGCTATGGTAGGTATTCAACTTATTAGAGAATGAAGAGTCAAACATACTTTAGCTTGAGGGGAAGCTGTTGGAACATCAAGCTTACACTATGCTTGAGGTGGATTTGATCTACATCGAAAGATATCTCTTGGATTACGACGAAAGAATATCCGTTGAAGAGTTCTTTTTCTTATGCTCACTTATTGTATTTTTTTTACAAAGATTTTCCATGGATCTTTTATCATTGTAAAAGCCTAGAGATTTACGCATGTACAAGGATAAAAGGGGAGCCCAAATTCCATGAATTTGTGGTGGTTGCATTGCATTTAATCAATGAAACCAATCACCTAAAAGTAGATCAAAATAGATCTTCAGTTTTCCTAGATTGTAGGAAAGTGAATTGTTTCCCTCCAACAACCATTACCACATTCATTTGAATTCAAAATCCACTTGTAGAAGTCGTGGATAACTTCTAGAGTCTATATAAAGACTTCAAAACACTTGTACAATACATTTAAGCAATATATATACACATGTGACCATCATTGTCTTTCTCGTTTATTTTTCTACATCATCTTCTTCGCCAAATATAAGCTTGCAGAGGCTTCTGCTCTCTCTAAAGAGCTTCAAATTGGATATCAGATGGCTCATTTAAAAGCTATTAGTTTCTAGTTTAGGCTTGTAAATTTTCAAAGCATTTGGTTTAGTAGATTGGGAGAAATGGCCGTGTTTCTGTCATGAGGTCCATCTCTGCATATTCTTGAAAAATAGGAGGTACCACCGTTGAGTGTCTGATTCATTCCAATAGCATATTTTGCTTATTTCTTAAACTCGTGTGCATTCTATACACTCAACCCTATGTGCATCACTTTCATAAATGGATTTTTTCTAATTGTAATTACGCTAGTTGCTATGAGCATTTGAAATTCATTGTCTCATCTAATGCATCTTATTGCATATATCGCATGTCCATAAGGTCTATTTGAGTCTCCATAAGCTCAAGGGTTGGACTTGTGCCCATTAGTTGGACCAAACTTCGTCACTTTGTAACTCACTTTTCTACCTCCTACAAGCTTCTCCAAGTTCTTTCAGTGGTATCAGAGGTAGATCAAGATGGGTGATGACTTTCTCTCAATGATCGAGAAGATTGATCGACACAACTATGTGGCTTGGAAAATCAGAATGGAGGCCTATTTGCAAGGTAGAAACCTTTATGGAATTGTAGTAGGTGATGGAGCTATGCCTATTCCAAGATCCAAAGGAGGACCTATACAAGAGGAGATAGATAAGCTCACACTTTGGTGCATAAGGGATGCTAAAGCAAGGTCGTAGATACTAAACTCTATCTCTAACTTTCTATTAACACATATTAGAGGATGCAAGACAACTCAAGGGACTTGGGATGTCCTCGAGAATTTCTTTTCTACTACTACCAAAGCAAGAAAGAATCATCTTTGGAACGAGTTCAACCAAATGAAGAAGACACCTAAACAAACCATCACATAGTTTCTTACCAAGGTCAAGGAGGTTGCGATCAGTTAGCATACATTAGAGAGTTGATAAAAAAGATGCTATGATGACACAAATTCTCAATGGGATTCAAAGTGATAAGCAATGGCAACCTTTTACGATGGCTTATGATCTCATAATGGATGTGCAAACTCGAGACTTGAACATCTTTCTTGGACAACTCTGTAATCAAGAGGCCAACAATAGCATAAAGGAAGGCAGCTCCTATCATGGTAATTCAATTAGTGCTCTATATGTAGATAAGAAGGATAAGAAAATGAAAGGCAAGATGAAAAGGAGACCTCCCAAGCCAATTGCGCAAGCAAGAGCAAGTGTAAAGGGAAGAAGAAAGGAGGAAAGCATGAAAAAGTCAAAGGTCAGAATGTTCAACCTTGTTCCATTTGTGATAAGACCAACCACACCACTCAGAATCGCCAGCTCAATGGGAAAACCAGCAAGTGGAAGAGGTGCATAGGGCAGCAATAGAGGCAAAGGTGGACACAATTTGATCAATAATAATAGAGGCTATAATAGAAGGGACTTCAACAATTATTTAGAAGATAAACCACATGAATATGCATTGCTTCTTATGAATCTAAGCCACAAAGAAGGTAAAGAAGATGACCATTTGTTCTACATAGATTTTCGATGTTCAAATCATGTTGTAGGCAACATTGCTCTTCTATCTAATTTGGAAAGTCCAAAGCATAGACATGAAGTACAAATAGTAGATGACACAAAGCACAATGTGGAGAAGATTGGTAATGTCAAAGCTTCCAATGGCAGGACAAACACTTTGAGTAAGGTTCTATATGTACCTACTATCACTAAAAACCTAATAAGTGTAGGCCAAATAGTTGAAAACGGCTTGCAAGTTAGGTTCACCCAACATGGAGCTTTTGTGGAAGATCCATGTCAAGGATTCAAGAAGATAGCTAGAGGTGAGAAGCATGGTAGGATCTTTACTTTTGAAGTAGGAGAAACCAAGAACATAGCTCTATTCAACTTTGCATCTCAAACCTTAAGTGAGCTTGACATGTGGCATAAGAGACTTGCTTATGTGAATGAAAGAACCTTGAACGAAATATGCAGGGATCAAAGTGTTCTAGGATTGCCGAACATATCAAAGCGACACATGATCAACAGGTTGGATGCATGTTAGATTGGAAAGGCACAAAGCAAACCGACTTAGTACATATAGATGTATGGGGACCGAGTCAAGAATCTTCATTGACAAGATCAAGGTATTATGTCTCATTTATTGACGACCATAATACATGGACTATTCTATACTTCATCAAAAGTAAGAATGAAGTGTTTGATTGCTTCAAAAAGTATCTAACACATGTGGAGAATCATACAGGTAGATCACTCAAGAAGCTCAGATCAAATGGAGGAGGCAAATACTTTTCCAAAGAGTTTGATGAGTTCTTGTAGGACAAATGCATCAAAAGGGAAGTGACTACCAGATACTCTCCTCAACTGAATGGAATTGCAAAGAGAAGGAACAAGATCTTGGTTGGATCATCCCGAGCAATGCTTGAAGAGAAGAAGTTGTCACATTATCTATGGGCAGAATCTATTTTCATTGTTGTGTACCTTGTCAATAGACTACCATCAAAATAACTTCAAGGTATGCCTCCTTATGAAGCATGACAGGGAAGAAAACATTGTCTTGGTCATTGCAAGGTGTTTGGTTGTTTAGCTTATGTTCATGTACCATCACAAATAAGAGGTAATCTAGATGAAAGGGCGACAAAGGTAGTGTTTATTGGATATGATTCAACTTAGATGGGTTACAGGTTGTATAATCCTTCAACCAAGCAATTCACTAAAAGTAGAGATGTTGTGTTTGAAGAACACAGGTCTTGGTATGATGAAGACAAACAAAAGGTTACTCTAACATATGATCTTGATTCTGATTCTCATCAAATAGGAAGCAACCATTATTCACATGCCCAGGATCCAAGAAGTGATACAGATGGTGACAAAGATGAAAGGGAAAAGGATTACAAACTATGGAATTCAAGAGGCAAAGAAAAGATGCAAGAGGTTGGAGAATGCTCCAAACAAGCACCTAGAAGATTACCAAGAGAGAAGAAACAACCAGAAAGGTATGGATATGATTCCACATTTGTTACAAAGCATTCAATCTACTTGGCAAAAGAATCTATTTCAGAGGAACCCTCAACCTATGAAGAGGCAAAGGGAAACCCTAATTGGGAAAAAGGCCATGAAAGAAGAAATACATGCATTGAAGGAGATGGACACTTGGGATTTGGTTCCAATGTTGTTGAATCAAAAGGTGATTGGTTGCAGATGGGTATATAAAACTAAAAGGAACTCATATGGATTAGTTTGCGGGTACAAGGCAAGATTAGTTGCCAAAGGATGCTCACAAATGCATGGTATAGACTATGAGGAAACATTCTCACCAGTTGCAATGATGACCACAATCAGAACATTGATAAGTGTAGCTGCTGCAAGGAATCAGAGACTCCTCGAACTTGATGTGAAAAATGCATTAGGTGATGATCTAAATGGAATTCAAGGGATCAAGAGATACATGCAAGAGGAGTTCAAAATCAGTGACTTAAGTGAGCTCACATATTTCCTAGCTATGCAGGTGATATACACAGATGAAGGAATGTATTTGACTTAGAGGAGATACATTCAGGATCTACTTCTCAAGTTCAAAATGGAGAATACTAATCCTACAAGTACACCTTTGCAGATGAATCATAAACTTAGTGTTTATGAAGGTGAGAAAATTGAAGACATTAAAGATTATCAAATCTTGGTAGGTAGGTTGAAATATGCTACTTATACAAGGGAAGACATCTCATATAGTGTGGGAGTGCTTAGTCAATTCATGCACTCACCAAGAAGATCACACATGGATGCAGCTAAGAGAGTACTTAAGTACCTTAAAGGTACAATCAATGAAGGTATATTCTATCCTTAATCTTCACATTTGGATATCAAAAATCTATTTAGATGTAGATTGGGTAGGAGCTAAGGATGATAGAAGAAGTACTTCTGGTTACTTAGAATTTACAGGTTCAAAGCTAGTGTCATGGAGTTCCAAGAAGCAACCAACAATTTCTTTATCCTCAACAAGTAGAGTATAGAAGTTTGACGATAGCAACTCAAGAGGCAATATGGTTAAAAGCATTGTATACAGATTTGGGAATTGTGAGTTCCAAACCTCACATATTTGGAGATAATGTACCTATTTTTCATGCAAGAACCAAACACATAGAGGTTCATTACCACTTCATCAGGGAGAAGATCATGGCAAAGGATATCAGCGTTTCTTTTGCTCCTACTGAAAAGCAAGTAGCAGATATGATGACAAAGACACTTGATGGAATAAAGCTTTGTAGATTCAAAGCTATGGCAAGTATTCAACTTATTAGAGAATGAAGACTCAAGCATACTATAGCTTGAGGGAGAGCTATTGGAACATCAAGCTTACACTATGGTTGAGTTGGATTTGATCTACATCAAAAGCTATCTCTTGGATTACAACAAAAGAATATCCATTGGAGAGTTCTTTTTCTTATGCTCACTTATTGTATTTTTTTTAAAAAGATTTTTCATGGATCTTTTATCATTGTAAAAGCCTAGAGCTTTACACATGAAGAAGGATAAAAAGAGAGCCCAAATTCCACAAATTTGTGGTGGTTGCGTTGCATTCAAATCAATCAATCAATCACCTAAAAGTAGATCAAACTAGATCTTCACTTTTCCTAGATTGTAGGAAAGTGAATCGATTCCCTCCAAAAACGATTCCCACCTTCATTTGAGTTCAAAATCCAATTGTAGAAGTTGTGGAACACTTCTAAAGTCTATATAAAGACTTCAGAACACTTGTACAATACATGGAAGCAATATACATACACTTGTGACCATCATTGTCTTGCTCCCACTCATCATTGTCTTCGCCAACAATAAGCTTGTAGAGGCTGCTCATCTCTCTAAAGAGCTCCACATTGGATGAAAGATGTCTCATTGGAAAGGTATTAGTGTCTATTTTATGCCTGTGAAAGTTTCAAAGAATTGGGTGCAGTAGAATGGGTGAAAACTCAGTTTTTCTGTCTCAGGGTCAATCTCTACATATTCCTGAAAAATAGGAGGTACCACCATTGAGGGTCTGATTCATTCCAATAGCATATTTTGCTTATTTCTTATACTCTTGTGCATTCTATACACTCAACCCTATATGTAGCATTCCCATAAAAGGACTTTTTCTAATTTTAATCACGCTAGTCTCTATGAGCATTTGAAGTTCATTGTCTCATCTAAAGATAGTAAGTTTTTTTAGCTAGTCGATGCGCACACCTATCTGTTTTGTATCGACTTCTTCTCCTTAATGCTTCAAAGTACATAGTGCATCTTATTGCACTTATCGCACCTATAAGTTGTATTTGAGTCTCCATAAGCTCAAAGGTTGGTCTTGTGCCAATTGGTTGGACCAAACTTCGTCGCTTTGCAACTCACTTTTCTACTTCCTACAAGCTTCTCCAAGTTCTTTTAGTTGCAAGGAACCCTATCTTCCATGCTTGCACTAAGCACATTGAGGTGCAATATCATTATGTTATGGAGAGGTTCTCTGCTAGAAAGGTCATTTTGGCATATGTGCCCACAAAGGAGAACATTGTAGACCTTTTTATAAAGGCTCTACTTAGGGAGATGTTTGAAGCTTTTCACAAAGCTTTGTGTTTGCTTTCTTTTGTGGACTGATTCCACATAGCTTGGGAATTCTTTATACATTAGTGCCAGGTCCTTGTTGATCGCATCATTCCTAGGGGAGATTTTTCGATATATTTAGGTAGTGATATGTGTGAACACACTAGGACCGCTAGGGCACTTTTTTCCCTCTTTAGGAGTTTTTTTCCCCCGGCTTGTATATATGCCATAACCCTAATGGGTAACCTATCTTTGTACATTCTGTTGGTAATACATTCAATATTGTGTGTTGTGCTCCAAGCTTCTTCTTCTTCCTTGTGCTATTCACGTGCTTTCATAGACCTCAAACTCCAATAGTAAGTCTATTTTTAACTTAGTTTTGTCCATTGTTCATGTGAAAAGGGTCTTGTATCTAAATATAAAGGGGAAAAACCCTAATTTGTAAAGAAAAAGAATGCTCAAAATGAATTTTCGTGCATTTTGCTTCTTGTGCTCATATGTCTATTCTCCTTCTTTATTTGGAGCTTCCATGGTGTGTTTAAAGTGTCCCAACCCATCTCCATCTATGGTAAGTATCTTTGCATGCTTTAAATGTGTATTAATCACCATTTATGCATGATTTTAGGTCTGATGGCTGCTTGGGACATGTTTTTATATACTTGAAGTGGGTAAAAATGCTCCAATCCACATTAAATTTGATCTAGTATCACTAAAAGTTGGTTATGCTTTGCAGTAACATGTGTAGAATAAATTTATGCACCATTTTTAGAGACCATGTAGCTATTCAAGGTCTCCATTGAATCTTGAAGCTTGGGAGAGGTAGTAAGAAGACTTGTTGAAGGTGCTGGTGAGCAATTTTGTGTATTTTATCGATTTGTTTGCACATATTTTTGTTTTTTTTCTTTATTAATCTCTATTTTAGCAAGAGGGGCTTGGGCTTAAGATTAGTATACTTTTTAGACTTCAAAACCAAAAAGAAAGAGAAAGAAAAGGTTAAAACTTATAGCTAGCTGCGTGGAGAGTTCAAATAATCACATAGAGCAGTCAGATATGCACACATCAGTTTGAGAGCTTGTGGACATTCAAGCAAGTAAGAGGATGAGTCGAGAAGTCTATGACTCCTATGGAAGAGTAGTCACACATGCAATGGCCTAGTAGAGAAAGAGTAGGTAAGTGATTATTTGTTGGTCCTTTGTTGAACTTGGATTAAGAAAAGGGTTAGGACAATAATAATGCATTTCATTGAAGCAAAAGACTCAAGTTTTGGTCATCAAGAAAAGATCCAAAGAAATCAAGGGAGCAAAGAAGAAAGCAGCCATGGAGAAGAGCAATGAAGAAGAAGTTCAGGCTGGAGGATCAATTTAATATAAGAAATTGGAGCTAAAAATGAGGAGAATAAGATAATAGAAACAAAGTGACTATCACCTAAAGAGAGATCAGTTCCTAGCACTCCCATCAAACCATTACATACTCAAATGAAAGGTGTTGAAGAACTAGAGAAGAAAGATGAATCAAAGAAGGAAAGTACTTTTAAAGAAACCACTTTGGAAGAAGAAGAAGATGGAGCATTTCTCACTCTAGTATCTCATGAATACTAAGAAGAGAAAAGAGAAGATCCCAAGGAAAAAAAAATTAGAGTAAGGAGGAAAAAAATGATGAAGCTACAACAGCCACAAAAGTAAAAGAATTTGAAGAAGAATGTGTGGTGGTGAGCCACATTACAATGGAAAGACCAGATCCACAAGAATCATAATATATGCATTGGGATGAATGGCTTAGGAAATAAAGCAATGACAATAGAAGAGGAGGAAGAACAAACACAAGATGTAGTAGCAGACATCCAAAATGTGTTAGACGATTTGCAGAATGAGGAAGAATTGTAGCAAGATGTAGAAATGCAAGATATTAGTAGTCAAGAACAAGAAGGATATGAGGAAACTCAAAAAGAGGATATTAAAGAAACCACAAATATATAAGCAACTAATGATAATAAAGGAATATCAGAGTCAGAAGAAGGGAAGGAAGAAGAACAAATAGAAAAGCAAATAGAAGTAAAGCATTAGAATCCAACCATAGGTTTAGAGAGAATTCCCAAGGATATTAGAGGAGTCTATGAAATAATAATGAACAATATCGAAGATTTTAGACTAGCTCGAAGGAACATAATTATGTCTTGTATTACAACTGAGTCAGAATTTATCAAGGGTAGCAAGGTGATAGAAGAACAAAGGAAAGAAAAGAGAAAGCTAAAAGAAGGGTTGAAAGAGCAATAGAAAATAAATGAAAGAATATATGGAAAAGACTATTGCACTAGAAACTGAAGTGGTGCAAGGTAAAAATAGAATAGAAGTTTTGGAAGAAAAATGCACTAAACAGAATGAGACCATCACAAAGATGGGAGGAGGCATCAAAAAGCTAGAATCAAAGAACCAAGTGTTACAAACATTGTATTAGGTGCTATCTAAAGCAAATGAGGAAATTGATAGGATATTGATTGAAGAAAGGAATACAAAGGTAGAAGCACAAAGCTTTGGACATCAAAATGAAGAATTAGAAAAGTTGAGGCAAGAATTCACTCAAATCTAGGAAGAACTAAAGGATTCCAGAAATTTGGAGAAGCAAGCTAATGTGCATGTAGCCAATGCTATGAGAGGATACAATAGCCTTAATGAAAAAGTAGAAAAAGAAAGAGCCATATGGGAACAACAGAGAGCTAAAGTTGTTGAAAGAAATCGAAGAATGGAAAGAAAAGACCATGATTTAAGTGAAGGAATCACCTATGGCTAGGTACTATAGTTATGACATCCTCTCCTGTGCATAAAATGTATGTAAAAGAACCAAGGTCTTTGGAGCAATTGGATGAGGAGCCAGATGAATTCATACAACCTTTGCTCACAGACAAGGAAGCCTGGATGAGATACATAAGAAAGATGCACAATCCATATGAGGATAAAATGGTCAAATTTGCCTTAGAAAATGGAGTGAGCCTTGATCACCATCATTGGGTAGAAAATGACTTGGGAATTCCCTTCTGTATGGTATTGGAAAGTATAAGAAACTATGAAACTTCTAGAGTAGGTACGCCACCCAATACATAGCTAGAATATGAAGAGGATTTGGCGATTACAAAGGAGCTATTTGAAAAAGCCAATCCTTCATGGAGGAACAAGTAGACAAAAAAAAAAGAATGCAGAAACATTTGGAAAAATGCACCACTGCAATTAAAGATCAATCAAACTTTTTAACCAGTAGCAAGAAGAAGAGATTGGCCCACCTTTTGGAAGAGAAGAAATGAAGGTTTAATTCCAGCAAAGTGGCTCAATTTCCCTAAAATTGCAAGACCTAAAAGAGGAGCTTGGCGGACTAGAAGCTACATGCTCACAACTTCCAAATCAATAATAGAAAACCTCAAGGATGTCAATAATCCCACTTGTATATTACTAATTAGGGTTTTGAAATTCATCATTACTTGTATAGAAATCTTTGCTGACATGAATGTAAGAACCATCAACTATATAGGTTTCGACTCACCCTCATATGCACTTCTTGTTGATCTGAGTGAGACATCAAACAATGTATGCTTCATGGATTATTATAGCAAAGTCATATTTATGGGAAGCCACTATGTACAGATATTCAAAGACGCTTTTGATTATGGGCCTTTTGAAAGAGAATCAGAAGTTTTTGGCAAACTATCACTAGTTATGACAGCTAGGTTAATAGCCTATGAAATAGCTTGTATAGAGTATATTAAGAAAGATGTAATAGACAAACCAATAGCTCTAGTACAATGCAGAAATGGAATTTTTGAAATGGTTAATGATGTTAACATCAAAGAGAGAAAGACTCATGATTTAATGGCCCAAGTTTATTAGAGAAAGAAGAGACAATAGTGCTAACAACAATCAGATTTTGTCAAGGATGACAAAAGGCAAGGAGGGAAAGGGTGTTGGAAGAACACCAAATGTTTTGTAAAAATTGTAATTTTGTAAATAGAAAGCTCTGATGGATGTAAAAACGAGGAAGAATCTTCCTCATAGTTAGAAATAACTTATGTAATTTTTTGAGATTTTTTAGAGCTCTCAAGTGAGTAAAAAAATTAGATTAGAAGTTTAGAGGACCAATTTGCATGTGTGAAAGGGGACACTTGGAAAAGTATATAAGTTAAATTATGACTTACTTTTGGGGAGGATCATTTGTACTTGAATGATTAATGAGAACTTGAGAGCTCTTGCTAATCTTCTTTAAATCTCTTCATTTAGCTTTCATGATGATTTGTTGATGACTTTCTAAGTGTTTATCATGGATGTGTCTTGGCGATCAGCTGTTCTTTGAATATTTAATGCTATTCTAGGTCTATTTCATCGTGATGAGTCTATATAACCTTGCAATGTGTTGTTCAAGTTGACTATGTGATTCCATCAGAATCACGATTGTCCCATCTTTGGGATATAGGTATTGACATTAAATTCTGATGTAACTTATTCTTCGTTATGAAAAATGGCACATTTTAGGCACAAAAAACATTAAAAAAGCTTTCTTCTAGATCTATTTACAAGAAAACTTCAAATTTTCACTAAAAATTGTGAAATCTCTACTCAAACTAATCTTTTTGACAAATCTTGGATTCCATTGATGAACAAGGGTCTGTGCTCTCATAATACTTCCCAAATTGATAATTTAAAATGTTCAAGGTTGTTGTTTCCTTTATACTATAGCGATTGGAGAGGGAAAATCTAAAGTAGAACAAACAACCAAGCTCAATGTTGAGAAAAGGGGAACAACAAACCCTAACCGCCTCACATGGAAGTGAGAAGTTTCTCCAAGTTGGGGCAAAGAATGAGAGGAGAGGCTCACCCACGCTCATGGACCAATGGCAGCAATGGCCAACGTCACAAGGAGTAAAGGGGAACATCCTCCCAACCATGCACACACACATGCAAATCCATACACCAAGACCAACGCCATTGCACACAAAGAGGCAAGAGAGTAACAAATGACACCTTCTTCCATTACCAAAATGGAGGCCAAGGCCATGGCCAAGGGACCTCCCCTTTTACAAATGAGGCTCTTCTTTATATAGAGAAGAAGAGAGGCATATGTGAATAAAACATGTGGTCAAAAGACCACATGTGCTAAATCAAAAGGAGAATCTCATGTGATATGGGAATTTCAAAAAGATAACTACCTAGAGAGAGAGGGAGCGCATGGATTTCTACGTGGGTTTTTGTACATGTGCCAAAAAGCTACTTTATTGATAAGGCTTCAATACCATAGACTAGAGGAAATATCAAAAAGGGGTTTAGGAGAGTGTTCATATGGACATCTCCTAATTACAAAAAGAAGGTATTTTTATGAGGGCTCAAGGATGCCATAGCATGAGAAAAATTATGGGCAACCCTTATAACAACACCCTCCTCCTCCTAGACTTTGTCGTCCTCGACAAAGCTGAGAAATGAGAAGCATACATTGCTGGACTGGTCCAAATTTTGAGTCTTCCACTCAGCAAATGTGCAGCTGTTCAAATCGGAATTTTGAAGGGCTACAAATCTTTGAATCAGCAAGTCGTCAGTCTTCAAGTCTGCAACCCTATATTGCTGAGCAACACAATCCCCTTTGGGGGGAAGCAGCCCAGCCTCCATCCAATGTGCCTTCTCTCCAAAGCTCCAATACCTGAAATTTAAACATACATAACAAGTAGACTGAAATTGAGAAGAACTAGCCACAAAATGTAATTGCATTTTTAGTTTCCACTTCAGGAAGCATCTATTGCTGCAAGACTTAATCTTCTGCATGAGAATCTTCTTGCTTCTGCAAAGAGAAAATAGCCCCCAGAAAACAAGGAGCCCAATCAAGACCCAAATTGCCTATCCCTTATGTCTCAATAATTCCACTTTGTTATTCTCAAGTGAGGGTGATATTTTGCAATGTAAAGCATGAGGTGAATGTAGCCTAAGGTCCTACCATCGTTTATACTATGCACCCAGTCAACAAGCTTGGAAGTTAACATGAGTGTGATGTGTTCACAAAATGATTAGACTTGTTAGACGGCCGCCGAACAAAGGACAATTGTACTTAGACAGAGGTTTTTAATGTAGAAAGAACCCTTCTGGAAGTACGCGGTAAAGAAAGATTCGCGCAAGCCTTGTAACAAAAAAATTCTATTTAAAGCAATGAAAAGAGAACGGCAGGAGAGCCCGGTTTTGGGAGTTGCGAGTGTATCGTGAGAGCCCTGATTCCGGATTAACTCTTCTGCTGTGTGTAGGTAGGTGTTAACGAGTAGAGTATCTTGGTTCTATCCTGTTCTGCGTGCCTTATCTGTGTAACTGTTTGACTGCGTATGCGCGATACACTGCGGTGTTACGAATCGGTACTGCGATTTTGAGATTCTGCTCGATAATGAGTTAAGATATCTTTGATTATGCGTAAGGTGTTAGTGTGTTGTCTATCTGCTAATTCTCGGTGAAATAGGTAAGCGTGACTAATAGATATGAGTTACTATGATTCTCTGTAAGTGACTGAGTCGGTATTATAGTCTGTGTTCAAGGGTAACGCCGGTTATGTCTAAGTACGCGTAGAATGGTACTAATGTTGCGACACGTCTTGCTGTCAGTAGATATTACGGGTTGAAGGTAGATACACGGTAAGACTGTAAACTGACAAGAAGAATTGTGTGTTAGGATCTTGTTAAGCTACTAAAGTATTGGACTGCCATCTCGGACTACTGTTCAACTACTATGGCAGGAACAGTCTGGGAGCCCTGAGTTCCAGTACGTTGGTCTAGTTGAAGTTGTTCAGAAGCAAAAGCTGAGCTAAGACGTGAAAACCATAATTACGGTTGAGTGAGAAGTTGGGAAAATAGTACAGGGCCTCTGTCTAACAGACCCCTACCACTCCCAAGGACCCACTTGGCTAGAGTCAGTTTATTTTTGCGGTAAGATTGAGTACAGAGAAAGAGAGACTCGAACATATCTGGCACGTAGGTGTGGAACCAGACTCTGGAGTCTCCGAAGGATTGTTGTTTTGAATTAGTAATTAACGTCTACGGCAGGCAGTTAACAGTTAAGTTAATAGTAAACGACACTTACCTTTAACATTTGGCGCCGTCTGTGGGAAAAGTGGCATCCGATTGCCAGTTCCCTAGCCAGTTGTCTGTGGGAAAGTGGCATCCGATTGCCAGTTCCCTGGCCCGTTGTCTGTGGGAAAGTGGCATCCGATTGCCAGTTCCCTGGCCCGTTGTCTGTGGGAAAAGTGGCATCCGATTGCCAGTTCCCTGGCCCATTGTCTGTGGGAAGTGCCAGTTCTTTGGCCCGTTGCCTGCGGGAAAGTGGCAACTGATTACCAGTCTCTGCGGTAAAGTAGCATTTGATTACGAGTCACTTGTGAGACAGTGGCATTAGAGTGCTAACGGTTTGTAAGAAGCAAACATCCAGCAACATTTGCTTCACTGACAGTAGCAACAGATCCAGATTGTTGCAAACTGCTTAGATAGTATCACTGGGCAATGATACATGCCGGTCACTCGATCGGGCGAAACATATCCTAAGAATCGTCAGATTGAAGCACGAAAATCACAAAAGATAGCCTCGGGAGAAGTAGGCATAACTAGATCTGACCAAGTGGTCAAGAAAAGTGGAAACGTTACAACTGATTCCGGTCATATTCCGGTAGAACGGTCAACGCCTTCGATACATTTTGATGCTACTTCGACCCAGCCTATCGAAGATATAGCAAGTCCAGACTCTATCAAAACGCCGTTGGAACCTAGTTTAACAATATCAGATAAAGATTTAGAGTTATCCACGGTCAGAAATACGTTAGGAAAATTCGGCAAAAGTAGTAAAACAGGGCATTCTGGCCCAATTTCGGTTCATTCCGGTGAGATTCCGGTGATAGAATCACCGATCACTGGCAAAGGTTTAGCCTTTTTTGCGGAATCATCAGCTCAACCTTCGTGTTTGGAAGAAAGATTTCGAATATTAGACATCCAGAAGGAAGGAAAGCTGTTCGAAACAGAGATGCGAAGCATCCTAAGTCGAAACAACACACCGAAAAACGCACCATTCGGCGATACAAGTCCCGATAGTTCACCCGATCAATCCCGAGATACAGAAGGAAACCCTGAACCCTTCACAATGAGCGGGCAACACCAACAACAACAACATCAACAACAACAGCTAGGACCGCCAAGACCGCCTCCAACAGGAGTAACCTACACGAAATTCGGTGGATTCCCAGGAGACGACCCAGACGCCCACGTACGAACGTTCGAGATAAGTTATGCAGTTCTTAACCATCCACCAGATCAGGCGTATAAGGCCATTGTTTTTCAATCTACACTGATCAATGAAGCGGCGAGATGGCTCACGGAATATGATATCAATCATTTCGGTACTTACGATGCAGTACGAGACGCCTTTTTACAGCGATTCAGACTAAAGAAGAATCCTGCTGAAATCTTTGAGTATCTACAGAACAACAGACAGAAGGTAAATCAGACCGTCCAGGAGTACGCTACCCTCTTTAGAACACATTTACGGCAGATACCACAGGCTCATGCTAATCTACCTGATGATGTCATCTCTCAATGGTTTATCAATGGATTAACCCCACAACTGAAGCAGATCATGATCATAAGATGTGTCGGAGCTATGACCTTGGATGCCGTCATTGCAATGGCTCTACAGCTAGAATCCAAGGTTGGTGGATTTTCAGAAGACTTGGAATGGTTAAAAACAAACAAAAATATGGCTGAAGATATCACCAGGCAAGTATACTGCACCACATGCAAAAATTCGGGGCATACAAGTGCCAACTGTGCACTGAACCAAGTGTTTTGCGCTATGTGCGACACTACCGGGCACACCACCGGAAACTGTGTCTACAACGCTAGAATACAAGGGACAGCAACCGTCAATGCAGTCATCCAAGAACATGGCCAACCAGTAAATCACTATGTGCCTCCGCAACTGAGAAACAATCAACAACAAGGATATCGGAACTACCGAGGACAGAGAAACAACACTTATAATGCCAACCGATGGCAAAATGGACCACCACCGGAAAACCCTGAGTTACCACCTCCACGCTGTCATTTCTGTGGCGAATTCGGCCACATTAGAAGGTTTTGTAAAGACGCAATGGAGTATGATCAAAGAAAGAAGGAACGCCAAAATCCAATGGCCAACATGGTAAAAATTACACCGATCGAGACACAGACTGCTAGAGTCCAGACCCGTTCCGGTAAACAACTTCAGCCGGCGGCAGAGATCTTTGAACCAGGGATACAAGAACAACGAAGGATGTATAACAAAGCTAGTCACTGGACCACAACAGAACCACCAGTGTTCCCAGAACCTATTCCGATGACTCAGGCTTCTTCATCAAAGGACGAAACAACACAAAAGGATGCATCAGTAGGACCATCATCATCAGTAGAGACAACAGCAGACACTTCTGCGTCAGTAGAAACTTCAAGTCCAAAAGAACAAGACAATCAAGCTCAACAGGCCTGGGAAATTTTGTCCAAAGCATCCATCACGCTGCCTCTAGGCCAACTTCTGGCCTTAGTGCCCGGGATCCGACAACAGTTTCAGCAACAATTCAGCCCAGTACCTTCTTACATTCCGACAACAGCCACAGTTCAACCGGAACCTGATGCTGCGATTGATCACGCAGTGCCCTTGATCACAGTATGGTATAAGAATCAGAAGATCACGCAGGTTTTAATTGATGGAGGCTCAGGAGTAAACATTGCGACCGCAGCGTTATGCAAAAAGCTAGGCTGGACCGAAATTGAACCAGTTCAATTCTTTGTTCGAATGGCGGATCAATCGAGAGTCCATCCTGTAGGACTTGTGCGGAATGTACCCATCACTCTACAAGGTACAACTTTCAAGATGACTTTTGTCATACTAGATCTACCCGAATCCACTTTGGATTACAATCTTCTTTTCGGCCGACCTTGGCTGAAGCATGCGAAGGTAATACAGGACTGGTCTGCACAAGAGCTTACATTCAAGGATGCCCATCGTAAATATGTGGTGAAACTAGATGCTATGCAATCTTGCGAACCTCACGCCAGACCGTACTTTGTTGAACCAGTTCATATGTTAGATGGACTGTCAGATGATGAAGAAGAGCAATTTCTGAAGAGTAATGCCGATTTAATGTCTCTAGGAACTGTTGACCTACAATCCGTCATAGATAACTGGAACACGTCAGTATGTACAGTAGTAGCTATCACCGGAAAGTAGGTCCAGGAAGATACTTCCTCAACCCATGACGACGAATTACAACCACTGTTCAAGCCAACAGATGATACAGAGAAACCTCAACAATTTTATGTCCCAGAAGACCAACTGATCACGTATAATCTAGGAGATAGAGACCACCCACGACCTGTGAAGATGAGGCAGAACTTACCGGAAACATTTAAGGAGGATTTGATTAAACTTCTTCGCGAATTCGCAGACGTCTTTGCATGGGATTACAAAGACATGAAAGGATTAGATCCGCGCATCTATCAACACAGGGTCATGTTGAAACCGGAAGTGAAACCAAAAAGACAACCCAGCTACAGAATGAACCCCCATTATGCATCACAGGTAAAAGCCGAACTTGATAGACTATTAAAAGTCGGATTCATTGTACCAGTAGAACACGCTGAATGGATCTCACCCATCGTGATCGTGCCAAAGAAAAACAAGCAGTTACGAATCTGTGTGGATTACCGGAAATTAAATGCAGCAACAGTACCAGATCCTTTCCCGATCCCCTTTTTGGATACCATGCTTGATAGAGTCGCAGGTCATGAAATGTATTCATTTTTAGATGGATACAGCGGGTACAACCAGGTTAGAATGGCTGAAGAGGATATACCAAAAACTGCCTTCATTACCAATTGGGGTGTCTTTGCCTGCACAGTAATGTGGTTCGGATTGAGAAATGCACCAAGCACATTTCAAAGATGTATGCAGGAGATATTTTCTCCTTACCTCACCTCTTTCATGCAAGTATATCTCGACGACTTCTCAATCTTTGGGAAGATGATAGCACATTTGTTTCACTTACGATGCTGTTTTCAGAAGTGTAGAGAATATAGACTCTGCCTTAATCCCAACAAATCCGTGTTTGCGGTTTCGTGTGGCAAACTACTTGGGCATATTGTATCTGCTCAAGGTATTCGAGTGGACCCGGATAAGATTTCAGCGATTTTAGAAGCCCCGATACCCACAACTCCGAAGGAAGTAATGCGTTTTATGGGTCAAATACGGTGGCATGGCAGACACTTACGGTGGCTTGCTCACCTAGCAGTACCACTGAACAGGCTAATCACAAGGACTCCCAGACAGTTTGAATGGACTGAAGAATGTCAAATTACATTTGATCGACTCAAGTATCTCCTGACACAAGCCCCAATTTTACAATCACCGGACTGGGACAATCCGTTCCATGTTTTTGTCGACGCTTCAGATATTGCAATTGGTAGTATTCTGATGCAGCAAACAGATAAGTGGTTTCGCCCTGTTTATTACGCCAGTAGAAGGCTTGCACCTGCAGAAAAGAACTACTCCACCACAGAAAGAGAGTGTCTAGGACTGATTTACTCAATCAAAAAGTTCAGACATTACCTACTAGGCCGGAAATTTACATTTCACGTGGATCATGCTGCCCTTGTTTATCTAGTAAGACAGCAGCATTTAGGAGGACGATTAGCACGATGGGTGCTACTTTTACAAGAATTCGACTATGACGTCATTCACCGACCCGGAAATGCACATGCTTTAGCAGATTTCTTATCACGCCTAGATTCCGGTGAAGCTCCGGTAGGCATAGATGACACGACTCCTGCAATTTACAATGCTGAACCACTGCACGATGAGACTACCAAAGTACAAACACCACATACATACTATGATCAGATTCTAACTTTTCTCACCGAAGGATGCTTTCCAGCCGAGACTGCCAAGGCAGTTCGAAGGAAAATCGCAGTTTTTAGCCGCCGATTTCGGTTAGTTGCTGGAGAACTATATTATACAGATCATACCGGAATCCTACTTCGCTGTATTCCACCACATGAAGTTAACTCAGTTATCACTTTGGCTCACTCAATTCCTCCCGGTGGCCATTTTGCAGCAGACTTAACTCACCGAAAAATTCTGCAAGGAGGACTCTGGTGGCCAACTATGTACAGAGATATCTCACAGTTTGTTAAACAATGCGATGCTTGCCAAAGAGCTGGTCAGCCTTTACAACGGCATCTTTTTCCCATGCAACCCATCTTACCATTAGAACCTTTTCAGAAATGGGGTTTAGATTTTATCGGGCCAATTACACCTCCATCAGTATCCAGTAACAATCGATACATACTGACTTGCACAGATTACGCAACTAGATGGGCAGAAGCTTGGGCTTTGCGGTTTGCTACAGCAGTTACGGTAGCAAAATGTCTACTCACGGATGTCTTCCCACGATTTGGTTTACCACTGGAAATTGTCTCAGATCAAGGCACTCATTTTGTAAACAATTTAATGAAGGCACTCACACAGTCCTTCCAAGTCACACATAAATTTAGCTCTCCTTATTATCCACGTGCCAATGGATTGGCTGAAAGTACAAACAAATCACTGTTAAACATCCTCCGGAAATTGATCATGGAAGCACCGGAAAGATGGGATCAACTACTACCTGCAGTATTATGGGCATACCAAACTACATATAAAGTAACAACAGGCTTGACACCTTTTAAGCTAGCTTATGGCTTAGAAGCAATCGCTCCCATGGAAGTAGTCATCCCAAGTTTGCGGGTAGCAATCACTCAGAAGATGCTACCGGAATCTTCACTGACAGCACGAATGGACGCACTCAGAGAACTTGATGAGCACCGATGGCTCAGTTTTTTAACTATGCGCGAAGTTCAACTAAGGCAAGCTAAGACACACGATCGATATTTGAAAACGCCAATCTTTTCGGTAGGACAGCTTGTACTCTTCTATAACGCAAAATCGGACAGAGCAACAGGAAAATTCAAACTACGATGGTTCGGCCCTTTCAAGATCTCAGCACAAGTAGGTCCGGCAACTTTTTGGTTGACTACGTTGACCAAAATTCCACTTCCAAAAGTAATTAATGGATCGAAGTTGCGGTCGTATTATCCCACTACCAGTACGCCTTAATTATTCGGCGACGAGCCACGTTTTGTATAATTTTTTATGTTTTGCTCTTAGCCGTCTTTTGTACAAATCTTTATGTTACCAGCCGCCCCTCCCTACCGGTCACTCAGTACGCACGCTAGCATGCAAACCGTATCATTCCCGCACCACACAATGATACTCACCCCCACACCGTGTTCTCCATATTTAACCCCCTCAGTTGCGCCAAAAACCACTATTGTGTTTTCGTGATTGTGTGTGTTATCTCTGTATTCTGTGTTTTCTGTAAGTGTGCATTGTGAACGCCATGGAAGCGCTAGCCAACTACGCTTCTTTCCGCGAAGGTATCCCTACAGACGTAGGCGAATACCTGCGATGCAGAGGGTTGGCCAACTTCGCTGAGTTGCCTTGGCACTCAATGGAAGCCCATCCCTTCTCCGCACAGATCATCCAAGCCATTGCCGAAAGCCCCACCACCGAACGACAGTGGGTCTTCCTTTCCCTCCCACATAGAACCGTCATCACCTTCCAAGCCTTCGCCGACGCCTACCGCCTCACCCTGCAAGGCCGCGAAACCGGCCCTAGCATCCCTGTCGCCCGTATGACCGAACTCTTTCCCCGCTCCTCATCAAACGAATACGCCATTCTATGCCGCCCAGAACCCGAGCGATCCGCCCTACAGTTCCTTGTAGCCATCCTCAACCTGCAAAAACGAACATATGGCATCTCTCGCCCCTTCTACTCCGCCTTAGATTTAGCTGCCCGCGAACCTGTAAATTTTGCCTCTTATTTTTTCCTTAGAATCCATAAAGAATGTGTAGCTATCGTAAAACAGCTCCAAAAGGGTTCTACCCCCCGCTCTCGCCTTCCCCACATCATCTCCTTCCTCTTCCCAACCATTCTCGCCGCACAACCCCCACCCGCAGGCCCCGCACTTCGACACGAAGAATCCGCACAACCAATTGAGGACACTGAAGAAGAAGACGAAGAAATTAATCAGCTCTTCCGTACCAAGCGAATTCGGATCAGCTCCTCGGAAAGTGAAGTCCAAGGATCCGCCGGAAAAAATCAGGAGACCAAGCCAGATGACCAAGAGGAAACATACCACGACACCGTCACACACAACGAAACATCGATGGAGCAACCAGACCAGCAGGATCAAGCAGAGACAGAAATAGTGTCCACAGAAAAAGAATCTGAGCAGCACCAGGATGAACAGGAATCGGCCACCAAAGCACTAGATCAACTCATCAACGCCATCAACCAGACAGAAACCATACAACAAACACTCGCCAAGGTAAACCCCTCAGATACCGTTCTCCCTACTCCACCTCCTGCCAAACCCCTACCCCCACCGGAACCACCCCTCCCACCCACCACTGAACCCGCAGCATCCTCCTCTTCCTCCCCTAACTACTCTCCGCCAAACTCCCAGCAACTACTCACCGACACATCCTCTCAACCTTGTCATCCTCCACCACCACCGCCACATAACGCATTCTCGGAACTTGCTGCCATGGGGCAGTTCCTCATCCAGTTATCACACCAGCTACCCGCCCAGTTTATGGCAGCCACGGACCACCTGAAACTCGAATACCAGCACAAGGTAGACACCCTGGAAGCCGACATCGCCCCCCTCCAAGAAGAAGTTGATGCCGTAAAGACCGAGAATCATCAACTCCGGACACAGCTAGCAGAACTCCAAGCACGATTTTCGACAGAACAGACGCTAGTACAACAACGAGATGCAGCCCTGGACCAGCTAGCTGCCAAAGACCAACTCATACACGACGCACATGAGGAAATTCGAACACTGAAGGCCGCCCTTCAAGAACAAGAAGATATCAACGTATCTCTCGAAGAATTGATCGCAGACACGAAGATTCAATTACAAGAAACCACCCAGAAGATGCAGGATCAACAGAAAGAAGCCGACCAAGTTCAAGAGCAATTATGGCGAGCCGAAGAATGTGCCGACACGGTCAACCGTATTCTCAAACACCAATTACTAAAGGAAGGCCAATACCAAAAAGATATCGCCAACGCCCGTAGAGAACGCGATGCGTATAAGAAAACCCTCAATTTCCAAACACAGCAATTTGAACGCCAAGACAACCAAATACGCAACCAGAAGGAGTGCATCAGAGAAATGCAGACCAAACTGACTGAAATAGCGACAGCTCGAGATGCGGCATTAGCCAACGAATTTTATCTCCAGGAGGCTTTTCTTCAAACCCAAGCCGAAATTTTGTTAAATCAAGCCATAGCCCTCAGTGCCGTCAGAACCGACGCCCAATTATTAGAACCTACCACCTTAGTGCAAATGTTAGAAACCCTCAAAAAGAAAATTACCCGAACATTTAGGCTCGCCCGAAGTATGTACTTAGAAGGTCTAGTATCCGAACCATAGGTACTTGCGGGTTCGAGTCCACCGTGCGTGCCAGTGTTAGACGGCCGCCGAACAAAGGACAATTGTACTTAGACAGAGGTTTTTAATGTAGAAAGAACCCTTCTGGAAGTACGCGGTAAAGAAAGATTCACGCAAGCCTTGTAACAAAAAAATTCTATTTAAAGCAATGAAAAGAGAACGGCAGGAGAGCCCGGTTTTGGGAGTTGCGAGTGTATTGTGAGAGCCCTGATTCGGGATTAACTCTTCTGCTGTGTGTAGGTAGGTGTTAACGAGTAGAGTATCTTGGTTCTATCCTGTTCTGCGTGCCTTATCTGTGTAACTGTTTGACTGCGTATGCGCGATACACTGCGGTGTTACGAATCGGTACTGCGATTTTGAGATTCTGCTCGATAATGAGTTAAGATATCTTTGATTATGCGTAAGGTGTTAGTGTGTTGTCTATCTGCTAATTCTCGGTGAAATAGGTAAGCGTGACTAATAGATATGAGTTACTATGATTCTCTGTAAGTGACTGAGTCGGTATTATAGTCTGTGTTCAAGGGTAACGCCGGTTATGTCTAAGTACGCGTAGAATGGTACTAATGTTGCGACACGTCTTGCTGTCAGTAGATATTACGGGTTGAAGGTAGATACACGGTAAGACTGTAAACTGACAAGAAGAATTGTGTGTTAGGATCTTGTTAAGCTACTAAAGTATTGGACTGCCATCTCGGACTACTGTTCAACTACTATGGCAGGAACAGTCTGGGAGCCCTGAGTTCCAGTACGTTGGTCTAGTTGAAGTTGTTCAGAAGCAAAAGCTGAGCTAAGACGTGAAAACCATAATTACGGTTGAGTGAGAAGTTGGGAAAATAGTACAGGGCCTCTATCTAACAGACCCCTACCACTCCCAAGGACCCACTTGGCTAGAGTCAGTTTATTTTTGCGGTAAGATTGAGTACAGAGAAAGAGAGACTCGGACATATCTGGCACGTAGGTGTGGAACCAGACTCTGGAGTCTCCGAAGGATTGTTGTTTTGAATTAGTAATTAACGTCTGCGGCAGGCAGTTAACAGTTAAGTTAATAGTAAACGACACTTACCTTTAACAGACTATAGTGCAACATTATGAGTCCTATCATTTTGCAAGCCTTCATAAGATTCAAACACTTATCCAACACCATTCCTGCAATTCCTGCATAGTAGCAAATCATCTATAGGAGGTAAGAAGGATCAATGATCTAAATGTGTTGAACTGTAATGCAAAACATAAGCCTTAAATGAGCTTTGTGAAACTAGAGAGTTACTTCTCTAGCAAAAAACAGTCACTCATTCATGACTTCACACTTAATTTAGTTCAGGTCTAAGAACTTCAACCCCCTATGTGCATGTTCACCTGCAATTATCCTTTAAAGAATACATGCGTACATCATGAAGAACAGTTTGAAGCATAATGCACCCAACCCAGGAATTTTACTAGAAACAACCATGTGCATTAAACAGAGTGATGCAATAGCATGTAGCAATAGTTGTGTGGTCTTGGACCCGATTCCTGTTAGTGGATCAATGGATATGGAACATCAAGCAATATTCATACCTTTGTGACCTCTGTATCACACAAACATATAAGCAATTTATTCATTTTCAATGATTAACAAACATGCAATAGAAACTTCACAAGATCAAAAAGCACCATCCTCATTCTTTCAAACCATAATGGACACCTTCCCTTCGGAGAAGAGTCGCCAATACTCCAGTCACATACATTCATGCACCCTTTCCCTCAATTGTGAAGATCATATATATGCATAGATTAGATATATGAGGGGCCTGAAGCTTCCATGATCTTCAATCCAACATGTGTACCACTCCTTGGTAGGGCACCAAAATCTGCAGCTTCAAGAATTAACAGAAAACACGTGTAGCACTTGAAACCCAAAAAGCAAGTAAAGCAGGAAGCGCCCGAGTTTGTCATTAATACATGCAACAGGTTTTCCCCTTTGCACAATACCTAGTGAAGATCATACTTTGCTCATAGATGAAAGTCAAGAGTCCATGACCAAAAATTAAGTAATCCTCAAGGGGGAAGCTCCAATCTTGGTCATCCCAACCGGCCAATACTTTTTCAAGCAGGCAGGAGACCAGATTGCATCGTTAGTATTTGCTAGTTGCCAACAATCGATCCTTGATCTTGAACATAATACATGGTGCATGTGTGGCAATTTTCAATGAAAACCAAGCAGATGCAGACTGCTCATACATATACATCAAACATCTTTATTCATTTGGAGAGAGTGCCTAAGATCATAGGGACAATGTGAGAAACCAACAGTGTGTAATCATATCAAAAGTAACTGTGCATTCCTTCCTACAACTAATGCCAACACTCAGTTCTTTTTAAAGTGTGCATTCAACCAGGTTCAATCAATCAAAACCCGACCAATGATAAGCACAATCAAACAACTTGTTATAATCCATGTCTTGCACACCTGTATTGTACCTACAAAGGTCATTCAATATATATAGCATTGATCACAGCCCTGGCCCCTGATTGATGGTAAGAGGTATGGACCCTTTCACTATCCTTTGGCTATCACAACCTTCTTGTCACTTGATACATCAAGTATAAAAAGCACAAGTGATTATACCAAGCCAGAGAGAACTATATAACAAGCATGTAACTACATATACGAGTTAATCAATAGACATCTGGCAATTAGCACATTATGCCCAATCTGTCTTGGTTTAATGTCAATGGACCTCACGTTGTTTTGGCAAACAATGAGCTGGAACACTAGACAACAAGATGCACCAAGTCGCCATAGAATTCACAAAATATGTAACCATAAAATGCATGGGCATCTCAAGCCTATGAGCACACATGAACATATAGAGAGAGTATCATGTGGTAGAATCTTTCGCACTGTTTATATCAACAAGAGAGCATAAATAAAGATACTTGAGCTATAAGAGCAATATATAGAATGCAATATGATTTATCATTCAAATGCATGCTTCCCAGTTATCTGCTCTAATCACATGCATGTATGACATAGATCACACAGGATTGTGAGTCGGGAGAGAATTTAGTACAAATGGTATGGAGTTCATTCCCTTGATCTAAATGAGTGATGTAGACATCGACCTGGTGAAAACAACACATTAAATCGAGTGTAACAATATTGCACGTGAAGCTTTGTAAAGACTATAAGTGGGGATGGAATGAGATAAATTCGAAAAAGCCCCGAGGAAAAAATAAAAAATACTTTCCCATTGAGAAGATATTCTATTGGCAAACTTCCGAGGAACACTAACTCCAACCTTTCATGTGGTAGACATTCTTTGGTTAGGTATAGACACAACCCTTGTGAGTAATCAAAAAAGACATCGTATACTAGTGAACACAGATGTGATTGATCATGCATGTTCAGACATAGCACCAATCGCGCAAGGTGCAACTATTTAAAAGATATGATGTTGAAACAGCAGCCAGAACATAACCCACAAGACATTCTTAAAAGAACGACTTGAGTGAGTCTAAAAACACGTCCAAATAGTTCACGAGTAACAACAAAATTTCCCAAACTTAATGTGTTTTCGAGATGTAATACAAGCAGTTGTCTACCCCTAGTGACCCTACCCTCAAACATTATCTCAGTCCACCCACAACCCTGTAAGCAATGGTGATCGCAACCTATGATTTCACTGACCAAAACAATATTGTACCTTGCATAAAAAGAGCTTCGAATGGAAAACGGTATCAACACCTCATCGTTTAAAGTAAAAACATCATATACAACCGTACTGACACTCTTTCGCCTAAGGAGGTGGAAGTTTTGAATTAGAGCGCAAAATCATAACAAAACCGTGGAGGCCACTCATAAATCCATAGTATTCTTCTGTCGATCGTCGTACTCGGTCCTTCAACAAGGCGACGATGCAACTATCCAACGAGTGGAAGGCAACCGCTGACCACATAGCTTCAAGAAGGAGCACCCGAGCATTGAGAGTTTTCATGGTTCGTTGAGAAAGGATGCATAGAGTAGAGCAATAGTGGGAAGGAAAGGAGCACGAAGCAAAGTACAAACTGCCAAGCCCATGGCATGAACAATGCTACAGACAGGAGGGGAATCCCACGCACGCAGTTTGCCACAACAAAATAACTCCCGTCATATGATAAAGACTTAGGTTCATGGAACATGCACGATGATAAAAAAGAGGAACAAGATGACAGTCAACGCGAGCTCCTCCCAAGCGTCCTCTGATGAATCAGGGTGCATAACACGAAATCCATCCTCAACATTGCCCGTAGGAGCGGAGCTTAGCCGAGATAGATGGGGAGAAAGGGAGCACGCACAGAGCACATCAGCAAATGGTTGGGAGATGGTCTTTTACCAAGCAAGCTTGGAATTGCAGGCATTGCCATCTTCAGCCGAGATATATGGGGAGGCCAAGCTCAACACCTTCGTCTGCGCAGATAGGAGATGTAGGTCCGAACAGGGAGCCAAGCTCATCATGCCATTAGGAAGAACACACCCAAGATCTCCATCCCATCAGCAGCTCCGATGAAAAGAGCGGGGAGCACAAAGGCTCTGCCCCAGCTTCATGTGCAGAGGGAGAAGGGGAGACACGAGTGAGGCCGTGGCCGCCTTCCAAAGTATGAAGAGAGAGATGAGAATGACGCAGTCGCTTGTATGAGCGGAACTTGAATTCAACTTAGCTAACTACCAAATTTCGAGGAGGCCCTTCACATGCATGAATCGGGCGCTTGTCAGAGGCATCAGGAGAGAGAGGAAGAGGGAGAGTTAATGCTCTACTCGAACCTATCGTGCAACAGCCCCGCGTGCAGCCATAAAACAACCATGCAGGACTTCAATTTAACTATTAAGAGAAGAAAATAAAAGTAAAAATTGCCAACTCAGAGCTTGTTTCAAAACGTTTTCCCACGCTCACCTTGTATTTCAAATTGCATTAGAGTCATTGAGGCAACTTGCATGTTGTGCGGATGAGAGAGAAGAAGTGACTCATGGAGTGTTGTATTGCACCAAAAAAAAACAACCTTTTTTTTTTCTTTGAAATGAAGAGAGGCAAGGAATAAAGAGTACTACCCATCCCTCTATTCAAGGCAATCACTCATCATAGAGATGACAGTGGTGGAAAGTGATAGCCCAATGAATGTGTGGCAGTGTGTGTGTATGTGAGAGTGGATGAGAGAAGGGGGGTAAGGGGGTGTTTTTTTGTCCATCAACCAAACACGAACTAAAACTTACTCAAAAATTGAAAGAAGAGAGGTACCCTAGGCCAACCGAAGGCCACACGTATTCATCCTCCTCCAAGTGCCAAGGTGCATCTCACGAAGTATAGACACGCAAACTTGGAAAAACCAACGGCTAAAGGCCGACGTCCCCGGCAACGGCGCCAAATTGTTGAGAAAAGGGGAACAACAAACCCTAACCGCCTCACATGGAAGTGAGAAGTTTCTCCAAGTTGGGGCAAAGAATGAGAGGAGAGGTTCACCCACGCTCATGGACCAATGGCAACAATGGCCAACGTCACAAGGAGTAAAGGGGAACATCCTCCCAACCATGCACACACACATGCAAATCCATACACCAAGACCAACGCCATTGCACACAAAGAGGCAAGAGAGTAACAAATGACACCTTCTTCCATTACCAAAATGGAGGCCAAGGCCATGGCCAAGGGACCTCCCCTTTTACAAATGAGGCTCTTCTTTATATAGAGAAGAAGAGAGGCATATGTGAATAAAACATGTGGTCAAAAGACCACATGTGCTAAATCAAAAGGAGAATCTCATGTGATATGGGAATTTCAAAAAGATAACTACCTAGAGAGAGAGGGAGCGCATGGATTTCTACGTGGGTTTTTGTACATGTGCCAAAAAGCTACTTTATTGATAAGGCTTCAATACCATAGACTAGAGGAAATATCAAAAAGGGGTTTAGGAGAGTGTTCAAGTAATGAAATGAGGTCATAGAGGGTTAAAACCCCTATTTTAAATGCTAACATATGATAGTTTTATTGTTGGGCATTATGCTTTTATGTCTCAAGTTATGAGGAACAAGGAATCATGCACATATGAAGAAGCTTGTCAAGACAAGGCATGGATAAATGCTATGAGAGAAGAGATGGATGCTCTTCATGAAAATCATAAATGTGAGCTTGTATCTAGGCAAGGTGACATGAAAGTGGTCACAAATAGATGGGCCTACAAGATCAAAAGGAACTTTGATGGATCCATAGCCAAGTATAAAGCTAGACTTGTAGCTAAGGGTTTTACCCAAATCAGTGGAATAGATTATGAAGAGAGATTTAGTCCTATTGCAAAAATGAGTACAATTAGGACATTGATTTCCATCACAACTTCTAAAAGGTGGAAATTTTTCCAATTAGAAATTAAGAATGCTTTTCTTAATGGTGATCTTGAAGAGATTGTTTACATGCAACAACCCATGGGATATGAGGACCCTAGAAACCTTAATTTTTGTATGCAGACTCAAGAAAGCTTTGTATGGACTCAAGCAAGCACCAAGGGCATGGAATCAAAGGCTTATTGAGAACCGTATTAGATGTAGATATGCATCAAGTGATGATAATCCTTCACTTTATGTAAAACGACTTGATGAGAAGTCTCTATCCATATCATATATGTTGATGATTTAACCATAATAAGTGATGATGATGAAGGCATCAAAGATACCAAGGCCAAATTGGGCAAGGAATTTAAAATTTTAGATCTTGGTGTGCGAAAGTACTTCTTAGGCATTGAGATTGTATATGCCAAGAGGGTTTGTATCTTAGGCAACCAAAATATTTACTTGAGTTGCTATATAGGTGTGGTATGAGTGGTTGTAAGCCATTGAGACAACCAATGAATTGCAATGTCAAGTTGAGCAAAGACCAAGGTGATAAGCTCAAGGATGAGCATGTGTATAGAAGTTTGATTGGGTCTCTAAATTATGCTACCATTACTAGATCTAATCTATCTTATAGTGTTGGATTGCTCTCATAGTTCATGCATGCACCCACACTTGATCACTTGAATGCAGATAGAAGGATTCTAAGGTAGATCGAAGGTACAATCAATAAAAGCCTCTACTATGCATATGATTGTGATTTGAAACTAAATGGTTATGTAGATGCTGATTGGGCTAGATCCAAGGATGATAGAAGGAGTACCTCATGATACATAATGATGCTTGGGAAGAGTTGTGTATCATGGATGTCAAAGAAACAACCCATAGTTGCATTTTCTTCCACAGAAGCAGAAATATAGGATTCTTGATCAACGCACATGTGAGTTAATGTGGTTTAAAAAGCTCTTTAAAGATTTGGATATTCACATTGGCATTGTTCCATTGCTTGGAGATAATATCTCAAGTATCTACCTTGCAAAGAATCCAATGTTCCATGCTAGGAGCAAGCATATAGAAGTGCATTATCATTTCATAAGAGAAAAGATTGTGGATAAGCAAGTGGACATTTAGCATGTTAAAACTAAGAAGCAAATTGTAGACCTTCTTACAAAGTTCTTGGATGCAAAGATGATCAAAAAGCTCAAAGGCATGATAAGTATGAAGGAACCAACCGCCACACTTGAAAGCAAAGAAGTTTGAGTAATAGGGGGAATGTTAAAAGTTATGTGTTTTCTAGGGCAAGCTCAAGCATATGTTTTTCACTCATGAAGAGTCATCATCCAAGCTTCTAAATGTTTATGGATGATAGGAAGTTGGGGTGCTACTTATACATGTGCTATTGAGCTATTGTCTATGATAGGAGTTCATATTCTCTTGTATACCTTACCTACCCTTTCCAAAGGGTGCTGAATTTCTATAGAAGCCTATTAGGACTTCATTTTCTCTCTGTAGGAAGCTCCATTTTCATATTTCTTATGCTTTTTGAAAGCCTATGAAGAAAATATTCTACGTGCAAAAGGGTTTTGGAAAATTCTTCTTGTACTGTGAGTTATATGTATTTCTTTCTCTATTGGTATGTCCCAAAACTTGAAATGAAAACTAGTCTATCTTATGTGACTGTGTTGACTAGTCTGCAGGTGTTCAACTCCAGTGACTGATAAGTCATTGGCAAGCCCTTATTTCTAGTTTATGTGGCTAAAAGGGTTTGTCAATTGGATTCATGAATTTGGAGTTATACCAATTTTGGTGAGTACTAGTCTAAGAGCAACTAGGTCTTGGGCAGGGTCCAAGATCCTTCTGGTGCATTTGGTGGAGAAATATTCCATCAGTTTCCACACCAAGATATGAGCATGGCCATTTAGATCTTGTATATGATATGAGCAGCAACCTATCAATCAAAATATGTTATGCCTGACATTGTAGAATAAAGTACCTGCCCACATGTTATAAACAAACTTTTGAAAAGATGTTTACCATCGAGTTCTGGAAATATCATTTGGAGGTGTTTGATGGGGGAAGTATCTCAATCCCTAAGCAACGACGAAGCGCGAATGACCTCCACAGGTATCCTTCTTTAACCTCTGCACACCAAAAGTGCTCTTACTAAGAGCTTATGCAGAGAACTCCAGTGAGCTTTTGTAGACCTGTAGTAGACACCAAGAGCTTTCCAACAAAACAAATTTTACTTCAAATGGATGCTTACACAAAGAGAAAAAATGTCTACAACATGAGCTAGTTGAATGCTCACAACTGCTAGTCAAGCAGAGACCTCACTTCACTCCAGCAAGCTTTTCTCAGAGATTATATAGAGAATGAATCTCAAACTTGAATCAACTTTAAAGCACTCTAATAGCTACCCAATGACACCAAAATCATAGCAAATGGATAAAAAGAGATGGAGAAGCAGCCCTTACAACAGAGAGCAAAATATTTCCAATAGAGCCTGCACACAGAGAGAGATAGCAATCACACAACTTTCTTAAAATGAATGTTGCTCCTAGATTACTCAGACAATGCTCTAGAGAATTTGTGAGCATAAATAAGACTCCAATAGCTATCCAATGAGACAAGAATTACATCAAATGGATACAATATGAGGGAGAACCAATGCTAACAACTCAGGGGTAGAGAGATGCAACACTGCTTGCACACACACATAGATATGCCTACTAAAAGAAAACAAACAAGCAAGCAAGGGGCTAGCTTAAGCAAGGGGCTTGCTTATCATAACTCCAGCACTTAGTTCTCACTTTACATGAGCTAAAACTCCAAGAAGATGGCTCAAAAAAAGTCGGGATACATGCTCCTTTTATAGTGAGAAGTGTGCCCCTAAAATCTAGGAACTACCTTTCCAAATCAGCCTCCTAACTTGGAGGATTTAGTTGAGATGAATTGGGGAGTGGTTGAGTGACTTTTCTTGATGGAATCTCCTGGATTTTGGCTTCCTTTGATTGCTCCACATGTCCATAAAAGATTCCCCACGAATTTGTAGCTTGAAGATTGACTTTTAACATTCCCCCTCAAGCTTCAATTCTTCGTCCTCATCCAAGCTCCTTCATGTTGATGCATTGCTTGAATTTTGAAATCTTCATCCCATCCAAAGCCTTTGTAAACATGTCGGCAACTTGGTCCTTGGTACCAATATGATGTACTGAAACTTCCTTGGATATCACCTTTTCCCTTATGAAGTGATAGTGCACTTCAATATGTTTGGTTCTAACATGATAGAGAGGATTCGATGCTAGGTGAATGCTACTCATGTTGTCACAAAAAATTGGATATGTGTCAACCTGCAAATTAAGCTCCATAAATAACTTCTTAATCCACATTAGCTCACATGTGACTTGAGCCAAAGCTCTATAATCAGCCTCGGTGGAAGATAATGCCACCGTGGGTTGCCTCTTTGAAATCCATGAGATGATCTTGCTACCTAGCATGACTAGGTAACCACTTGTACTTCTTCTATCCTCCTTGGAACCGGCCCAATCCGCATCAGAATAAGCTTTGACCTGCATGTCATCATCAAATGAATAGAACAATCCTTCATTTATAGTGGCCTTGAGATATTGTAACATTCTTCTTGCACCTTGCAAATGTGTAGTCCTTGGACTATGCATAAATTGTGATAACACTCCAAATCCATATGCTATGTCAGGCCTAGTTATTGTGGCATAATTGAAAGAGCCTACAATAGATCGATACAAAATTACATCCTCTAATGGCTCTCCATCAATGGAGCTTAGCTTTACATTAACTTCCATGGGCTTTGAAATAGGCTTACAATGTAGCATCCCAAACCTCTCAAGTAGGTCTAGAATATACTTCCTTTGTATGAGCATAATACCTTCTTCTTTGTATACAACTTCAATGCCAAGAAAATACCTAAGATCTCCAAGATCAGATATCCTAAAGTCCTTTCCAAGCTTTGGCTTGATCTCCTCAATGCCCTCTGTATCATTACCTGTAATGATAAGATCATTTACATACACACATGTAGACTACAAGTTCTCCTCTTTGTTTGATGAAGAGAGATGGATCCGCCTTGCATTGATTGTAACCACATTTGATCAAATAGTCCACCAATCTTTGGTTCCAAGCCCTTGGATCTTGCTTTAGGCCATAAAGTGCCTTCTTCAACCTACAAACATGATGTGGAAACTCTTTATGAACAAAACCTAGTGGTTGCTCCATGTATACCTCTTCTTCCAAGTCTCCATTGAGAAAGGCATTCTTGATATCCAATTGGAAAAGCTTCCATCCTTTGCTAGCAGACATTGCAATGAGTGTCCTAATGGTGCTCATCTTTGCCACGGGGCTGAATGTCTCTTGAAAGTCCACTCCATAGGTTTGTGCAAAACCCTTGGCCACCAATCTTGCTTTGAACCTAAAAATAGATCCATCTGAATTCCTCTTTAATTTATACACCCACTTATTACCTATTACCTTCATGTTCTCCTTCTTGGGCACTAGAGTCCATGTTTGATTTTCCTCAAGTGCGTCGATCTCTTCTTGCATTGCCTCTTTCCATTCGGTGTACCAGCTTGCATCTTCATAGCAATCGGGCTCATGATCTTCTACTACTTTGTTCATATATGCATAATGCGTTGCCATGTATGAATCATAAGTAAACCTTTGAGTTGGATACTTAACTCTAGAAGACTTCCTTTCTTCACCTTTTGGAGGAATAAACCTCCTTTGCCTTGGGAACTTGATCTCTTTCTTTGACGTGGCTTCTTTCTCCATCATGTGTCCATCATCTTCAACTTCATTACCTTCTTCATCCAACTCCACCAATGTTGCTTTACCTTCGTTGATTGATTGTGCTTCATAGCTTGATGAAGATCTCCCCCTCCATGGTGAGTTCATGCTTGAACTATCTTCATTGATGGAACACCTTGGGCCGCTTAGCTCTAGGTCGATTTGTTCTTCATCATGTCCATGCTTTTCTTCTTCATAGTCCTGCATACAATCATACTTCTTATACCAAGGGAGTAGCTCATCAAATGCTAAATCCCTTGATATCCTCAATTCCTTTGTGTTTGGGTTGAAGCACGTGTAACCTTTATGATCATTTGAATATCCTAGAAACACACACTTTTCTGCCTTTGGTTGTAGCTTGTGCCTCATTAAGCATTGCTCTCGCAATCTCAACAATGTATCTATTCTTTCTCTCTGCTACTCCATTTTTTTGGGGTGTGTACCTGCATGTTACTTGCCTCTTGATGCCTTGATCCATTAAAAAATTAGAAAAATCATTGGAGAAATATTCTCCCCCTCCATCGGACCTTAGGTTCTTGATATATGTACCTGTTTCCTTTTCTACCATTGCCTTGAATGCTTTGAAACATGTAAACACATCTGATTTGTTTTTGATGACATAAACCCAAACCATCCTTGTGCCATCATCTATAAAAGTGACAAAGTACTTGTTACCTCCAATGGATTGCTCTTTGGTTGGCCCCCACACATCTGTATGTATCAACTCCAATGGATGTTGGCTTATGTAGCCACTCTTCTTGAATGGAAGTCTCGCTTGCTTCCCTAGTCGACAAGATTCACATAAATGCTTCATACCTCGTCCTTGGAAGTTGGGAAGACCTTCAACCAGCCTCTTGAATTGCATTTCCTTCATTCTTTGTATGTTGATGTGACCTATCCTCTTGTGCCACAAGTCCAACTCCGAAATCCTCTTGTTTCCATATGTGAAGTAGACATGTTGAGTGGAATGAGAATTTACCTCCAAAGTGAAGAGTCTCCCTTGCTTCTTTCCTCTTGCTATGACCTTGTAACCTTGCTTAGGGTTCTCCACAAAGCATCCACCTTTGTTGAACCTTACTTGATAGCCTCTTTCAACCATTTGCCCAATGGACACCAAGTTCTTTGTGATAGTAGGTACATGCAAGACATCCTTGAGACATCTTCCTTCTTCCTTGTCATCCAAAGCTACATCTCCAACATGGGAGATCTCATAGGCTGTATCATCACCTGTTTCTACATGTCCTTAACCTTTGGGAACATGTAGATTAGTAAAACAAGAAGCATTGCAACTCATATGGTTGCTACATCCACTATCAATATACCAAGTGTTATCTACTTTGCTTGAATTCCCATTCATGTGCATCATCAAGAGATTGTCATTTTCTGAACTTGTAGAAGCATAATTACCTTGGCCTTTGTATGAAGAACCTTGATTATAGCTCCTTTGGTTTCCTCCTTGGTAGCAATCTCTAGCATAGTGGCCAAACCTGCCACATATGTAACATCCTTCGCCATCTTGATTCCTGTTTTGTTGATGTCGTCCTCCTCTTCCTCTTGTTCTTCCTCTCCCTCTTTGTGATGAGGTTCCTTGGTCATGTCCTTGATTGCTTGAGTGGCCTTGCCTTCCTCCAAACCTTCCTTTGCCCCTTCCTTGTCCTCGTCTTCCTTTGCCCCTTTGATTACCTGCATAGAAAACTTGTGCATCCTTGCTTTTAGTTGAACTTCCACCTATGTTCATTTCTTCGATGACCATGAGAGCAACCAATTGCTCAAAATCGGGAAGATTATCCCTTAAATAAACTAAAGTGGTAAAAGGTTTCCACTTCTCATCATCTCTCAAACTATTGAGAGTATAAGCCACAAGATCATCGTCATCTACGTGGCTTCCAATGGATCCCAATGCATCTGATAACTCCTTGACCTTAAGTATGTAGTCATTTATGCTACTCCCTGAGCTCTTCCTAAGGTTGTTGAGCTCATTCTTGAGTTGGATCTTCCTTGCTTTGGTGCTTGTTGAATAAAGCCTTTCAAGTGTCTCCCATACCTTCATGCTTGAATCCATGTCTTGGATATGGCCGATCATGCTATTGCTAATGTGTTGGGAAAGGATAAAGATAACCCTCTTGTCTCTTTCATTCCATTCCCTAAAGGCCCTTCTCTGGTCATTGGTTGGATTCTCATCCAACCTAGGTCTTGGTTCACTTCCACTAATCAACCCCCAAAGGCCCTTGCCCATAAGATAGTTGGAGACCCTAAATCTCCATGGTTGATAGTTCCCTTTGTCTAGCTTTTCAATTTGAGTGTTGAAGTCTCCCATATCTAGTCTTTGATACTTGACCTAGCCCTTGGCTAATGCTCCAATGTGTGTAAAATGAAAATGAGGCTCTGAGGTTACCCCAATCCAAAGCTTTCCTTAGATGGACACCTTGTGCTCTTGAAACTTTGAGTAGAATAGCTCCCCCTTGATGTGAGCTACCTCCAAGAAGCTTCTGTTGATGCAAACCTTTAACCACCAACTCCAAGAGGTCTTCTTGCTTGTATGTGATGCCTCAAAGATGCCCAAATGCTCTGATACCACTGATGGGGGAAGTATCTCAACCCCTAAGCAACGACGAAGCGCGAATGACCTCCACAGGTATCCGTCTTTGACCTCTGCACACCAAAAGTGCTCTTACTCAGAGCTTATGTAGAGAACTCCAGTGCGCTTTTTTAGACCTGTAGTAGACACCAAGGGCTTTCCAACAAAACAAATTTTACTTCAAATGGATGCTTACACAAAGAGAAACAATGTCTACAACATGAGCTAGTTGAATGCTCACAACTGCTAGTCAAGCAGAGACCTCACTTCACTCCAGCAAGCTTTTCTCAAAGATTATATAGAGAATGAATCTCAAACGTCAATCAACTTTAGAGAACTCTAATAGCTACCCAATGACACCAAAATCATAGCAAATTGATAAATAGAGAAGGAGAAGCAGCCCTTACAACAGAGAGCAAAATATTTCCAATAGAGCCTACACACAGAGAGAGATAGCAATCACACAACTTTCTTAAAATGAATGTTGCTCCCAGATTACTCAGAGAATGCTCCAGAGAATTTGTGAGCATAAAAAAAACTCTAATAGCTATCCAATGAGACACGAATTACATCAAATGGATACAATATGAGGGATAACAAATGCTAATAACTCATGGGTAGAGAGTTGCAACACTTCCTGCGCACACACATAGATATGCCTACTAAAAGAAAACAAACAAGCAAGCAACGGGCTAGCTTAAGCAAGGGTCTTGCTTATAATAACTCCAGCACTTAGTTCTCACTTTACATGAGCTAAAACTCCAAGGAGATGGCTCAAAAAAAGTCAGGATACATGCTCCTTTTATAGTGAGAAGTGTGTCCCTAAAATCTAGGAACTACCTTTCCAAATCAGCCTCCTAACTTGGAGGATTTAGTTGAGATGAATTGGGGAGTGGTTGAGTGACTTTTCTTGATGGAATCTCGTGGCTTTTGGCTTCCTTTGATTGCTTCCACATGTCCATAAAAGATTCCCCACGAATTTGTAGCTTGAAGCTTGACTTTTAACACTCCCCCTCAAGCTTCAATTCTTCGTCCTCATCCAAGCTCCTTCATGTTGATGCATTGCTTGAATTTTGAAATCTTCATCCCATCCAAAGACTTTGTAAACATGTCATCAACTTGGTCCTTGGTACCAATATGATGTACTGAAACTTCCTTGGATATCACCTTTTCCCTTATGAAGTGATAGTGCACTTCAATATGCTTGGTTCTAGCATGATAGACAGGATTCGATGCTAGATGAATGCTACTCATGTTGTCACAAAAAATTGGATATGTGTCAACCTGCAAATTAAGCTCCATAAATAACTTCTTAATCCACATTAGCTCACATGTGACTTGAGCCAAAGCTCTATACTCAGCCTCAGTGGAACATAATGCCACCGTGGGTTGCTTCTTTGAAATCCATGAGATGATCTTGCTACCTAGCATGACTAGGTAACCACTTGTACTTCTTCTATCCTCCTTGGAACCGGCCCAATCCGCATCAGAATAAGGTTTGACCTGCATGTCATCATCAAATGAATAGAACAATCCTTCATTTATAGTGGCCTTGAGATATTGTAACATTCTTCTTGCAGCTTGCAAGTGTGTAGTCCTTGGACTATGCATAAATTGTGATAACACTCCAACTCCATATGCTATGTCAGGCCTAGTTATTGTGGCATAATTGAAAGAGCCTACAATAGATTGATACAAAATTACATCCTCTAATGGCTCTCCATCAATGGAGCTTAGCTTTACATTAACTTCCATGGGATTTGAAATAGGCTTGCAATGTAGCATTCCAAACCTCTCAAGTAGGTCTAGAATATACTTCCTTTGTATGAGCATAATACCTTCTTCTTTGTATACAACTTCAATGCCAAGAAAATACCTAAGATCTCCAAGATCAGATATCCTAAACTCCTTTTCAAGCTTTTCCTTGATCTCCTCAATGCCCTTTGTATCATTACCTGTAATGATAAGATCATCTACATACACACACATGTAGACTACAAGTTCTCCTCTTTGTTTGATGAAGAGAGATGGATCCGCCTTGCATTGATTGTAACCACATTTGATCAAATAGTCCACCAATATTTGGTTCCAAGCCCTTGGAGCTTGCTTTAGGCCATAAAGTGCCTTCTTCAACCTACAAACATGATGTGGAAACTCTTTATGAACAAAACCTAGTGGTTGCTCCATGTATACCTCTTCTTCCAAGTCTCCATTGAGAAAGGCATTCTTGATATCCAATTGGAAAAGCTTCCATCCTTTGCTAGCAGCCATTGCAATGAGTGTCCTAATGGTGCTCATCTTTGCCACGGGGCTGAATGTCTCTTCAAAGTCCACTCCATAGGTTTGTGCAAAACCCTTGGCCACCAATCTTGCTTTGAACCTAGAAATAGATCCATCTGAATTCCTCTTTACTTTATACACCCACTTATTACCTATTACCTTCATGTTCTCCTTCTTGGGCACTAGAGTCCATGTTTGATTTTCCTCAAGTGCGTCGATCTCTTCTTGCATTGCCTCTTTCCATTCGGTGTACCTGCTTGCATCTTCATAGCAATTGGGCTCATGATCTTCTACTACTATGTTCATATATGCATAATGCGTTGCCATGTATGAATCATAAGTAAACCTTTGAGTTGGATACTTAACTCTAGAAGACTTCCTTTCTTCACCTTTTAGAGGAATAAACCTCCTTTGCCTTGGGAACTTGGTCTCTTTCTTTGACGTGGCTTCTTTCTCCATCATGTGTCCTTCATCATCTTCATTTTCATTACCTTCTTCATCCAACTCCACCAATGTTGCTTTGCCTTTTTTGATTGATTGTGCTTCATAGCTTGATGAAGATCTCCCCCTCCATGGTGAGTTCATGCTTGAACTATCTTCATTGATGGAACACCTTGGGCCGCTTAGCTCTAGGTCGATTTGTTCTTCATCATGTCCATGCTTTTCTTCTTCATAGTCCTGCATACAATCATACTTCTTATACCAAGGGAGTAGCTCATCAAATGCTACATCCCTTGATATCCTCAAGTCCTTTGTGTTTGGGTTGAAGCACGTGTAACCTTTATGATCATTTGAATATCCTAGAAACACACACTTTTCTCCCTTTGGTTGTAGCTTGTGCCTCAATTCACTTGGCACATGTACATAACAAGTACATCCAAATATCTTCAAGTGGGAAAGATCAGGTTACTTACCATAATAGGCTTGATATGGTGTCAAGCCATGGATCCCTGAGGTAGGAGACCTATTCATTAGATACACGGTGGTATTTGCTGCATCACTCCAAAACATGTTAGGTACATTCATCTCATTAAGCATTGCTCTAGCGATCTCAGCATGTATCTATTCTTTCTCTCTACTACTCCATTTTGTTGGGGTGTGTACCTACATGTTACTTGCCTCTTGATGCCTTGATCCATTAAAAAATCAGAAAACTCATTGGAGAAATATTCTCCCCCTCCATCGGACCTTAGGTTCTTGATATATGTACCTGTTTCCTTTTCTACCATTGCCTTGAATGCTTTGAAACATGTAAACACATCTGATTTGTTTTTGATGAAATAAACCCAAACCATCCTTGTGCAATCATCTATAAAAGTGACAAAGTACTTGTTACCTCCAATGGATTACTCTTTGGTTGGCCCCCACACATCTGTATGTATCAACTCCAATGGATGTTGGCTTATGTAGCCACTCTTCTTGAATGGAAGTCTCGCTTGCTTCCCTAGTTGACAAGATTCACATAAATGCTTCATACCTTGTCCTTGGAAGTTGGGAAGACCTTCAACCAGCCTCTTGAATTGCATTTCCTTCATTCTTTGTATGTTGATGTGACCTATCCTCTTGTGCCACAAGTCCAACTCCGAAATCCTCTTGTTTCCATATGTGAAGTAGACATGTTGAGTGGAATGAGAATTTACCTCCAAAGTGAAGATTCACCCTTGCTTCTTTCCTCTTGCTATGACCTTGTAACCTTGCTTAGGGTTCTCCACAAAGCATCCACCTTTGTTGAACCTTACTTGATAGCCTCTTTCAACCATTTGCCCAACGGACACCAAGTTCTTTGTGATAGCAGGTACATGCAAGACATCCTTGAGACATCTTCCTTCCTCCTTGTCATCCAAAGCTACATCTCCAACATGGGAGATCTCATGGGCTGTATCATCACCTGTTTCTACATGTCCTTTACCTTTGGGAACATGTAGATTAGTAAACCAAGAAGCATTGCAACTCATATGGTTGCTACATCCACTATCAATATACCAAGTGTTATCTACTTTGCTTGAATTCCCATTCATGTGCATCATCAAGAGATTTTCATTTTCTGAACTTGTAGAAGCATAATTACCTTGGCCTTTGTATGAAGAACCTTGATTATAGCTCCTTTGGTTTCCTCCTTGGTAGCAATCTCTAGCATAGTGGCCAAACTTGCCACATATGTAACATCCTTCGCCATCTTGATTCCCGTTTTGTTGATGTCGTCCTCCTCTTCCTCTTGTTCTTCCTCTCCCTCTTTGTGATGAGGTGCCTTGGTCATGTCCTTGATTGCTTGAGTGGCCTTGCCTTCCTCCAAACCTTCCTTTGCCCCTTCCTTGTCCTCGTCTTCCTTTGCCCGTTTGATTACCTGCATAGAAAACTTGTGCATCCTTGCTTTTAGTTGAACTTCCACCTATGTTCATTTCTTCGGTGACCATGAGAGAAACCAATTGCTCAAAATCGGGAAGATTATCCCTTACATAAACTGAAGTGGTAAAAGGTTTCCACTTCTCATCATCTCTCAAACCATTGAGAGTATAAGCCACAAGATCATCGTCATCTACGTGGCTTCCAATGGATCCCAATGCATCTGATAACTCCTTGACCTTAAGTATGTAGTCATTTATGCTACTCCCTGAGCTCTTCCTAAGGTTGTTGAGCTCATTCTTGAGTTGGATCTTCCTTGCTTTGGTGCTTGTTGAATAAAGCCTTTCAAGTGTCTCCCATACCTTCATGCTTGAATCCAAGTCTTGGATATGGCCGATCATGCTATTGCTAATGTGTTGGGAAAGGATAAAGATAAATGTAGCTGAGTGATAAGTAGCACCTCCTTTAATGTCAATCCGGGAAGACGTGAGGATGGTATGAAGACCTCGAGCAAGTGGAGGCGCAAGTGCGTGAGTGAGAAGCACACAAGCATGCACACACATACACACACACATGCGCACACACGGCAAGAGAAAGAGTGAGAAGCAATGGAGCTCTTAGATTACTTTCAAAAAGCTCTTACAAGTTCATTTAAATTACAATCTCCCCCCAAAAATGAGCTCTCTAGCTCTATTTATAGTTTTTGACTAGGTTTTGGCCCTGTCCAGACCTAGTGTCCGGCCTAGTTAAAAATTAGGTTCCAAAGCCAATTTGAGGGCTTAAACGGAGTCTAAAAAATACGAAAATTGATATGTAGGTACTTCTAAGGCTCCTCAAGCTCAAGGACTCCTTGGCTTGCACAAAATGGAGCTAAAAAAATATGAAATGGTATTTACAATGATTTGGTAAAATTTGAAGGGCCTATCTGCCAGATTTGCGTCGACTGCTTTGTCTACTTAATCCTTCACCTCGCTCTGACTCTCTCCGCTGGCTTCCTTGTCTAGTCAGTCATTGGGTGCCCATACTGCTCTCAACACCCCCCCCTCTCTCGCGTCTGTCGTCCCTGACAGACCCTTGTTGCTGGGAGTGTTGGATGTAATATTCCACAACCTGAGTGGCAAGTTGATGTTCTTGTATGCGTAGTCCTCTAGCCAAGTCTGTCATCATACGATCCCAATCATATGGTCCTGGAATGTACGGATGTGGCAGACGTAACTGATCTGCATGGATCGCTTGTTCTACTGCGAATAGATGTAGCAAATGTGTGGGTCTGGGAATGAAAATTTCTGAATGATATTCCCAGAATCCGGTAGAGAACATTTCCTCAAATGTCTGCTTGAAGCATGTGGGTAAGTACTTTATTCGTGCATGCCAGGCAAAGATTATAGTGACCGAGGGAGTCTGGCTCATGTCGTAGACTAAATCCTTGTTACCTTGGGAGAATCCAGGGGCAGAGATGTGTTGATGTATGAAACACCACAAGAAATGAATTACGGTGACACTAGAACACCTCTATGGTCACCATTAACTCATTGCCACTCCAAACTTTGAGAAATGATAGCCTAAAGTGAGAACTTTGCTTCTACAGAAATTCCTAGTCACTGAAATGACATACCTTCAGTATTTTTCTAATTTCTCCTAGCTCAAGTATTATTTCTTGATGAAACTTTATAGGCTGAAATTAGAAGAGTAGAGCTTTCCAACAAGCTATCATATGCATCAAACGGATCTCTAGAACTCAAGTTATGGCTCTCACAAGATGACCCTGTATGACCTTCCAAAACTGGAAATATTACCTGTTTTAGTAAGAGCGCCTGTTTAAAATTAGAATTCGATGCCTAGCATCGACTTGCAACGAGAATTCGATGCCGGGCATCGACTTGGGATGTTTTTGGCCACTTTTCAGCAGGGATTCGATGCCAGGCATCGACTTCCCGCATAAAGTATTAATCTTTTGGACACCAAAACTATAGGTGATTTCATGCACACTCACAATATGACTTATCAACTGGAATTCGATGCCAGGCATCGAGTTGCTCCAACAACATCATCTTTTCAAGAAGATTGGGCAGTAGATAAAAATCAGATATGAAAATAAGGACTTATCAAGTGAGATTCGATGCCACGCATCGACTTGCTTGGAAAACTTCAACCTTTCAAATCATTTCACAGAAAAACACTGGAGATGGAGGAAGAAGACTTATACACAGAACTTTAACTAGTTCTTGTCATAACTATAAAAACTCAGAAGCTTACAAGTGCTTTCTCGCTCAGAGAAGCCCGACTATACTCAGTCATACAAAAATGAGTTCTTCTCACTTTCTCATTGTCTTCCTCCTTCTTCTTCTCTCTGCGTCAGTTAATACTAACTAACTTATATAGATTTTCTCATTCCCGTGACTTTTGAAAAACTTCTAGAACTAAAGTGAACTAACTTTACAAGTATAATACATTTGTGAATTTGTCCCTTCACATAGGCATGGGGTTTTCTTCCTAAGACTTTGACCTTCAAATATATGTCCAATTAGTGAGTGTTTCTCCAACAGCTCCCCCTCAATCACTAATTGACATTCCCTGTTTCTTCATATCATCTTCTTTTCTTTTACTCCTGCCATGCTTTTGAATCTGCTGGTCTTCACACCATCCAAGCTCTTTGTCATTATGTCTGCTAACTGATCTTTAGTAGAAATGTACTCCACTTCAATCTCCTTCTCCATTACCTTTTCTCTGAGAAAATGATATTGTATCTCTATGTGCTTTGTCCTTGCATGAAATACTAGATTTGCTGCAAGATAAAGTGAACTCATATTATCTCCATGTATTGTAGGTGTACCTTGATCAATGCCTAAGCTCTTGAACAATGTCTGCATCCATATGACTTCCTTAGCTGCTTCCACAAGTCCTTTGTACTCTGCTTCAGTTGATGATAGTGCTACTGTATGTTGTTTCTTTGAACACCAACTTACAAGCTTATCACCAATATATATCATGTAACCATGAGTTGATCTTCTGTCATCTTGATTACCTGCCCAATCTGAATCACTATAGGCTCTCAACTTCAAATCTGATGTAAAAGGATAATATAATCCTTCCTTTATAGTTCCTTTGATATATCTGAGAACTCTTTGACCTGCAATCCAATGTGGGTCCTTTGGACAATGCATGAATTGTGACAAAACTCCCACTGCATAACTAAGATCAGGTCTTGTTAGTGTAGCATAAATCAAACTACCCACAAGAGATTGATACTTCCTCATATCTTTGTAGTCTGCACCATCATATTTACTAAGCTTGTGATTAACTTCAAGTGGAGTTGAAGCTTCTCTGCAATTTTCCATATCAAACTTCTTCAACAAGTTCAGAAGATACCTTTCTTGTGACACATATATGCCATGATCTGTATAAGTAACTTCCATTCCAAGAAAGTATGATAACTTTCCTAGGTCACTGATCTTGAATTCTTTTTCAAGCAATCTCTTTACCTCCTTGATTCCTTCATCTGAAGTACCTGTGATTATAATGTCATCTACATAAATACAAATGTAGATTGTACCTTCCTCTGTTCTTTTGATAAGTAGACTTGAATCTGCTTTTGAACTTTGATATCCAAGATCATTGAGATACTTCACCAGTCTATAGTTCCAAGCTCTTGGAGCTTGCTTCAATCCATACAATGCTCTTCTCAACCTGCAAACAAAATTTGGATACCTGGAATCTATAAACCCTTGAGGTTGTTCCATGTATACCTCATCTGATATGTATCCATTCAAGAATGCATTTTTTATATCCAATTGACTTAGGGTCCATCCTTTTGAAGCTGCAATAGCAATGATTGTCCTTATAGTTGACATCTTAGCTACGGGACTGAATGTCTCATCATAATCTATGCCATAGGTCTGGGCATAGCCTTTCACCACCAATCTAGCTTTGTATCTGGCTATACTTCCATCTGCAAGCTTCTTCACTTTATAAACCCATTTATTTCCAATAACTTTCTTACCATTTGGTTTAGGAACAAGTTCCCATGTCTTGTTCTCCTACAGTGCATTGAACTCTTCCTTCATTGCTTCTTCCCATTGCTTCTTACCTTTAGCTTCATCATAGTTCTGAGGTTCTTCATCATCTTTGACCATATATGCATAGTTCTTCTGAGTTATGTAAGAAGTATCATAAGAATACCTTTCTGGTTGTCTTCTAGTCCTGCTTGACCTTCTTGGTTCACATTCTTCATATGTGTCTGGATACACCTCTTCATCAAATATAGGAGTTTCTTCATTTCTTCTTGTTAATCCACTTGTGGATGTACTTGCTTGCATATAGTCTTCATCTCTATTTACCTGCACAATTGATTTTCCTTTCTCACATCTTCTTACCTCTTCTTCAAATTCTTCAGCTGTGTGACTTTGATCTGCATACCAACTTTTCTGTTCATCAAATGTAACATCTCTAGAAACAATAAATTGTTTGGTTAGAGGATTCCACAACCTGTAACCCATCTGCTTTTCATCATAACCAATGAACACATATTTTTCTGCCTTTGGTTCAAGTTTATGCCTAAGTTGTGATGGCACATAAACATATGCAATTGATCCAAACACTCTACAATGATCTAGTGTTGGTTTCTTACCCCACCAAGCTTCATATGGAGTCATACCATTGAGAGCTGCACATGGTAATCTATTCACAAGATATGTAGCTGTATTTACAGCCTCAGCCCAAAGATAATTTGGACAATTCTTCTCCTTTAGCATAGCTCTAGCAAACTCAACCAAAGTCCTGTTCCTTCTTTCTACTACACCATTTTGTTGTGGTGTATACCTGCAAGTTATTTCTCTCTTAATACCTGCATTCCAAAGATAATCATTGAACTCTTGGGAGAAATATTCTCCCCCTCCATCAGACCTCAGTCTTTTAAGCTTTTGACCTGTGACTCTCTCTGCATATGCATGAAAATGCTTGAAAGCTCCAAACACTTCTGATCTTTCCTTCAAAACATATAATGTTATCCATCTTGTAGCATCATCAATGAAAAGAACATAATACCTTGAGCCACTGATAGATCCTTCTTTTGTTGGTCCCCATACATCTGTATGAATGAGCTCAAGTACTCCATCATGTTTGAATCCTTTCTTCTGAAATGGTAACCTGTGTGCTTTACCCATTTGACATGCTTCACATTTATAAACCATATGTTGACTTTGCACATTTGGTAATCCTAATACAGACTGATTAGCAACCATAGCTTTAATTCCTCTTTCATTGAAATGACCTAATCTCTTATGCCAGAGATCAAGTTCTGTAATCACTGCTTCACCATGTGTGAGCAAAGCTTGACCAATGTTTCCTTGCACTCTTAAAGTAAAGAGTCTACCTTCTTTCTTACCAGAGACAATCTGATTATATCCATTCTCTGGATCTTCAACAAATACTCCTTCATTTGTAAACCTGACTTGAAAACCTTTTTCAACTATCTGTCCCACACTAATCAAGTTTTTAGGTATTGTGGGAACATACAAAACATTGGTTAGCAAATCTGCTCCACTCTTGCATTTCACTTTTCCAATTGAATGTACACTATGTCTTGTATTATCACCAATTTGAACTGTGTGACTAGAAATGCCTTTTTCCAATTCTGACATCAATTCTATGTTTCCTGACAAATGATTAGAACATCCAGAGTCAATGTAAAATACCTTTAGATCTTCTTTATCTGATGTGCTGATTGAGTTCATCATCAATGATGTATGACTTTCATTCTGTGTGTCATTTGCATAGTTGTAGTAGGTGGTGTTGTAGGATTGATTCTGTCCCCAACTTCTTCCTCCACCTCTACCATAGCCTCCTCTTTGACTTTGTCTACCTCTTTGAAAATTACTTTGATATCTTACACCTCGACCTCTGCTATTGTTGTTTTGATTCTGGTTTGATCCTTGTTGGTTGTGCCAACAGTCATGAGCCAAATGATTACTCAATCCACAGATCCAGCAAGCCTTTTTGTTGTTATTTTGATTACCTCTTCCTCTTCCAAAACTTCTTGCTCTTCCTCTGCCAGTGCCTTTACCTCTTGCATAATAAGCTTGAGAATTAGACTCCTCTTCATCCTTTGCTTTACCTTTATCTCCTTTCTTCTTATTCTTCATCTACATTGCAGAACTTTGACCTTTATCTCCATCTCCCTTCAAGTCTTGCTCATATGTGAGCATCAAACCAAGCAACTGATTCAAATCTGGAACATAATGATTTAATGAAAGTTCTGTTGATAAGACAAAAGGTTTCCACCTTTCATCCCCTCTCAAGCCTGCAAGTAGTTGAGCAATCAATCTGTGATCTTCAACATCTTCATCTATGGATCCAAGACTATCTGCTAGATCCTTCATCTTAGTGACATAATCACTAATGGTTTGACTTGGCTTCTTCTTGAATGTTGTAAACTCTGACCATAGACTTGCTTTCCGTGCTTTAGTAGTGCTTTGGAAATGATATTCCAATGCATTCCATATATCTTCTGATGATTCCAATCCTCTGATGTGTGGTAGCAAATGATCTGAGATTGTATTGTAGATGTAGGCTTTTGCACTTCCATCCTTCTTCTGCCAATGCTTTAAAGCATCAAGTTCTTCTTTCTTTGGTCGGCTTTCATCTTCAAATACTGGCTTCTCTTCTTCACCTGTTACATATACCATGAGATCCTTACTCATAAGTAAGGCTTCCATTCTCATTACCCATGCGGGGTAATTATCTCTGTCCAGTTTGTCAATGGAGATATGATCTGCCATAGTTCTTTCCTTCTGCTGCAACCTGTGAGCTTAAAGGATAAAGGATAATACCTTTTGAAGTTCTTTGTGTATGAGGATACTTCGAAAGTAATCTTTTGATGCCTTGTGTCTTCAAATGCTTCACCTTTCAAACTTTAATGGAAAACTTTACAAAACTTCTCGTACCTTTGTCGTCTTCTGCTCTCGAGAATCTTTCTGCTCTGATACCACTTGTTGATGTATGAAACACCACAAGAAATGAATTAAGGTGACACTAGAACACCTCTATGGTCACCATTAACTCATTGCCACTCCAAACGTTGAGAAATGATAGCCTAAAGTGAGAACTTTGCTTCTACAGAAATTCCTAGTCACTGAAATGACATACCTTCAGTATTTTTCTAATTTCTCCTAGCTCAAGTATTATTTCTTGATGAAACTTTCTAGGCTGAAACTAGAAGAGTAGAGATTTCCAACAAGCTATCATATGCATCAAACGGATCTCTAGAACTCAAGTTATGGCTCTCACAAGATGACCCTGTATGACCTTCCAAAACTGGAAATATTACCTGTTTTAGTAAGAGCGCCTGTTTAAAATTAGAATTCGATGCCTAGCATCGACTTGCAATGAGAATTCGATGCCGGGCATCGACTTGGGATGTTTTTGGCCACTTTTCAGCAGGGATTCGATGCCAGACATCGACTTCCCGCATAAAGTATTAATCTTTTGGACACCAAAACTATAGGTGATTTCATGCACACTCACAATATGACTTATCAACTGGAATTCGATGCCAGGCATCGAGTTGCTCCAACAACATCATCTTTTCAAGAAGATTGGGCAGTAGATAAAAATCAGATATGAAAATAAGGACTTATCAAGTGAGATTCGATGCCACGCATCGACTTGCTTGGAAAACTTCAACCTTTCAAATCATTTCACAGAAAAACACTGGAGATGGAGGAAGAAGACTTATACACAGAACTTTAACTAGTTCTTGTCATAACTATAAAAACTCAGAAGCTTACAAGTGCTTTCTCGCTCAGAGAAGCCCGACTATACTCAGTCATACAAAAATGAGTTCTTCTCACTTTCTCATTGTCTTCCTCCTTCTTCTTCTCTCCGCGTCAGTTAATACTAACTAACTTATATAGATTTTCTCATTCCCGTGACTTTTGAAAAACTTCTAGAACTAAAGTGAACTAACTTTACAAGTATAATACATTTGTGAATTTGTCCCTTCACATAGGTATGGGGTTTTCTTCCTAAGACTTTGACCTTCAAATATATGTCCAATTAGTGAGTGTTTCTCCAACAAGATGTATGGAGCTTGTACCATCCGAAAGGTTTTGAAGACAATGGTCATGAGCTCGAATATTTTCATACACATTTTTGCTGCTATGTCGGGTACATAACATATTTAGACGTGTAGACCAGTGCCGAATTGTTGATATCATGTAGGCTACGGTTGGGGTCCCTCGAGGTGGAGCAAAATATGGATAGTTAACCCAAGCCGAGCATTCTTTATTGTTTCGTACCTTGATCGCAAATGCTTGCCAAGATCTGCGACGTACCATTGGGCAATAACATGGATTATACTTGATATGCAGTGGCATGGTTGCCCAGGTGCTCATCATCTCAGGGTAATCGGTTAGTAGACGTGCACGCCAATTAGGCTGGAAGATCGAGCCCGCACGCGCATCTATCGGTAAGTCCTCTGGCTCAAATTGAGTGGCAAATGTGGGCTCCTTCCCTGTATGTCTTTTAACTTCTGCATTATAATCATGTAGCAAGACAAAATAAGGCATGTATTGGGACTCGGATGTTGTGATTAACCGTTGGTGGGATAGGTTCTGAAAGTAAGAGGACCGAAGGACAGTTTCTTCCAGATTTGTGAGAGATTGTATTTGCACGGCAACGCGATCATCATGTGTCTTAACCACTTTCTCGACCCTTTTGACCCAATCTGGAACTTGAATTTCTAAAGTGTCCTGTCCTTCCTCTGTAATCCGACCACCGGGTGTTGGCATTGGCTCGTACGGCTCTTCATAGCTGTCATCGACGGCGATTTCCACTACTGTTTCAGGTTCTGGTTCTTCATTGGGCGAGGGTGGCCTTATATATGGTAAGAGGCGTGCTTGGAGTTTTGCCACTTGCTTCCGGAGGGTCTCTACTTCTTCTGTAGAATGTTGCAAGATTATCAGCTCCTGTTGAGTTGTGGGGGCACTGGCTATCTGTTTCTTTAGGTCTGCACATTCAGTCTCTAACTTTTCACATGCATCCAAGAAATTTGCATGCTCCTCAAGTAAGATACGAATGTCTTCCGATGGGACTGCTCTATACGTGGTAGGGCTAATGGTTGCTCCTGCAGTTCCTTCCATAGCCGCTTCAAAGTTGTCTTGGTTTTGTTGTTGAAGCCTCTTGTTCTCTTCTAGTGCTGCTGCCATATGCTTCCTTAATAGCCCAAGGTTGCGTCTGAGTGTAGCATTAGATATCATTTGCGCTTGAAGCACTGTTTCTAGTTCCTTGACTGCTTGATCATCTACTGTCGATGTCTTTGATTCCAATTTGGAGTGAGCCTGCTGTAAGGTGGTATGCTCGGTTAGGAGCGTTTGGTAATCAACTTCAAGAGTGTTGACTCTAGCTTGCAGATGCTGAGATTCTGCTTGGAGGGCAGCAGTGCGTTCTTCCAATTGATGGTATTCTTGTTGTAGTTGATGTGCACATTGAAGTAATGTATTGAACGTGCTATTTACATTATGAGATGCAAGGGGAAAAGTTTGAAATGCAGGGGAGGTGGGATTGGGTAGGGGTGTAGTGAATGCTGTGTGTGCCAATGATGTGAGTGGTGAGGTGGGGGGTAAGGGAGGGGGAGATGGTGGAATCGTGGGGAGGGGTGTTGTGGTTGGTGAAATGTCCATTGGGTCAGACAAGGTGGTGTGTATAGGGGCTACCATGTAGGTGGGTATGGTAGGTGAAGTGAGTGTGGTGTTTGTGTAAATTGATGTCGTTGCGAACATCGGGGAAAAGTACCTTTGAAACATTGGAGAGCGGATGAACTGCTCCACAAAGGACGGGTATTGGGGTGGTGAGGTCAGGTTGAAAGAGGTGTAGGGGCCCGATGGGAAGTGAGGGTCAGGGAATGGAGGTACCCGTATTGGGGGATAGGCTGGGAAACACAGGGTGCCTTCTGTGGGTGCCGGGTTTCCAACCACACTTGGGATTATGGGATGGCCAGTTATGGGTTCGGAGGATAGAAGGGTTGAAGCGTACAAGGGATTGGTGACGAAGGGGAAGAGGGTGCCTTGTGAGGTGGGTTCTTGAAATGAGAATGATGTGAATGAGGATGGGTTATAAGTGAAGGTAGAGGTGATGATTGTCGTTTCTTCCATGGTGGGAGGTGGTGGTGGGGGTGGCAAAGGTGGTGATGGGGGATGCTGGGGTGAGATGGGTGATGTCTGAACGAAGGTTTCAGTAGAGAGGTCACTGGTGGTGGTGGGGGTAGCTGTGGTTTCTTGTGCTGTGACGGGTATCCTGATAGTCTTCCCTGCTCGTGGTAATGTGTCAACTCTGCGTTTGTCATACCTCACAGACTGGCGAACTGCAGTGTGGACAGCCTCCGGAACTCCTAAAGACTCTGACACTAATTTGAGGGTGTCTATGAAATGTTGATCCACCCCATCATCTGATAGCATTTCTTGCATCAAAGCTTGACCTGACACAAGAGAGAGTTGATGCCTTTCTTGCACTGCTTTGATTGTGTCGTATAACCTTTGTAGTTGAGCTGTATATGCAGGTGCACCTACGATTTCTGGCACTTCTTGTTGCTCATCATGATGCTCTTGATCATAATCCTCCTCATCTTCCTCTTGTTCGTCGTCTTCACCATCCTCTTCATCCACTTCCACCGTGGTGACAGGTACTTGGGCGGTTGTTGCTTGTGTTTGCACATTCTCCACTTGTTGTGCCTCTTCTGCCTCCAGCTCTACATCTTGTAATAATTGTTCGAAATCTTCATTCGTGAGTTCTTCCAAAGGTGCACCACTAGGAAATTCAAGATCGGTTGGGATGGGAGGGAATATCAAGGTAGAACCATCGGTGCTGCGTCTTGGAAGTTGGAGTGTGAATGGTCGGACTCTTCGGGGTGGAGGGGTGACGTCTGGTGTTAGGGTGGCTCCACGTGGTTGAGCACAAGGGACTTGGACAGTACCTCTCATCTTCTTAGAAGGGGGTCCAGTGGATGTCCTGCCTCTAAACTGCTCTACACGATTCCACATTAGGGCCCGTTGAATAGGGATGTCATAAGCCAAACACCTATAAATGATTCTCGTCAGAGCACAACAACCATATAAAACCTGTTTCCGCGGCCATCGTTTGTGAGCTAGGTGTATCTGATCAATTATCCAGTGGGGTAAGTTGATGGTGAGGCTCTGTGTCTCTGCCAGATACAAACTAAACCAAATCTTTTTGGGCGGCATGGTGAATCTATCTTGTGTAGGAAAAGCAAAGTGTTGCATGCACATGCGAAGGTGTATTGCAATATTAGGCGTCATGGACACCATGTCCTTGAGTTTGGTGAGGCTTCGATTCTTCATGTAATCAGGCACTAGGGTCTCCTTCTCGGTAGGAATATGCATTCCGTGCATATCTAGGGCCTCTCTCACCAAGTTGTTGGATAACCTAAACCTCTTGAGCTCATTTCCTTTTGTTAGAGATGGGATCACAAATAAGCTTGCACCTTTTGGGTTCTTGTTTGGAGTCAAGGTGTTGATGAGATAGTAGCATCGCATGAAGTCAGGCTTTGGGAGCCGTGCACTGAAATATGCATCCAATCCTGCCTTCTCCCAAATTGAACGTAGACCTTCTGCATTTTGTAACTTCTCGAATTCTCTTGTAAAGAAATGGTATTTACCTTGCTTCCCATTGAAGTCCAACTCTGATTCCCATAGGTACGTTCCCTCTCCCAAGGATCCTGCCACTTCATTAAACTAGTGGGAAGTTTTTCCTACGGGCATGGTATGGCCACTGGGAGGGTCTGCAATAGGTATGATTTTGATGGCCTGCAATTCTTTTGGTCTTTCATTTGTCTCAGGCAAAACGGGTAAACTGTCTAAGTCCACCACTTGCTGGCTCGTTTCTGTTTGAGAGCTAGTTCCTGCTGCCTCAGCCATGTTGAAAACTTCGCAGCTGGTTCTGTGAGAATATATGAATAAATGTTAACATTGCAATGGACACAAAAATGACACTGTGTCCCCTGTTACAACATTAACATGAGGTTCGGGAGAGGTTAGGGGGTTAGTAAGTGCTCGGTGTTTGTGTGTGTAGTTAGGAATTGGTTAGACCTAGGAGCTAAGTGGAATGATGTGGTGTGAGAGTGACGTAGTTAGTAGGAGGGCATGGATTTACAACTGGGGTCTGGGGGTTTATTACGAGTTTTAGGTTGCCAAATGCAATGGATAGGTTTTGATTTCGACTTTGTGGAGGCTCTGGGGAGTGTGATAGGGTATTTACTTGAAAAATGGGGCTTTTTAGGAACCCATTTACAAGTGATTCTACTTGTGCTCATGGAAGAATATGTGTTAGTGCGTGATGTGTAAGACTGGGCCTCAGATGTTCGCGTGAGTGAAACATGTTGTACAGGGTTTGGCCTTGGTGTAGCTATTTGAGCCCGCAAGCAAGCCTTAGGCACCCAGATTTGTCGTGATTGTGGGTTGGCCTTCATTGACTTCTTGGGTACCCAAATAGACTTCACTTTCGCAGAAGAACTTATGAAGGGCTTCTTATTAGTATCGTGCTGTTGATTACTAATAAGAGGTTTTGGCTATGGTGTTGGCCTGGTCGGAACAGGGTGTTTGCCTTTTTGCCTCCATACTTGTTTCCTCGGCTGAAACAATCTGCTTTGCTCCTTTTTTTGGCCTCCAGTATAGGTAGTGTTCTGCTTCTTCTGTATTCGATCTGCCTTTGGTTGCTGCATCCCTCTGGCCTTTGGAACAGAAGGGAGTGCCTTCTTATCCTTGACTCCATTGTTGAGACAATCCTCTTTCTGCATCATACATTTTTGGACAAGAATAGCATTGTCAACTTCATGTGCACCCCTGGAAGGACCAGGAGTTCGTGCCTTACCTAGTTCCTTGAGTGCCTCATTTTCCAATTCAACTGTAATTCGACTATGATTTACCCATACCTGAAGAAGTCCACTTCTTAGGTTTAGGTTGACCGCATGATCATAGATCCAGTCGTGACCCAAGACAAGAGGCTCAGTGAGGTCCTCATCTTGACAAACTAGTACTTTGGCTGTCGTTACTTCGTCTTGAATGTAGATGGGAAGTTCCACCTCGCCCATGCAAGGGGTTTCCACACCTCCTGAAAACGCACTTTTCTGGGTTTAGGCACACTTGATATTCTCTACATTTGTCAAAGATTTGTCTCAGTTCAGGAATATGGGTTTGTCTGATGTTGGAATGAGCACAAAGATCATCAACATAGACTTCTAAATTCTTCCTCAGGAACTCCTTAAATACATGGCACATCAGCCTCTGGAAGGTTGCTGGTGCACTGGTGGTAAGCCCAAATGGCATTACTCGAAAGGCGAATATGCCCCATTCTGTGGCAAAAGTTGTCTTATGCTGATCTTCTGGAGCTATGGCTACTTGATTGTAGCCCGAAAATCCATCGAGGAAGCTGTACACTTCCTTGCCTGCTACTCTTTCTAAGAGGTGTTCTGTGATGGGAAGCGGATAGTTATCTCGAATTGTGGCTGCATTGACCTTCTTTAAGTTAATGCATACACGTAATTTACCATTCTTTTTGGGCACCACTACAATGGGGGATACCCATTCAGTGTGTTCAATTTCATAGATAAATCCAGCTTCAACCAGTCTATCTATCTCCTCTTTGATCTTGGTAGCGTAATTATCATTGTATGTATATGGCTTTTGCTTAGAGGGTTTGGCATCTGAGGTCATGGGGATGGTGTGTGAGCATATGTCAGGGTCCACACCTTTCAAGTCCTTGTAACTCCAAGCGAACACATCTCTGTATTCTCTTAGCAAGGCTATCAATTCTTGTTCTTCTTCTTCCGTCAGGTCATGTCCTATGTAAGTGCATCTCTCTTCTCCTTCTTCCATGGCTACCACAATTTTCTTTGTGGTTTCTTTGTTATCATAGGCCTCTCCTGATTGTGCCTCTCGTTTAGGCATTCTGATCATGACTCTCCTGTCATCTATCTCATACTTCTTAAAATTTTCCGGGACCTCAAACAAAGATTCTTCCTCTTCTGGTGAGACTTCTCTCTTCTTTCTTTTCTTTCCTTCTTCCTTTGGGGTCACATGTGTGGCTAGCCTTACATCATTTGTAAGCTCTCCATGCCTCTGGGGTTGAAATTCTACTTCATAGAAGTATTCTACATCTGATGCAAAAGGTGGGTCCATAATGATTGACTCTAGATCGGAGTCACTCGCATCCTCAAATGCATCAGGGCTAGGTTCACACTCTTCTGGAACTGCCTCTCCCATGATCGGCTCTATGGAGAAGACTGAAATGTCATAGCCATCCTCATCACAGTGAGGTGTCCATTGGTCTTCATTGATGGCTACATCCATTGTTGCTAGAATTTCTGCCCAGCCGTGAGGTTCAAATTCTTCGTTTGGAAAAACTACAGGTGCATAGGCTGGGTCTTGGATTGATCTATGGGTTTCTTTTGCACCTACCTCCCTGGCTTTTTCCCTCTTCTCTTCTTCTACTGCTACCTTACACATCCATAAGTGAGTGTCTTCATGCATCCATGAGGATCCTGATCCTAGGGAATGCACCGATTCCGTATCATCTTTGGCTCTATGGATGGGGTTCCATTGGATAGGAGGGACATCTCTATGAGAGTAATCTTTGAGATTCACTTTGGTCGTAACACCTAAGTGTTGCAGGTACAAAGAATTGGTTCCCCAATCCTGTACCACTTGCAACTGTCTCATAAAGGGTCTTCCCAAAATCATCTCATAGGCATGATTCTTGCTGAAATCGCATATAGCAAATGTGTGCTCGAACTCAACACCACAGGTGGTGAGAGTTATTCCTTCTAACAACCCTAGGGGTCTCTCTATGTGACCATCGGCCATTGCAATTTCGTCCTTGTGGGCCTGAGTGCTGGCTTGCCCCAACACTTCCATAGGGAAGTGGTAGCAATTGCAACACCTGCGCCTGAGTCTAGGATGGCCTTGGTGGTGTATCCTTGATGGGTGATAGGAAGATATGTGTTTCCCTCTTCGCCCTCACTCATGTCTCCTATCTTGTCCAATGGTATTTCTGGCACTGTTCTCTGGGATCCTACCTGGGAACGAGGTTTTTCTATCTCTTGTACTTGTTTGGCCACATGTTTCCATAGCTCTGGCCTTACTTTGAGTAGCTCTTCTAAGGTGAGGTTGCACTGTACTTTAGTGTTTTTCACTACCTCTGTGTTCCTAGGTATGATCAAGTCTTAGTTTCTTACCATGACCGTGGGTGCTCTCATACAAGTAGACTTAGCTTCCCATGGGCCTGTGAAGTGGGGTAATTCTTGTAAAGAATTAGACTCAAAGTCTAGTCTTTCCTGAGAGTGGGTGCTCTCCTGCTCCTCATAAATGGAGGGAATGTCTTGTGGGAATTGGTCATGTGCATCATCCACAAGTTCAATGGGAGGAGGGACTTCACTTTCCTTAGCCCATTTGTCTTCTTGAATCTCTCGTAGGAATTGTGGTGTGAATCGATTCATAGAAGATGATGTGTCTAGCTCCGTAGAGTTAGGCACATAGGCTTCAGGCACATAGGCTTCCCAGGCAGGAAGACTTGCTCCTTCACTTGCCTTGTCCTTATGTTGAGAGGGGGGTTCCTTTTCTGATTGTGCAATCAGCTTCTCTATTCTTTCTAGCAGTCCATCAAAGTGTAACTGTGTCTTCGCTGAACTAGAGATGTTAAATAGGCGACTGGCTTCAAACATGGTCTGAGCCAATTCCACCATCTTCGCGCAAATTTTGGTTTGTTCTAGCTCTAGTTCTGCTCTAGGGTAACATTTTTCATGATCGCTTACGGTTGGCCCTTCTTGAATTCTGGCCTGATATGCTTTAAGCATCATATTAAGGTCCTCGGGAGTGGGATCTGCTAAGACTGATCCTTCTCTTGGGGGTGGTGGAATTGTGTGAGGTGGGTTGGAAGGTGGCGGGTCGGATGGAGACGGGAATGGTGGTAGTGTGGTAGTGTGAGAGGGAGTTCGAGATGTGAGTTCAGTTATCCTGGCCTTTGTTTCTCTGAGGCTATCCTCGAGTTCACTCATCTTTTTTGCCCATTGTCTTTTCATTCTTTCATGACTATCTCTCCAAGCTCTAGTCCTCTTCTTTGTCATGCTCTCCGTTTCACTAACATCTGGGCTCTTTTCCTGGCCTACGCTTTGGTTCTGTTGCAAGGCTTGGGCTCTAGTGATTACTTGTACTAGTGCAGTGGAAGTCACACTCCCTGTGGAGTCTACAACTAACCCAATAACGTTGATAGGAGTGATTTTTGGCATATTGCTGGGATTCTTTGGACAATCTCGTAAGAGATGCTCCTTTCCACAATCCTGGCAAAAGCCCTGGATCGTCACTGATTGGGGTTGTGTAGGTGGAGGCAAGGGACAATCACGAATGAGATGTTCTCCCTGACATCTGTAGCATGGTCCTTTAGGGAATGGGGGTCTTACTTGCCTAGGTTGAGGCCTAGGGTTGGGGTTTGCATACATGACGTTTGTGTAATCTGACTCCCAACTAGGTTCATTTGGCTCTTCACTATAGTAAGACTCACCATGTTCAGGAGATTGCATGTAGTAAGCTTGGGGACTATCAACATGTGTAGAATCAAAGCTATGGTCACTGGGGTCACTTTCTGATAGCAATGGGGTTACTGGCACTATGGCTCTATTCAGGTTTTCTTCTGCAGCTGCATACTTTACAGGGATTACATTAGTAGGAGCAGATGGTTGTTGTGCTAGCACTGGCTGGGGTCTCAGTTAGGCCTGATATTGCAGTTGGTAATTTTGCTGAGGCCTAGTATACTGTTGTGGTGGATAATGATTCTGGTATCTTCCCTGCTGAGGGTATGGCTGAGGGTAGGTTTGCCTAACTGCTTGCTTGTTGTATGGGCAGTCTTGTGCTGTGTGATTTGTGTATCTCCGTTCTATGGTGCAGTATTGGCTACTAGGATTTACGTGGGGTTGAGCCATAATGGGACATACATTCGCCATGTGGTCGCCACCACAAGTATAGCATCTTTTCACAGGGGCAAACCTTGGGATCTGTTTGCTAGAGACGCCTAGTTTTTGTGCCACTTTCTCAGCGAGTTCCTCAATTGATGTGGATTGCGTGGAAGAGAGGCTCGAGGCACTATCAGAATCTTTGTATATTTTGGAAAGCTCTAACTCCTCCCCCAGGTTATCCTCGATATCAATGCACATGCGTACACACTCTTCTATGGTTCTAGGGTCCTTCAAGTACACATAGGATCTTAACTTTGTACTCAGCAATCCATCCAAGAATAAAGCCACTTGCTTAGCTGGTGTGGGGAGCTCCGAAACAGGACATCTTTCAAGATATTGCCTACATCTTCTTCCTGCAAGTCTCACGGTCTCTTGAGGGGTTTGCTTGAAGCTGTGAATCAATGAGGAGGTATTATGTCTTATGCCACTCTTAGAGAATTCAACAATGAAAGCCTCCAGGAGTTGGTCTATGCTCCTGAACTGTCTCTCATTCAATGGTTGGAACCACATAAGGGCTGTGTTCCTAAGGGTTAGACCAAAGGCATTATATTGTGTGAATAGGTCCTCCACTTGTTTTGCTCTCAAGACTTGCCTAAACTCTGCCACATGATCGTATGGGTCTCCTGTGCCATCAAAGTAATTTTTCATGGACTTGACTAATTGAGTTGGTCTCAAAATCCTGGTGTGTTCTCTAGGTCGTGGTAGAGGGAAGTCTTCCATATTCCTTAGATTTCTTGGGGCTCTATGTACCTCAGGCTCTACTCTATTTGTTTCCATCCTCGTTCTTTCTCTGCCCCCTGGGTTAGCAAAGCTTACTTCTGGCCTATCTCTACTTCTGTCTCTTTGAGTTCCATGAGCTTGGGATGTTCCCGCTCCAGGGTGACCATAGGACACATTTGATCTTGGTTGGGGGAAAATAATTTCACCTTTCCAAGTGTAAGCATGCCGATCATTTTCTGTCACCACAAAGATCCTCTCTGAAGCGTGATCCAAGTAGGTCACTCTGCCTGGGCTATCAGGATCCTTAAACTCATAGATCATGATTGTTCCTATATCAATTAGCCGATCAGATTTATACCTCCAAAAGGCTTCGTTAGTTTCTCGGTTCAGAAGCAGATCTATGCTCTTGTTGTCTTGGGGAATCCACTCAGGAGTGAGAATTCTCGTAAGAACAGATTTCCCTCGAGGGGTCCTGGGCTCTACACCCATGTTTCCTTGTTCTAGGTCCTCTATGTCCGTCTCAAGGATCACATTCCCGAATTCATTTGTCCTCTCCGGGTGACTAGTGACCACGTATATGGTTCCCTCTTTATCAAGGTATGCACCATTTTCAAACTTGACAGCAGGGTGCTCTAGCCCAATAGATGGGTCTAGGTTTTTGATTTGGACCACAGATCTTCCTAGGCCGTCCTCATAGATGCTAGCACCTAATCGGTTGGTCCTAAGGTATTCCAGCTGCGTCTTGTAGGGGCCTTCTACCCTGTGCAAGTATGGCACTCCTGAACTTCCTGTAGGTCTGTCCATGCCTTGAGACATCTCTGATTCACTAGTCTCAGAGCTGGGGTAGTATGAGTGGTGGCTCAACTGCTGGGCCTACGACCTAGCAGTGTGGTTGACACTAGCCTCTGAAGACCTAAGACTTTGTCTATCTCTCCCTAGGTGTCGCCCTGATCTAAGGTTCATAAGCCTAACTGAATAGCCCAAATTTGCCCATGTACAACCTCGTTGCTGAGTTCTTTTGTATCAGTTACTTGATTCTTTTTAGTGGTTACCGTGTTTATGCTCTTGTCAGAAATCACGTCGTAAGGAATATTTGAGTTAATTTTCGCACTGTAAGTTGATCGTTCCACGTTAGATTCTTTCCTTCAAGGTTATCGCATCACGAAGAGATTATGTTTAGTCTTGAACTTGAGTGCGTAGGTAGTCTTCAACTTGATTGATGCCTATCGTTGCCCTGACTTACTCCTAGCACTAGTCGTTCTTAGCCTAAGCTAGGAATTGATAGAGGGTGTTGAGGATTTTCCAACCTTGAGTTTCTTTCTTTGTGTTGTTGCCCTGGTGTGCCCAGGACGCGTGTTCCCAAGCTTGCACTTACTCTTGCTTAGAATGCCCTCAAGTTCTCTTGCTAGACCTGTAAAAGTCCCACGGTTAGCTCAAGACTTAGATTCTAATGACACAATAGACCACTTTCATGCATGTAACTCATAGACCAAATTATCCTTTGCTTTTATGGAAAACAATCCTAAGGATCCCTCAGTTTTCCTACCTCGGGGTATGGTCAACTTCAAAAAACCCTATCTAATAATCCTGTATTAATTTTCACATAACCAGTGGAAGTTTTGGTTGTACTCCCCACGAGCTTTCCAACAAAACAAGAATCACAGCAAACGGATTTCGTATGAGAAAGTTATGTCAGTTCAGGCTTCAGGGATTAAAACAGGGTTCAACAGGCCAACAGGTCTTCCTCGAGTTATTTGCCTATAGCCTCCTTATGTGCCCTAGAGTCCATGATCCATGTCCAAAATTTAGCCAAAATCCTCAATTTAATAAACCCTAGAAAATGGCCTAAAATGGCTGTCAATCGCGATGGACTGGGCTGTCAATCGCGATGGACTGGGTTGTCAATCGCGATGGACTGGGCTGTTAATCGCGATGGACTCGGCTATCAATCGCGATGGACTGGTGTCAATCGCAATGGACTGGTGTCAATCGCGATGGACTGGTGTCAATCGCGATGGACTGGTGTCAATCGCGATGGACTGGTGTCCGTCGGGGTCTGTCAATCGCGATGGACTGGCTGTCTGTCGCGATGGACAGTGTCAATCGCGATGGACTGGCTATCAATCGCGATGGACTGAAAAAATGCAAATTTTCCAAAATTTTTTGTGGATTTGTGATGTGCAAGGTCTCTAGTCTACTGTGGTGCACTCAGTTTTACCAAAAGATGAAAATTTTTGTCAATCGCGATCGACAGAAGCTAGCGACTGCGAGACAGTTCTGCACATTTCCGTACCTGCGCAACGTGCTGGAGATGATGGGATGGCCAATACCTGCAAGTAAACTCAAAAAACATGCAAAAACAGTGCACACAAGATCGCTCTCTCGCTCTCTCTCACGGGAAATGAAAGAAGGAAGCAGATATAGTCAAAAAACTGAAATTTTTGCGATGATGGAGATGGAGGTGGAAGATGATGATGATGATAGTGATGATGGTGGTGAGGTAAGGAAAAGAAAAATAAGAAGAGTAAAGAGATTACCTACAACGCCAACGTCTCAAATCTACGTCTTACCATCACAAGCTCGTCCTCTCAAAGCTCGATCCCCGGCAACGGCGCCAAAATTTGGTGTAGCTCAGTGATGAGTAGCACCTCCTTTAATGTCAATCCGGGAAGATGTGAGGATGGTATGAAGACCTCGAGCAAGTGGAGGCACAAGTGCGTGAGTGAGAAGCACACAAGCATGCACACACATACACACACACGCGCACACACGGCAAGAGAAAGAGTGAGAAGCAATGGAGCTCTTAGATTACTTTCAAAAAGCTCTTACAAGTTCATTTCAATTACAATCTCCCCCCAAAAATGAGCTCTCTAGCTCTATTTATAGTTTTTGACTAGGTTTTGGCCCTGTCCAGACCTAGTGTCCGGCCTAGTTAAAAATTAAGTTCCAAGGCCAATTTGAGGGCTTAAACGGAGTCTAAAAAATACGAAAATTGATATGTAGGTACTTCTAAGGCTCCTCAAGCTCAAGAACTCCTTGGCTTGCACAAAATGGAGCTACAAAAATATGAAATGGTATTTACAATGATTTGGTAAAATTTGAAGGGCCTATCTGCCAGATTTGCATCGACTGCTTTGTCTACTTAATCCTTCACCTCGCTCTCACTCTCTCCGCTGGCTTCCTTGTCTAGTCAGTCCTTGGGTGCCCATACTGCTCTCAACAATAACCCTCTTGTCTCTTTCATTCCATTCCCTAAAGGCCCTTCTCTGGTCATTGGTTGGATTATCATCCAACCTAGGTCTTGGTTCACTTCCACTAATCAACCCCCAAAGGCCCTTGCCCATAAGATAGTTGGAGACCCTAAATCTCCATGGTTGATAGTTCCCTTTGTCTAGCTTTTCAATTTGAGTGTTGAAGTCTCCCATATCTAGTCTTTGATACTTGACCTAGCACTTGGCTAATGGTCCAATGTGTGTAAAATGAAAATGAGGCTCTGAGGTTACCTCAATCCAAAGCTTTCCTTAGATGGACACCTTGTGCTCTTGAAACTTTGAGTAGAATAGCTCCCCCTTGATGTGAGCAACCTCCAAGAAGCTTTTGTTGATGCAAATCTTCAACCACCAACTCCAAGAGGTCTTCTTGCTTGTATGTGATGCCTCCAAGATGCCCAAATGCTCTGATACCACTGATGGGGGAAGTATCTCAACCCCTAAGCAACGATGAAGCGTGAATGACCTCCACAGGTATCCTTCTTTGACCTCTGCACACCAAAAGTGCTCTTACTCAGAGCTTATGCAGAGAATTCCAGTGCGCTTTTGTAGACCTATAGTAGACACCAAGAGCTTTCCAACAAAACAAATTTTACTTCAAATGGATGCTTACACAAAGAGAAACAATGTCTACAACATGAGCTAGTTGAATGCTCACAACTGATAGTCAAGCAGAGACCTCACTTCACTCCAGCAAGCTTTTCTCAGAGATTATATAGAGAATGAATCGCAAACTTGAACCAACTTTAGAGCACTCTAATAGCTACCCAATGACACCAAAATCATAGAAAATGGATAAATAGAGAAGGAGAACCAGCCCTTACAATAGAGAGCAAAATATTTCCAATAGAGCCTATACACAGAGAGAGATAGCAATCACACAACTTTCTTAAAATGAATGTTACTCCCAGATTACTCAGAGACTGCTTCAAAGAATTTGTGAGCATAAAAACAACTCTATTATCTATCCAATGAGACAAGAATTACATCAAATGGATACACTATGAGGGAGAACCAATGCTAACAACTCAGGGGTAGAGAGTTGCAACACTGCCTGCGCACACACATAGATATGCCTACTAAAAGAAAACAAACAAGCAAGCAAGGGGCTAGCTTAAGCAAGGGGCTTGCTTATCATAACTCCAGCACTTAGTTCTCACTTTACATGAGCTAAAACTCCAAGAAGATGGCTCAAAAGAAGTCGGGATACATGCTCCTTTTATAGTGAGAAGTGTGCCCCTAAAATCTAGGAACTACCTTTCCAAATCAGCCTCATAACTTGGAGGATTTAGTTGAGATGAATTGGGGAGTGGTTGAGTGACTTTTCTTGATGGAATCTCGTGGCTTTTGGCTTCCTTTGATTGCTCCACATGTCCATAAAAGATTCCCCACGAATTTGTAGCTTGAAGCTTGACTTTTAACAGTGTTCACCAACATGCCATCTCATTTACTCCAAATTTTTGCCTATGAAAAAATGGTATACTCAACTCATTACTATGAATCTCCTTAGGATATGCCACAAGCCATACAATGGGACATGCTGGAAGCTGACTTAGCAAGAGGCCTACATATAAATGAGCACACCCTTGTGGAGGAAATTTTGCATAATTATATCGATCACTCCCTGCAACAAGGAGCTGTCAGGGATGTCAGAGGCGAGAGCAACGAGGGTGTTGACAGTAGTTCAAGGCATCAACATAGAGAAAGCATGTGAGAAGCAGAGAAAGGAAACCAAATAGGTACCAATCATAAATTTCTAGTTTATGTTGATTCATAATCACTAAAATTTGATAGAAACATCAGTAGTGATTTTAATCACTAACAATTGTATATATAATCACCCAATTTTATCATGAAACGCTCCTTTTTTCCGAGCTGAGGAGTCCTCAAGCTTGATAAGCTTAGATAGAACCTCCCTCCCAATTTTTGTATTTTTTGGATCTCAATTGTGCCCTCAAAAGTAGCTTAGGACATAAATTTTAACTAGGATAATCAATAGATGTGAAACTAATTAGTTCACCTCAGAAACTATAAATAGAGCTAGCAAGATCATTTTTCAAGGTAGCTAGTTTGAGGTGTGAGACTTGTTTGAGAGATCATGTATTTTGAGTAATGCAAGGAAGGGATTTGCCTTCCATTGCATTGCCTATTGTCTCTTACATGTGTGTGTGTATGTGTGTGCACTAGTGGGCTTATCACCTTCACCTTCATGCACTTCACTTGTTCACGATCTTCATATCATCCTTACTCTTCTACGGATTGACAACTAAGGAGGTGGTGCTTCTTGATGTCATACTTACCCTTGTCTAGAACAACAACAAGGGAGATTGTATCAACCAGAGGGGTTGGTGGGGGTGTATGTTAGAGAATAATAGATCATTGAGAGAGATCAAGTGGCATTAGAGCCTAAATAAGTCATTCGAACTGAGGTAGAAGATGAACACATCGTGGATCAAATCTTGGAAGTGTCATTGTGACAAAAAATTGAGGGCTCCTACTTTACCCATTGCTTCTATCAATATGTTAATAACATTGATGAAGGATGCATCAAATCCACTATTTTCAAGTTCTCTTTGTAGTAGATCATGACTTTGCTCCTCTGTGAGTTGTCTTTGGGCTCACACTGCTTGCATCATTGTGTAAAGGCTTTGCACCACTATCGTGTAAGTTATTCCATCTTAATGACTTTCGACTTTAGTGATCTATACTTCTCCTTGTTCTTCTTGGTGATCTTCTACTTGTTGATCCTTTGTACCTTGAATATCTTCTTGATCATGTTGAACTGTGTTGTTTTCTTCATCATCTTTAGTTACTGTACATTCATCATCCTTTTGGTTAGCAGTGGCATGGCCCTTTTCACGATCTCTTTGGGAATTTGTGTAGCATGGGTATGGAAATTCAAGGTAGTGTTGAACTCATCGATTCCCATGTTAGAAACTAGAAAGATAAATGCTTCTACATCATTGGTGTCTATGGGTTTGTGACTGCTTATTTTGTGTTCACTACTTTGATTTCCAGTGGTGTTATTGAAGTTATATTAGTGGATGGCACTGTGCTTACAACCGTCTAACCTTTGTTGTGGGTGTGCATGAGAGGCGAATGGGAATCGGGGGGATGATTGGATGTGGTCTTGGAGGTGATGGTTGGGGAGATGGTTGGGGAGATGGTTGCAGAGATGGCAAGGTTGGCACTTGTAAACAAGGGATGGAACCCCTTATATGCTTAGCTAAATAGGAGGACGAGGAGCTGGTGCTCTTGTATCTGTGGAGTTGATTACTAGTAAGAGCACGTTCAATTGGAATGTCATAGGCAAGGCACAATATATACTATCCTTGTAATGGCACAACATCCATGAAGCACTTGTTTTCTAGCCCATCTTTGATTAGCAAGGTATAGCTATTCTTGTATCCAATGAGCTAGATCGATGGTGCATGAGAGGTTGTTGGCTAGATACAAGCTAAACCATATACACTTGTGCAGTTGAGTAAAATGGTCTTGGGTTGGGAATGTGAAGTGTTGCATACATATCTGTAGTGGTGTTGATAGCTCTAGTGTAACTACTAAAATTTCAGCCCATTTTAATATATCTCCTTTCTTCATGGTTTCAGGGACTAAGTTCTCTTTCTTTGAAGGAATATGCTTGCCATTAATCTTTAGGCCCACTAGGATAAGCTCACATTTGAGCTTGAACTTCTTGAACGGTGGGTTGGTAAACAGAGAGGGTAACACAAATGTGTTGGGAAGCTCCTACCTCTCTACTGGTTGAAGCATCGTTACTAGATAAAAACATCTATGGAAATCTGGTTTTGGTAATGGTGCTTCAAAGTATTCCTTAAATCTGGGATTCTACCCTAACCATCATAGTTGTGTTGTATTCTATAAGTTTTAAAACTCTTGGGAAAAGAATTGGTATTTTCCCCATACATTACTGTTGAAACTTTGTTTCACCTGAAAGATATACTTTGTGTTGGAAAGAGGTCCTAGTAGTCCTTGAAACCAATGAGATTTGGCATGAATTCGGAAAATCCTCCGGGCATAGGACCTTGAAGTCCCTAGAACTCACATGGTGGCAACAAGGGATAGTCTTTAGCTCGGAGGGTGTGATAATCCACCGTGTGTAGATTGGGACCCACCACGGATGATTCTCCTACTTGCATTGGGATCTTGTGTGCATTTTATAAGGATTTGCTACAAAAGGAGAAGACATTAGCATGGAAACAAATCTCAATCTCAATATGGCAAGATTACAATCCCTTTTCAATATTGATATGCATCGCATGTAGCCCAGTGATGTGGAGTGATATTGGTGGTGTCTTTGTGCCTTATGAAAGTCGCTAGATTGATTATATGCATACTTTAGATTGTGCATGATCCCATTTGCATGGTTGGTGCCATCATATTGTTATCAAGATCTTGCTCACATGCACATAGAGGTTACGAATGTAGAAAACACACAGAAAAATAGAGACACCAAGAGACGAGACCAAACATAGTATTGGGTGCAATATCCCCCCATGCACTCTATTTTGAAAGTCCACAGAGTGCATGTATTTATAGGAATTTTTGATTACGTAAAAAAGAGTGGTTACATGAGAGCGGCTTGAAAAGCATGCATGTAACTAAAAGTTGGTGACTTTTGTAGAAAGCCTTTTCTTTTAATATCAAAAATTGCGGTCTACAATGACTCTTATTCTAACCACTATTTTTATAACTATTTCTAACAATAGAACCTTCTACGCAGATTTATTTACAAACTAAATTATAAATCGGATTTATTTAATGTCCACTCTAAAGTCAGAGTATTGATGTCCACCCTTTCACGCTTTCACGCCCTCACGAACCTTCAGCTGCTATATCAAAAACACCAAAAACACATTAATACATTAATAAATTAACACTCCAACAATGCATTGTTCAACATATTCCATAATGTACACATATTTTGTTACAAGATGTTGGATGGGTGATTATTACAAGATTGGTTGGTTTTTTCCTTCCAAGTGAAGTAGCATGGGTTCTCCTGTTTGTCCTTTACAAGTTTTAGTCCCATTGTATGTACTTCTTTCTTCAATTCCCTCATGATAGTGTTTTTTTGAGCTTTGACAAGTTGTAAGTTCCTCAAAAGGGGTTGTCAATAATGATTTTGAGTAGTTTTCAGCTTTGAATTGTTTCATAGGTAGTGATGTTGTAACCTTGATGTCCTCTGGATCTTTCAAACATATGTTTCATAGTTTTCATGCCATGTACTTGTAGCCCATAATGAATGATGGGTAATTGTGTTAGTGCATGGGTTGAAGAGAACATGTGCCTTGTGCATGGCCTTGTAATGTGGCCCTATACATGCATACTTGGGGAATGCATTGGAAGAAGTATGGTGCAAAAAATTGGGTCTTGAGCTAATTGCTCAAGGGTATGCTGACGAGGAGGTTTCCTAGTCTATCATTCTTATAGTGTTGCCAAAGTAAGGGATTCTTACCATGGTGAAAGTTCAGTCAATATTCACCTCTTTTACACCCATCACGATGATTGACCATTGGCTTGTCATTCGTTGTTGATGGATTTCATTTTGATGGTTTGCTAATGAGATTCTTCAAGCATATGGTCCCACCTCTTGTCTCTTTTCTTTTTTTCTTCCCCCCCCCCCTTTTTTTTTGAACAATGTCACAAAATAAGAAGAAAGAGGTTAGTATCAGTAAAATAGATTACATATGTCAAATGTGTCTCATGTGCCTGAAATTCTCAATTGTGTCTATGCACGGTCTTGTAATGTGGCCGTATATTAATGCATATTGTGGAAATGCATGACCTGAATGGTGAAAAAGACGGGGTTATGCCAAGGGCACATCATTGTTGCTCGTTGAGGTTTCTGATGTTACTTGCAAATGTTGATGCAATCATTGTTTGTAGGTATCCATTGGATCTCAAATGATGTTGATCATTCCTCCTTATAGGGATCCATTGTAGAACATTGTTTGGTTCCATTGAAGTATTTCGATGTGGGTGCACCATAGTGCGCTCTCCTTCTCGATAGCTCCATGATGATATGCTCGGAGTAGAAAACAGAGTGCCTCAGGCCACACACAATACTACACAGATGGTGCAGAATACACAGAAAACACAATACATAGGGATCACAAAGATAGACTTCTTAGGTCTTACAAATGTGATCGAACTTACAGTCTGTGACTGACCAAGCCACTATATGTTTTATTAAAGAACATATACAAGGAAGTGTCCAGTGGCCATTTGGCCTTTCACATGGACACTAACTATATCAATCTCCCACTAAAGGCCAACATGGCCAAAGTAACTATGGGAGAAAAATAAAGAATTTTAAAGAGTACCTGAGTGTAAGTATGCAAACTATAGCTCCCACCTGATGGACATGTTACACTGGATACAAGTGACTATGTAAGGTCAAGAATCAAGTAACCCCCATCAAGTGACAATAGTGTGGAAAGCTATCCTATGGTAGAGCTTTAGTCAAAGCATCTGCAGCATTATCTTGAGTGTGAACCTTCTCAAGAATAATGCGCTCAGTGGCTAAGCAATCTCTAATGAAGTAATACCTCACCTCAATGTGCTTGGTCTTTGCATGATATACCAGATTCTTAGCCAAAGCAATTGCACTCTGACTATCACTAAGCAAGCGAGGTACATGCTCAGGTAAACCCATATCACAAGCACGACAAGAAAGCCACAAGGCTTCCTTACATGCCTCACTTGCTGCAACATACTCTGCTTCTATGGTGGAAACAACTGCACATTCTTGAAGACGAGATCTCCAAGAGATAGCACCTCCAGCAAAATGAAAAATGTACCCTAATGTAGACTTACAATTTTCTACACAACCAACATAATCATAATTTGTGTAACCAATAATGGATGCTTTCCCTCTACCTAAGCATAGACACTTGTCCTTAGTGCCACTCAGATATCTCAAAATCATCTTGATCGCTTCCCAATGTTTCTTTCCATGATTAGACATATATCTGCTCACAACTCCTATTGCAAATGCAATGTCTGGTCTCGTAGCTACCATAGCATACATGAGACTACCAACAACAGACTGATAGGGAATTTTGGTCATGAAATCCTTTTCCTCATCTAATTTGGGGCAATCATCCTTGCTCAATTTCACATATGTGGGTAAAGGTGTACTCAATGCCTTTCCACCTTGCATATTGAACCGATGAAGTACTTTGGATCTGTACTCACTATGAGACAAGTATATGCATCTTTTACTCCTATCACGAGTAATGCACATGCCAAGAATATGTTTGGCATCCCCCAAATCCTTCATATCGAATGTCTGACTCAACTTCTTTTTGAGAATTGACAAATTATAAGAGGACTTCCCAGCAATCAACATATCATCAACATAAAGTATCAAGCATATCAAACTGCCATCTAAGTATCTCTTTGTGTAGAGACAGTGATCCTCATTGCTTTGAGAATAGCTTTGAGATTTCATAAAAGCATCAAACTTTTGGTACCATTGTCTAGGGGACTATTTAAGTCCATAGAAGCTCTTCTTAAGCTTATAAACTAGACTTTCCTTGCCAAAAACTACATAACCCTCTGGTTGTTCCGTATAGATCTCATCTGTAAGATCTCCATGCAAGAAAACAGTTTTCACATCCATTTGGACTAGCTCTAAGTCCTCCGCTGCAATGAATCCAAGCAACATGCATAGGGTAGTCATCTTGACCACTAGAGAGAAGATTTTCTCGAAATCAACACCATGTTGTTGCTTAAAATCCTTTGCAACGAGTCGTGCTTTATACTTGGAGAAGCACTATCTGATGTGAATTTCAGCTTATATACCCATTTACATGGTAAAGCTTTCCTTCCCTTTGGCAAAGTTACTGAATCCCAAGTACCTTGTGAATAGAATCCAACTCACTCTTCATGGCACACTCCCACTTGAAACGATCCTTTGTTTGCATAGCCTCTTTGTAGCAAGAAGGCTCACCGACATTTGTTAGTATAACAAAATCTAAACCTGGAACATATCTATCAGGTGGATGTGAGACACGTGCAGAACGTCTCAATGGTTGCTGAACAGGAACATGTGTAGACTGATCTGAATGGACATTCTCTTGAAGATCCCTATATGCAACATTTTTATGCATGCTAACCGGAGGACTAAATCCTCAAACACCACTCTTCTCACTTCAAACTCCTTAATGGGCTGTTCATGCACCTTAGACTCATTGAAAATGACATCACTACTTCTAATCACTATCCATGTTTCAAGATCCCATAAGCGATATCCGAATTGTCCTTCTCGACCATATCTAAGGAAAATGCATTTCTTTGACTTATGGTCCAACTTTTGTCTAAGATTCTTGGGCATATGAACATATGCTTCACACCCAAAAACTCGAAGATGATCATAATATGGTGGCTTTCCTGTCCACAACTCTTGTGCCACTTTTAGACCTTTGGTAGTACTAGGTGAAAGGTTAATCACATGAACTGCAGTCAATACTGCTTCTACCCAAAAGCCTTGTGAGAGGTTTGCATGATGCAACATAGAGACTACTCTATCTTGAATAGTTCTATTCATCCTCTCAGCTACACCATTCTGTACTGGGGTATAAGGAGCTGTAAACTCTCTACGAGTCCCTCTAGACTGATAGAAGAGGCTGAATTCATGTAAGGTATACTCACCCCCATTATCTGAACGTAAAGCCTTAAGCTTAGTTCCTTTTTCAGTCTCAACTGAAGCAAGCCATTTTTTGAAAGTAGTGAATACCTCATCCTTTGATTTGATAGGATATACCCAAACTTTTCTAGTAGCATCATCTATGAAAGTGATAAAGTAGAGAGAACCACCTAAGGACCTGGTGGGCATAGGACCACACACATATGTATGAACGAGATCTAAAGACTGAATTTAAGAGTCAATGTGTGTTCTATGCACATTTCTGGTTTGCTTTCCATATTGATAATGCTCACAAAACGAAAAATCGGAGAAAGATAACACAAGTAAGTAGCTAGAACAAGAAAGATTTTTCATTGCACTACGAGATATATGGCCCAAAAGACCACGCCGAATGCAAGACATGGGTTGTTCAGTAACAGCTAACAAGTGTTCTTTCTATGATACAAATAAAGGATAAAGTGAGCCAACTTTGATTCCTTTTGCAATAACCATATTGCCCTTTGATATGCGAAAGGTCTGAGCATAGAAGACCACCTTTTAACCAAGGTCATCAAGTTGACCAACTGACATCAAACTATGTGATAACTGAGGTACATGGCATACATTATGCATACTAAATTTTGAACCATCAATGAACTGCACAACCACATCTCCAATCCCCACAACATCACACTCGTAAGAGTCGCCAAGTCTCACGGTACTAAGAGACTTTGCTGCATAATTAGAAAACCATTCTCTGTGTGGTGTCACATGGAAAGAAGCACCAAAATCTAGTAGCCATGTGTGGGAAAGAGAATTAGCCATAAGCGCCTCAGATGGCACAGTACTATCAAGTGTCAACACATCAGCATCATCAAAAATAGCATTAATTTCTTCAATCTTCATAGTCAAAGTAGATGGTGCAAGTTACTGTTTAACATGCCCATCAACGTTCTGTCCTTTACCTTTAGCATTCTTTAATGCATAAAATTCCTTCTTCATATGTCCTTTCTTATGACAATAATGGCATTGGATATCCCTCGTCCTTGATTTACTTCTACTCTTATTCCGTTGACCATTCTTTTCCTTGTTCTTGCTCCTGCCATGTTGCTGATTCTTTCCTTGGTAAGAATCACGAACATTTTATGCATCTCCACTTTGAGTGCCAACCATAGATTTTCTACGAATCTCCTCACTCAAGAGTGCTCCACATATGTCATCATAGACACGTTTACCACCAGGTGCACTATTGCTAATAGCTGTGCAAAATGTATCCCATGATGATGGCACAATACTGCTTTCATTTTGTTATCCATATCCATTTTCTGAGCCTGTAAATGGGAGAATATAGCATCAAACTCATTTAGATGAGCAGCAACACAATCTGTGTCCTTCATGCGAAGGTCATATAATTTTCTCATCAGATGCACTTTATTTGATGTTGTTGCCAGTGGTCAGGGCAGTCAAGGACTTACGAGACAAGGAAGCCAACGAGAATGGCCAAGTAGGCAAAGTAGTCGACGGAGATCTGGCAAATAAGCCTATCATTTTTCATGAATTAATACTTCCCAAATAGTGTTTTTAGTCACTCCACACCATTGTAAATATCATTTTTTATTATCCCTACTCCATTTTGTACAAGCAGAGGAGTCCTCGAGCTTGAGGAGTATTAGTAGTATTTAAAATTTTCATAATTTTTAGAGCTCGTTTGAGCCTCCAAAATAGCCTTAGAACCTAATTTTTAACTAGGTCGAACACTAGGTCTGGACAGGACCAAAGCTAGTAAAAAACTATAAATAGAGTTAGAGAGCTCATTTTTGGGGTTAGCTTGGTGTAGAATTGAACTTGTATGAGACTTTTTGAGTAATCTAAAGAACTCCATTGTTTCTCTCTTTGTCTTGCCGTATGCGTGTGTGTGTGTATGTGTGTGCATGTTTGTGTGCTTCTCACTCACACACTTGTGCCATCACTTGTTCGAGGTCTTCATACCATCCTCATGTCTTCCCGGATTGACATTAGAGGAGGTGCTACTCATCACTGAGCTACACCAAATTTTGGCACCGTTGCCGGGGATCAAGCTTTGAGGAAGAGCGTGTGATGGTAAGATGTAGAGTTGTTATGTTGGCGTTGTAGGTAATTTCTTTCCTTTTCTTTATTTTTCTCTTTCTTACTTCACCATCATCATCCTCACCATCTCCCACCTCCATCTCCATCATCGTGAAAAATTTCAGTTTTTTGGTCATATCACCTTCTCCCTTCCATTTCCCTCATTTCACTTGTGAGAGAGAGCGAGAGAGCGATTTGTGTGCACTATTTTTGCATGTGTCTTGAGTCTTCCTGCAAGTTTTTGCTGTGTCATCATCCCCACCAGTCTGCGCAGGTACAAAAAAGCTTTGCACTTGTCTCTGCTGCGTGGACCTCTGTCGATCATGATCGACAAAAAATTTGAGCTTTTGGTAAAACAAAGTGCACCACTATGACACACATGAGGAGCACATTCCAAATCACTAATTAAAACTAAAAAAATCCCGTTTTCTCTGTCAATCGCGACCGACACTGTCGATCGCGACCGACAACCACAATCGAGAGCCTCTGTCAATCGCGACTGACAGCCACGATCGACAGCCTCTGTCAATCGCAATTGACAGACCACGACGGACTACCACGTAGGACTCAGTCAATCGCGATTGATACCATCGATCACGACCGACTGAGATATCATGATTGACACAAAGATTCGCATGTCCACGTGTCCATCCCAACGGACAAAACCTCGATTGATTGAAATTACGGTGAAAATTGCAGAAAAAGTGTCGATCGCGATTGACACCATCGATCGTGATTCGATCATAGATAGGGTATGTTGAAGTTGAACATACTGTGGGGTAAGAAAACTGAGGGATCTCTAGAAGTGTTTTCCATAAAGACAAAGGGCAAATTGATATCTGAATTACATGAATGAAAGTGATTGCTATGTCATTTGAATTTAAGTTTTGAGCTAACTTTGGGACTTATACAGGCCCATTGAGAGCACTACAGGGCATCCAAAGCAAGGGCATTCTGCAAGCTTGAGAACGAGGTTCTTGAGGCATAAGGCATAATACTTCCTCACTAATTCACAGCTTCAAGCAGACACCTCAATAGACAGTTAGACTTGCAGGAAGATGATTTAGGCAATACTTAGAGAGATGTCCTATTCCTGAGTTACCCACACCAGCCAAACAAGTGGCTTTATTCTTGGATGGACTGCTAAGTACCAAATTGAGATCATATGTGTACTTAAAGGACCCTAGGACCATAGAAGAGTGTGTACGCATGTGCATCGACATTGAGGATAACCTAGGGGAGGAACTAGAGCTTTCAAAAATCTACAGAGATTCAGATAGTTCTACTAGCCTACATCCACACAGTCCACATCCATTGAAGAACTTGTGGAGAAAGTAGCTCAGAAGTTAGGAGTCTCAAGCAAACAAATACCAAGGTTTTCCCCAGTGAAACGATGCTACACTTTTGGAGGTGACCATATGGCGAACGTATGTCCCATTATGGCTCAACTCCAAGTGAACCCTAGCAGCCAATACTGCACCATAGAATAGAGATACACTAACCACACTACGCAAGATTGCCCATACAATAAGCAAGCAGTTAGGCAACCTTACCCACAACCATATCCACAACAAGGCAGATACCAAAACCAATACCCATCACAGCAGTACGGTAGGCCCTAGTAACCCTATCAGCCACCCTATCAAGGGTAGTGGAGACCTCAACCAGTTCTATCACAACAACCCCCTGCTCCAGCCAATGTGATTCCAGTAAGTATGCAGCTGTAGAAGAGAATTGGAATAGAGCCATAGTCCCAATTGTGAAGAGAGATGGTGGATGCAATCCAAAGATGAGTAGGTGCCGCTACAACCAGCTTCACACCAGCCAATTGAGACTTCAGAGTTGATTAGTAGACCCTTTGAGCTTCCTAAATCCACCAAAATATCAGCCAAGTACTTTGGAACATGTATCCCAAAAAGTTTAAGTCAAGACAGACTAGTTGCAAAATGTCTAGCTCCCAAAACTTGCTATCTTTGGACATACACCTGCTGGAAAAAATGAACAGTGCTCTCAACCTGGTAAGAATTTGAAAAATTCCTTTTGGGCATAGCAAATAGACTTAGCAAGCTTCCCAATCCAAGTTAAAACACTTCAAATGATGGACTGGGCACTGAGAACAAGTTTCATCAATTTCTGGAACATGCCCACCATTCTCGGGGCTCTGCAGAGATAGACCAGTGAGCAGTAAATTGCAGATAGCTTCAAAACTATTAATCCAATGACCTTGCAAATTTATAGGTAGAAAGTAGACAGTATGAGCTATCCAACGCAAGTTAAATCACTGAACTCGAGATATAACCTTCTCAAGTTACTACTCTGAGTGAGTATAGCAGAGAACAAAACAGAGAAGTGAATGATGATAAATGTATAAATTCATATATGATTACAACCACATTGGGAATGAATCTTTGCAAAATGGGAGTAGAATGATAGAGCTATGGAGTAAGCTCTTCAATCTCTACAAAATGACATGAAGTGGTCACGTACAAGGCTTGCTAATCGCCTCTTCCTTCTTGCTCCTTTTATAGCTATTCTTGGAGGGAGTTTTGAATTCGAATTCGAATGGCTCCACCTAAAAGTGATCCCCAAAGTTAGGAGAGATTCCGTCAGCTCTAAATTTCATGGTTTTACGTAGTTAGAGCCACGAATTTGCTTTTACATCATGCATGAGGTAAGCCATCCTTTTCCTTTTTCTTTTTTCAATTACAAGAGATAAAAATGAACTCTTTTACAAGAGGTGTTCACATGACTACTCATGTGACTTACAAATGAGGATGATATCAAATATATCAAGCATGTAGGCTTGGGTAAAATGCACCAACAGCTCCCCCTCAAGCCTAACATGCTTGGCCTCCAAATAAGTCTTCAATTGTCCTTGATTTCCTGCAAGCCAATCATCAACTTGAATCTACTTAACTTTGTACCATCAAGAGCTTTGTTAACATGTCTGCACATTGTATATCTGTAGAGACATAGGATAGTTGAATATCCTTGCTCATTAGCTTCTCCCTTACGTAGTGGTAGTGGACTTGAATATGCTTGGTTCTAGCATGGTATACCGGATTAGCTGCTAGATGTAGTGAGCTTGTGTTGTCACAAAAAATATGAGGTGTTGAAGAATGAAGTCCAAGATCTGTGTACAAAGACTTTAACCACATGATTTCTTGAGTTGCATTAGCCAAACCTCTATATTCGGCTTCAATAGAAGATAATGCCACGGTTGGTTGCTTCTTTGATGACCAAGAAATGATTTTTGAACCTGCAAATGATATATATCCTGATGTGCTTCTTCTATCATCTTTAGATCCGGCCCAATCTGCATCTGAATAGACCTTTAGCTCAATATCTGAAGTATATGAATAAAACAAACCTTCATTCATGGTCCCCTTTAGGTACTTGAGGACTCTCTTGGCCGCTTCCATATGTGGTCTTCTCGGCTTATGCATAAACTGACTCAATATGCTAACACTATAGCATATATCCACCCTTGTGAGTGTTGCATAGTTCAAACTTCCAACCAAGCTTTGATAGCTTGTGATGTCTTCAATTGGCTCTCCTTCATAAGCACTAAGCTTATGATTTTGCTCCATAGGTGTACCTACACACTTGGTATTTTCCATCTTGAACTTGACGAGCATGTCATGGACATACTTCCTTTGTGTGATGTATACACCTGAATCTGTGTAGATCAACTCCAATCCAAGAAAATAAGTGAGTGGTCCGAGGTCACTTATTTTGAACTCCTCCTTCATTTGACTCTTTACCTGTTTGATTCCTTCAAGATCATTGCCTGTGATAATAATATCATCAACATACACACATAAATAGATCACTTCAGATCCATTCCTCTTTATGAACAAAGAGGTATCCGCCTTGCTAGCTTTGAATCCTTGGTCCTGCAAATAAGTCACCAATCTGAAATTCCAAGCTCTTGGAGCTTGCTTCAATCCATACAAAGCTTTCTTTAGTTTGCATACATAGTTAGGATGATGTGCATCCTCATATCCAGGAGGTTGTGCCATATACACTTCCTCAGAAATCCATCCATTCAAGAAAGCATTCTTTACATCAAGTTGATAGAGATTCCAATTTCTAGATGCAGCAAGACTAATGAGAACCCTAATTGTAGGCATTTTTGCAACAGGAGAGAAAGTCTCCTCATAATCAATACCATGGGTTTGAGCAAACCCTTTAGCAACTAACCTTGCTTTGTGTCTATTTATACTTCCATCTGGATTCCGCTTGATTTTGTATATCCATCGAGATCCAATTACCTTCATAGATGGCTTGTTAGGTACAAGCTCCCAGGTGTCATTCTCCTTCAAGGCTTCCATTTCTTCATCCATTGCATCTCTCCAAGCTTTCTTGCTTTGTGCTTCTTCAAATGTGGTAGGTTCTTCATTGGTTGAATCCTGTGCAATGTAGATTGAGTGCTTGGTGACCAAAGAAGTATCATAACCAAACCTCTCTGGTTTCTTCTTCTCCCTCGAAGACCTTCTAAGTGGTTGATGTGAGCTCTCGGGTCCATATGTAGCATCCTGCATCTTTGCTTTACCTTTGTTCTTCCATAGCTTTAGTCATTCCAAGTCTTCTAGGTCAATCTCCGAATCACTTTCTTCAATCTGCTTTGGCTCCTTTGGTTGAAGTGATGGAAAATCTTCATCCAAGTCATATGGCAGCTTCACTTTCCTGTCATCATCAAACCATGATTTGTTTTCATCAAAAATTACATCTCTACTCACAGAAAATCCTTTATTGGTTGGATTGTACAATCTATATCCTTTTTGGTTTTGGTCATAGCCAATAAATACGCACTTCTCTGCCTTGGGATCCAATTTCCCTCTTACTTGAGAAGGAATGTGAGCATAGGCTAAGCATCCAAAGATTTTGCAATGCTCTAGACTAGGTCTTCTTCCATTCCACACTTCATATGGAGTGGTTCCATCTAGTGACTTAGATGGAAGTCTATTTATGAGATATGTGGCTGTAGACATAGCCTCTGCCCATAGGTAGTTTGGCAATCCCTTTTCGTTGATCATGGACCTTGCAGCTTCGACAATAGATCTGTTCCTCCTCTCTGCTACACCATTGAGTTCGGGTGTATACCTTGTAGTGACTTCCCTTTTAATGCCTCTTTCATGCAAGAAGGCATCAAATTCAGAAGAGAAGTATTCTCCTCCACCATCTGATCTGAGTCTTTTTAAAGTCCTACCTGTTTGGTTTTCAACAAGAGCAATATACTTCTTAAAGCAATTAAACACTTCATCCTTGTGCTTCATGAAAAACAGAATGGTCCACCTGCTACAATCATCTATGAAAGACACATAATAACTTGAGCCTGATATAGATGGCTCCTTACTTGGACCCCACACATCCGTGTGCACTAGATCCAAAGGATTTTGATACATATATCCTTTCTTATTGAAAGGTTGTCTATGAGCCTTGCCGAGTTGACAAGCTTCACACTTATAAATCATATGTTGCCTTGTGATATTAGGCAAACCAAGTACACTTTGGTCCCTGCAAATCTGTTTGAGTGTCCTCTCACCAATGTGAGCAAGCCTTTTGTGCCATATCTCCAACTCTGTTAGAGTTTGAGATCCATAGCTAAACAAAGTTATGTTCTTTGTATCTTCCACTTCAAAAGTGAAAAGCCTTCCTGTCTTTTCTCCTTTGGAAATCCTTCGAAAGCCTTGCCTTGGGTCTTCAACATATGCTCCAAATCGATTGAATCTAACCTGCAATCCTTTTTCAACAATCTATCCAACACTTATTAAATTTTTGGTAATTGTAGGGACATACAAGACTTTGCTTAAGAGGTTCATATTCCCATCTGATGTCTTCACGTTACCTATCTTCTCCACTGAGTGCTTTGTGTCATCTCCTGTCTGCACTTCATGCTTGTTATGAGGATCTTCCAAATCAGAAAGTAAAGCCACATTTCCTGCTACATGGTTCGAGCATCCCGAATCAATGTAAAATATGTGATCATCATCCTTACCCTTCTTTGTTGATAGATTCATAATCAATAATGAATCTTCTTGACTTTGGTCCTCTGCATAGTTATTTTAATCTCTTCTTCCTCTATGGCCACTTTGATAGTTGTTGTTGCTGTTGTAATTGTTGTTGTAGTAGTTGTTGTTGTTGTAGCCTCCATTGTATCTACCTCTATTTGATCCATAGCCACCTCTATTGAATCCTCTTCCTCTTGAGTTCCTCGGGTTCCTGAAACATTCTTCAGTAGTATGGTTAGATAAGACACATATGTTGCAAGGTTGAGATGATTGGAATCTCCCCCTGCCTTGCTTTCCACCTCTGCCTCTTCCTCTAGCTCTTCCTCTACCTGCAAAGTTTGCTTGGAAAGAGCTTCCTTCATCTTCATTCTTCCTATTCTTTGACTTGTCCTTGACCTTAGCTTTATCAGAATATAAGGCAGAAGTTTGATTACCTCTTGAGGACTCACCACCCTTGCTAATCTTTGCTTCATGAGTGAAGAGTTGGCCCATGAGTGTGTTGAGGTCGGGTACATGCATATCCATGTATAAATCCATGGTTGTTGTGAATGACTCCCACTCGTCGTCTGCTTTGATTCCATTCATGATTTGTCTTATGATTTGCTCCTCTTCAATTACCTCTCCAATGCTTCCAAGTTGGTCGGAAATCTCCTTCATCTTTGTGACATAATCAGTCACATTTTGCTTCGGGCTTTTCTTCATTGTTGTGAACTCCATCCACAATTGGTTCTTCCTTGCTCGAGTGTTGGAAGAAAAGAAAGAAGCAAGTGCATTCCAGGTCTCTCTTGATGTCTTGCATCCTTTGACATGGGGTAAAAGAAAATCAGATATTGAGTTTAGAATATAGGACCTTGCAAGTGCATCCTTCGAACACCAATTCGAAAGTCCTTCCACTTCTTCATGTGTTCCTCATGGTTGGCATTGCTTCGTCTCCGGATATGAATCCATATAGATTCCTCCCTTGAAGGTAAGCCTCCATCCTTAGAGATCATGTTGGGTAGTTGTTTCGATCCAATTTGTCAATTGTTGATGGAAATCCATCTCCCATGTTGCTTGACTATGCTCTGATACCACTGTGAAGAGAGATGGTGGATGCAATCCAAAGATGAGTAGGTGCCGCTACAACCAGCTTCACACCAGCCAATTGAGACTTCAGAGTTGATTAGTAGACCCTTTGAGCTTCCTAAATCCACCAAAATATTAGCCAAGTACTTTGGAACATGTATCCCAAAAAGTTTAAGTCAAGACAGACTAGTTGCGAAATGACTAGCTCCCAAAACTTGCTATTTTTGGACATACACCTGCTGGAAAAAATGAACAGTGCTCTCAACCTGGTAAGAATTTGAAAACTTCCTTTTGGGCATAGCAAATAGACTTAGAAAGATTCCCAATCCAAGTTAAAACACTTCAAATGATGGACTGGGCACTGAGAACAAGTTTCATCAATTTCTGGAACATTCCCACCATTCTCGGGGCTCTCCAGAGATAGACCAGTGAGCAGTAAATTGCAGATAGCTTCAAAACTATTAATCCAATGACCTTGAAAATTTATAGCTAGAAAGTAGACAGTATGCACTACCCAACGCAAGTTAAGTCACTGAAAAAGGTTCCGTAGAACTCGAGATATGACGTTTTGAAGTTACTGCTCTGAGTGAGTATAGCAGAGAACAAAACAGAGAAGTGAATGATGATAAATGTATAAATTCATACATGATTACAACCACATTGGCAATGAATCTTTGCAAAATGGGAGTAGAATGATAGAGCTATGGAGTAAGCTCTTCAATCTCTACAAAATGACATGAAGTGGTCACGTACAAGGCTTGCTAATCACCTCTTCCTTCTTGCTCCTTTTATAGCTATTCTTGGAGGGAGTTTTGAATTCGAATTCGAATGGCTCCACCTAAAAGTGATCCCCAAAGTTAGGAGAGATTCCCTCAGCTCGAAATTTCATGGTTTTAGGTAATTAGAGCCAAGAATTTGCTTTTACATCATGCATGAGGTAAGCCATCCTTTTCCTTTTTCTTTTTTCAATTACAAGAGATAAAAATGAACTCTTTTACAAGAGGTGTTCACATGACTACTCATGTGACTTACAAATGAGGATGATATCAAATATATCAAGCATGTAGGCTTGGGTAAAATGCACCAACACCAATAACACCATTGCTTTCAAAAAGAGACCCTAGTGATCATAGGTTTGACTCTACTCACATTGATAGTCCACAGACTTACTACATGTAGTCACCTGAGCATAACGAGTCATACTACTATGAAGATCCAAGTGAACCTAGTTGGGAGCCAGAGTACGCAAATGTCATGTATGCAAAGCTCAACCATAGACCTCAACCTAGGTAGGTAAGGCCCCCATTTCCTAGAGGACCATGCTACCGATGTCAGGGAGATCACCTCATTCATGATTGCCCTTTGCCTGCACCTACACAAACCCAATCTATGAAGATTCAGGGCTTTTGTCCCGATTATGGAAAAGAGAATCTCCTGTGATATTGTCCTAAGAATCCTAACAATGCACCAAAAATCACTCCAATCAATGTTATTAGGTTAGTTGTAGACTCTAAAGGGAGTGTGACTTCCATTGCACCAGTGCAAGTGGTCACTAGAGCCCAAGCTTTGGAACAGAACCAAGGTTTAGGCCAGGAAAAGAATTCTGAGGCTAGTGAAACTGAGAGCCTAACTAAGAAAAGGACTAGAGCTTGGAGGGATAGTAACGAGAGAATGAAAAGGCAATGGGCAAAGAAGATGAGTGAACTCGAGGAAAGTCTAAGAGAAACGAACGCCAAGATAATTGAACTTACATCTCAAACTCCCTCTCACACTACCCCACCACCACCTTTCCCACCTCCATCCAATCCACCACCTTCCAACCCGCCTCATACGACCCCACCACCCCCTAGAGTAGGATCAGTCCTAACAGATCCCACTCCCAAGGACCTAAACATGATGCTTAAAGCATATCAGGCCAGAATCCAAGAAGGGTCAAACGTAATGGATCATGAAAAGTGTTACCCTAGAGCGGAACTAGAGCTTGAATGAACTAAAATTTGTGCCAAGATGGTGGAATTGGCTCAAACCATGTTTGAAGCCAGTCGCCTCTTTAACTTCTCTAGTTCAGCATAGACGCATTTGCACTTTGATGGACTACTAGAAAGATTGGAGAGGCTAATTGCACAATCAGAAAAGGACCCCGCCCCTCCAAATAAGGGCAAGGAAAGTGAAAGGATAAGCCTTCCTGACCAGGAAGCTTATGTGTCTAACTCCACAGAGCCAGATACATCTTCTTCTATGAATCGGTACTCGCCAGAATTCCTGCGAGAGATTCAAGAAGAGAAATGGGCTAAAGAAAGTGAAGTTCCTCCTCCCATTGAGCTTGTGGATGATGCGCATGATCAATTCCCACAAGATATTCCTTCCATTTATGAGGAGCAGGAGAGTGCCCAATCTCATGTGCTCATTCCAACATTAGACAGACACATATACCTGAACTCAGGCAAATCTTTGACAAATTTAGAGAATATCAAGTCTGCCTGAACCTAAAAAAGTGTGTTTTCATGGTCAGGCAAGGCAAGATTCTAGGACACATAGTGTCCAAGAATTGCATATCCATTGACGAAGAGAAAGTGAGAGCTATTGCAGAACTACCAAGGCCAACGAATGTCAAGGAAGTGCAAGCTTTCATGGGGCATTGTGGCTATTATCGCCGATTCATTCATATGTATGCAATCATTGCAAAGCCCTTGTACTCCTTTTTTACTAACTTTGAGTGGACCGAAGAATGTGAGACCTCCTTCAATGACCTTAAATGACGATTATGTTCAGCACCAATCTTAACAACACCAGATTGGAACAAGCCATTACATGTGCATGTGGATGCATCCAACTATGCTATCGGATGTGTGCTTGCATAACCTACTGGTGAGGTAAAATGGATCTTCCAATTGCCTACGCTAGTAGACAGTTGAATGTAGTTGAACGAAACTATACGACCACCAAACGAGAAGGATTAGGCATGGTATACGTGATTAAAAAGTTTAGACACTATTTTCTTGCAAATAAGTTTAAATTTTTTACTGATCATCAAGCACTGTTGTATTTGGTAAACAAGCCATGCAATACAAGTAGATTAGTAAGATGGTTTCTCTTGCTAATGGAATATGACTTTGAGGTTGTCGTGAGGAAAGGCAAGACTCATTTGAGAGTAGAGCATCTCTCTAGGCTCACATATGGAGAGGCTCCACAAGGAGTATCAAATGACCTTCCTGATGCTTACTTGTTTAATTTGGAAGTTGTACCTCAATGGGCTAAGACATTAGTGCCAGTAGTGACATACGGGCCTAACCACCTAGTAATAAACACTCAAGATAGGGAGGTAGTAAAAGCCCAAAAATACCATATCATGGCAGGAAGTATGTACAAGCATACAGATCAAGGGATATTAGCTTGTTGTGTGGAAGAGGACGAGTATGCTAAATGGTTGCAATTAGCACATGTGGATGCATTAGAGCAACACTACTCTAAGCAAAGAACTTTACAAACACTAAGGAGACTCGGAGTGCATTGGCCTACTATGGAAGCAGATGTACATAAATTGTGTAAAGAATGCCCAGGCTATCGCATTAAACCACCTGAGCACGTTACTCTGTACCAAGTGGCTCTAATACCAGATTGGAGTGAACCATTAGTAGCCTTCCTAAGGACGAAAATATTCCCTCAAGAGATGACTGTGGCTAGGCAAAGAAGTTTAGAACAAGAAGCCCTAGACTACTCACTCATTGGAGATAACTTATACAAGCATGATAAAGATGGTTACCTCAGATTATGTGTCCATGAGAGTGAATATGTGAAGATCTTGGAAACTTCTCACCAAGGTGTGGCAGGAGGACACTTTGGTCTAGATCGGGTGATCAAGGCAATACTATTTGCAGGCCTTTGTGGCCCACACTTCACAGGGATGCACATACCTATGTGAAGAGGTGTGATGTGTGCCAGTGAACTCAGTATCCTATACGAAAAGATGAGATGCCTTTGAAACCTATGATGGGTGGACGTGCATTCTCTAAGTGGGGAATAGAATTCGTAGGTCCTATGAATCCCCCAGCTAAGGGTTCCCATTCTGAATACATTATTGTGGCCATTGATTATCTAACCAAGTGGGTAGAGGTAAAAGCTACGACAAAGAAGGATGCTCAGACAACCACTAAGATCTTAGTTGAAAATGTGTTCACTAGATATGGGCTACCTATAGAGCTAGTAAGTGATAGAGGCACTCACTTCTTGAATGAAGTCATTGAAAATCTTCTCCAAGAGTTCTTGGTGATCCACAAGAAGTCTACCCCCATCATCCACAAGCTAATGGGGAAGACAAAAGCACAAATAAGATTCTATGCAATGTGCTGACTAAATTAGTGAATAATAAACGCTTTGATTGGGACAAATAGCTACACCATGCTGTTTGGGCATATAGAGTTGCCTATAAAACGGTACTCCAATCCATACCCTTTCATATGGTATTTGGCCAAAATGCAGTGCTACCATTGGACTTCTTGCTACCTACATTGAAAGTAGCACAAGAGCATGACTGGACAGGCCATGAGCTCTCCTCTAGAATCTTTGACCTTGAATGACTAGGTGAAACAAGATTAAGAGCTGCTGCCGAAAAACGAATCCGAGAGGAAGCGCAGGCAGAAGCATTGGAACGCATCCGAAGAATGAAATTGAGAAGACAGGGTAGAGATCAACCTAGGACATATGCCTATGTAGATCTCAGATATCATATGGCTATGTGCGAAGTCTTAGGTGTAAGTTCCAATAGAATAATTGATCGACGTCCTTTTGTATCCTTAGAGTAGGACAAGGAAGTAGTACAAGAAATGTACGGGCTTTGATTGACTCAGGTGCAGCCACTAGTGCTGTTAAACTTTCTTACTGTCAAGAATTGGACTTAGGCATCAATCCTGTGGAAGCATACCTCATAGGATTGGGAGGTGTGGAAACCCCTTGCATGGGTGAGGTGGAACTTCCCCTTTACATTCAAGATGTTCTTATGACAGTTAAGGTGTTAGTGTGTCAAGATGAGGACCTCACTAAGCCTCTTGTCTTCGGTCACGACTGGATCTATGATCACGCAGTCAACCTAAACCTAAGAAGTGGACTTCTTCAAGTTTGGGTAAATCAGAACCGCATTACAATTGAGTTAGAAAATCATGCACTCAAGGAACTAGGAAAGGCACACACTCCTCGTCCTTCCAGGAGTACACATGAAGATGACGATGCTATTCTTGTCCAAAACTATGTGATGCAGAGGGATGTTTTTCTCAACAAAGAAGTCAAGGATACGACGGAACTCCCTTCTTTTCCAAAAGTGGTAGAGACACGGCAACCAAAGGAGTACCAAATGCAGAAGAAGTAGATGACATATGCCCAAAGCTAAAGGAAAGTATGAAGCAAGGTGTCTCAATCACCAAAACAAGTATGGGTACAGAAAGGAAAGCATCCTATTGCGGTCAAGTCACCACCACTCACTCAACGTCATACTAGCGATCAACGAGAGAACCCTTCTACGAAAGTAAAGTCTATCTGGGTACCCAAGAAGCCAATGAAGGCTGACCCACAATCAAGACAAAGTTAGGTGCATAAGGCTTGCTTGCGGGCTCAAATAGCCACACATAAACCACACCATGTACAACATGATTCACTCACACAAATAGCTAATACCCACTCTTATTCGACACGCACAAACACCTATCCGTCCATGAGCACTGGAAGAATCACTTGTAAATGGTTCCCTAAAAAGCCTCATTTCCAAGTAGACATTCTGACAAAGTCCTCTAGAGTCTCCACAAAATCAAAAGAGAAAGCCATCCACTGTGTTTGGCAGGCCAAAGCTTGTAATAAACCACCTGATCCCATTGTAAAGCCACCCCTGCTTACTAACTGTATCCACACTGCACCCCACCACCCCAATTAGCACATAGGAATGCTGCATCTGCTAACCACACTTCACACTCACAACCACACGAGCTCTAACTAACTGACTAACTACGTCACAGTTCATCATTTTAATGTTGTAACGGGGACACATGACCACTTTGTGTCCATTTGCAATGTTAACACTCATTTTTATATTCTCACAAAATCGGCGATCGCTTTCCTCAATATGATCGAGGCTGCAGGAACGAGCTCCCAGGGAGGCACCAGTCCTCAAATAGTGGACCTTGAAAGTCTCCCTATTCAGGAGGAGTTGAAGGAAAGACCACAGGCATTAAGAGCATTACATGTCATACCTATTCAAAATCCCCCCAAGGGCACACATCGCCAGTAAGCAAGAACACCCATTGGTTCAGTGAAGTTGCAGGAACCCTTGGAGAAGGCACCTATTTATGGGAGGCTGAGATAGAGTTTAACGGACGCTGGGGGCGGTATCATTTCTTTACATGAGAGTTTGAGAGGCTTCAAAACAGTGAAGGATTGCAACCAATATGGAAGAAGGCTGGATTGTATGACTACTTCAAAGCTCAGTTACCAAAGTCGGAGTTTCTAAGGTGTTCATACCTGATTAGCACCCTCACTCCTAGTAAAGAGAAGAAGGGGTACAACACCTTTGTGCTTCCTTCTCTTACAAGAGGAAATGAATTGAAGCGCTTCAAATTGACCAACAATTTAGTAAGGGAAGCTCTAGAAATGCAGGGTATGCATATCCCAACAGAGAAGGAGACAATGATTCAGGACAACATGAAGAATAGGAACTTAACTAAACTGAAGGATATGGTGGCAATGACGCTAACTATTGCCATTCATCTCCGAATGTGCATGCAACACTTCGCGTTCCCTGCTCAAGAAAGATTCACGATGCCACCCAAAAAGATTTGGTTCAGTCTATACTTAGCAGACACCTTCAACCTGACAGTTAACATGCCGCATTGGATTATTGACCAAATCCATTTTGCACACCAACGTTGGTACAAGAAATAGAAGTTAGTGCTCTATGGATGCTATGAACTTACCAGAATTGTATATCAATGCTTGGCATATGATGTGCCAATTCAAAGGGCGCTCATCTGGACTAGGGTGCAAGATTTTCAACAAAGGATATCAGCTGCAGGGCCTCCTTCAAAGAAAATGAGGGGAGCTGTTCAAATGCCATGTGCACATGCCCGTGGCGTGACCTTGAAATCGGACGCGTGCAGCCCTTTACCATCAGGTTACCAAGGCATAGTGCAAAAGGGCCTAATCTGGTGTTCCCACCAATATCCACTAATTTAGAGTTCCCTCATGGCTTCACGCTGGAGGATTTGACTGATGCGAAGGTAGCAAGGATAATTAATGCAACTAATTTGGAGGTTGAAGCAGAGCAATTAAGTGGGCAACAAAATGTCACAAACCAGCCCCATCCAAATCAACCAAAATTCGTCGAAGTAGATGAAGATGAAGAGGAGACTGCAGAAGAGGAGCAAGATGATGAACAAGAAGGACCATCTGACGACGGGGAGCATGAAGATGAGCAACACATTATACCAGAACTTGCAGGAGCCCCAGCTTATACGAAGCAACTAAGAAGACTGTATGATACCATCAACTTGGTTCAAGAACAACACAGACTATCTTTGGCAACAGGAAAGGCCTTGATGAACTAGATACTTGAAGAAGAAGGTGTAGATGATCAATACAGGGCTACCCTCGACATGCTCGCTGATGCACTAGGAGTACCAGAGACCATGCACAACGCCCTTGCACACTCACGGAGATTTGAGCGATGACACGGGAGACGTACCCCCATACCAGGGAAGCAAATAAATATTTTGGTATCAGAACCACATGGCACCACCTCCACAACCACTGGCACAACTCACTCCATTCAACACACTGACAAAGCCCACACCTCAAATGCACCCCCATCACCACCTTTACCACCCTCCCCTCCAACTCCACCACCCTCACCTCCTACCAACACGGTCACCACTATTGTCACAACCACGGTCTCCACTTCCCGTAGTGAGGCACAAACTAATTCCCCCTGTCACACTTCTCGGTGGCTCATATGCACAACTACACACACCACCAGTATACACCTTCACGACCATCACCACACCTACCATTCCCATGTACACAATAACTCCCATGACCGCATCCACACATGACCTCATGGACATATCACCCACTTCTGCACCTCTCCCTCCCCCCATATTTCCACAATCTCCCATTCCCCCACCACACACTTCACCATTCTCAAGCGCAACATACACAATCCCTTTCCCTTTTCCCTACCCTCCGACATTCAACACCTTCCTAGCATCCACTCCTGTCAATAATGTATTCAATATTTTGTATCAATGTATGTCTCAATTACAACATTATTACCAGCATTTAGATGCTCAACATGTGAGCCTTTTCAGAACCCATGAAACCCTAAGAAAGATTCATAAAGTTGGAGAACCCTCGTGAAGCTGGAGCCGGAGAACCTCGTTCAAATTGAAGTCGAGGAGACCTTCGAGGACCCTTATGTACCCATGCCTATACCAGGAGGTAAACAAATAGAGGAAGGAATGGACACATTTGAGATTGAAGCTCTAGAATGGATGCAAAGATTAGAAAAGGTAGGTCCAATCCATGATGATAGAGTTGTAGTGCAGATACAGTCCATGTCCCGACTGGAAGAGGTTGTCATCAAATCAGATTACTTCAAAAACCTATCCCATCATCGATGGATTGGCACTTCAGATGATTTGTATGTTCCGTTTTGTGTATTAATGGCAGATTATAATGCTAAGATAAAGTAGTGCACCACAAAAGAACCAACCTCAACAACCCAATTTGCACCAGACGACATTCTTGAAAGTGCCTAATTTTTAACTAGGTCGGACACTAGGTCTGGACAAGACCAAAGCTAGTCAAAAACTATAAATAGAGCTAGAGAGCTCATTTTTGGGGTTAGCTTGGTGTAGAATTGAACTTGTATGAGACTTTTTGAGTAATCTAGAGAACTCCATTGTTTCTCTCTTTGTCTTGCCGTGTGTGCGTGTGTGTGTGTATGTGTGTGCATGTTTGTGTGCTTCTCACTCACACACTTGTGCCATCACTTGTTCGAGGTCTTCATACCATCCTCATGTCTTCCCCGATTGACATTAAAGGAGGTGCTACTCATCACTGAGCTATAGATGCCGTCTCTTTTTCATATGTATTGCATAACTTCTTTCAAATCTCCTGTGCACTTTCACAATCTAATATTGTAAAGTAAACATTATCTGCTAGGTGCAAGCAAATGGTAGACCTGGCCATTTCATCTAACTTATGCCATCCATGTCAGTAGGCTTCTTTGAAATCCCATTTACTGGCTTCCATTGCCTCCTTTGAATCAGCACATCTTTAATATGATTCTTCCATAGAGCAAAGTTTGTGCCATCAAATTTTCGGATCTCAAAATGGTCTTGCCCTGTAAGTTATAGCTCCTCCTAGGAACACTGGCACTAGACCCTGATCCACCAGATGTGCTTGAGACCTCTGATGCCATGATGGTAGAGAACTAAATAGAATGATAATGGAGCTAGAAGAGGCCAAACACCAACGAATAAGTGTGTCAAAGAGTAAATTGACCACTATATAATTGACTAAACCAAGAATCTGGAAATTTTTTTCCAGAGTATCCTTTGCAAAATGAGCATATGACCAATGTCAAAATATCATAAAACTGAAAGTATTGACATGTTTAACTACATAGTGAATCACTGACTCCATTGCATATTATCAGTTACCCAATAGAAGCCAACTAGGCTTATCGAGCACCTATGAACAACTATCATATATCTCCTATGACGAGGCTGGGTAAGTCTTCCACCTACATCACTGAAGAGACCCAGACATCTCCGTGTCTCCTAGTTAAGAAAACCTCACCACGACCCTCTTTTCAAACGTAAAAGTCTTTATGCAAGAATGTAGCCGCTATATCAATGACCACATGGATGTACATAAGCGGTATCCACAGAAGCGTACATGGTGTGTATGTGCTCAATATGTGCAGTAAAATGACACTAAAAGGGTGAATGCACAGCCCAAAAAATAGCCAAAAACACTCGCAAGTGTATGCCAACTCTGATGTTTTAGGCTCAAAAGACCTGCATAAATTTGAAGCAGTTGCTCCCACCAAAACTGAAAACCTTTCCAAAAACCTGTAGTTTTGCAAGTGTGGCTGAAAACACAGCCCCAAAGGTTGATATTTATTGTCGGAGAAGTACAAAGAACACTCTTCTTGATGTTTGTGGACCTGTGTGAAGAGAACTATGTGCAAAAGTACTCCAAAATGGCTCTAAAAGAAACCCAAAAATGCTTCAAAAATAGGCTTTGAAAGCAAAGAATGAAGCTTTGAGGGACCAAAACATGTTCAAGGTAATTTCAACCTTAGTCTTTCCCCTTCTTCAGACACCACAAGAGTGTAGCTTAGTGGCAAGAGATTGCCATAGTTAAGCGAGCTCTAGGGGGAATAGTACTGGGATGGGAGATCTCCTGGGAAGTACTGGGAACCTCTATCTTCCTTGATCATTGAGGTCCTCCATCGCATGCAGCCAACGGTGCCAACGGTGACTTCGGTGACTCGGATGACAAGGTATGCCAAGGTCTATGCCTTGGTCGCCGCCTTAGTCATAAGCCTAGGGGGGAACAAAGCTTTTTGCATCGAACTGCTTTGATACCTGTGAAGTATTTCAATGCCAATGTACTAGAGTGTGCTCTCCTTCTCGATAGCTCCACGATGATATGCTCGGAGTAGAAAACCAAGCTCCTGAGGCCGCACACAGTACTCCGCACAGATGCCACAGAATACACAAAAAACACAGTACATAGGGAGCAGGAAGACAAACTTCTTAGGTCTTATAAATGCAATCAAACTTACAGTCTGTGACTGACCAGACCACTATATGTTTTATTAAAGAACATATAAAAGGAAGTGTCTAGTGGCCATTTGGCCTTTCACATGGACACTAACTATAACATCTATACATATCATTTTTGAATTCTTCATCTTTGGATGGTTTCTTAACTTTTGTATCCCTCATGGTTGGCTCTTTGGTTCTATAGGGGCTACTGGTGCATTTGGCTTCCAAACCCATATGCTTGTTGCTTGTCATCATACTATTATCAAAGAGGTGAGTTGATCTTTGTAGCTCAGCGATGAGTAGCACCTCCTTTAATGTCAATCCGGGAAGACGTGAGGATGGTATGAAGACCTCGAGCAAGTGAAGGCACAAGTGCGGATGCAGGGGGAATGGGAGCAGGAAAGGGAGTTGTGAATTGTTGGTGCATGTCAAGCCTTCACACATTGGCTTGGACTCATGGAAGATTGGCATGGACAAAGATTTATCAAGGCTTCACTTGAACCAAGGTTCATATGAACATATGCTTATAAGTTCTTACCTCTTTACCCCTTGTAAAAGTTTTTTATGACTTGGCATCTCATGTAATCACTTACCTACCTGATTAAGTCGTGGAGAAGAGAATAGTTTAGTGGAGAGAATATCTCCCTACTTTTAGAGGAGAGATTCTAGGGAGCCTTAGTTTGAATTTGAAATTCAAATGTCCTCTCAACTCATATAAAAATGAAGAGAAAAAACTCGCGGCTAGTCCTGTCACTTCAGCTCACTCCCCGAGGCATATTTTCATTGTAACTGAGTGTGTGTTAGTGCTACTCCATAGCCTACACCACCACACCTCAATTAGCTATGCTTGTCATGCTATTGAGCTTGTACAATCTTATCAATCAATAGATATATACACATTCATCATTTTCTGGTTCTCTGTGTTATCTTCTCCAAGTCTGTCAACTTCAACAGGGCATAGCTCAAGATCTACTGAACCAAAGCAAGAGATCTATAGCTCATTGGAACCAGCTCAAAGTCTTCTACGAGCATACAAAATCTCAGAAGTTTTCATTCAGTCATTTGGGAGAAATCCACTTCGAAGTGCACACTGGTCTGTGTCTGTAGAGTTCCTAAAAAGTCGGGGGTAATTAGAATTTTGCTAAACTTATTTCTCAGTGCATGGTTTATCAATTTGAGTGATTCCACTTGTGATTGGTAGATTGTTAAGTTACTTTAATACTCCCAAAAGGAATTGTTCCAATTTTAAGTGTGCTGGTCACACTGAGCATAACACTGAGCAGTTATCATTACAGAAATAGTAAGTTTTTTGGATTTGTGAAGAAACCAAGTTATCTGCTTTGGTTTGATCATTACCCAAACCATTTGCAAAGTACATATAAGGTTTCTTGGTACCATTTGAAAGCTCAAGAAGTCTACTAAGCATATCTGGAACCAAAGGAGGGCAGGTGTGAAGCAGGATTTGCAGCATCAACTCATTTCTTGAGTGCATCCAACCATCACTCCTAACATGAATGATGTGGATGCAAGTGGAGATGTGGGTGGAGGGGGTATGGGAGATGGAGGTGGCATGGGGGGAGGGAGCGGTGCAGTGGCAGGAGATGTTTCCATAGTGTCAGCTGTTTGAGTGATCGTGTATATGGGGATCGTGGGTGGGGTGGATGTGACGTTAGTGAAGAGAGTGGTGAAAGTGGGCATGGTGACTCCCCCGAATTGGATTCCCGGCGAGAGTGGAATTCCCATTACGATTGTGGTGGTAGTGGACGTGGTGGTGCTAGTGTCATGTGGTGGAGTGAGTTGTGTAGTGCGAGGTGGGGATGGTGGTGACAGTGGTGCTTCCTGATGTTCGCCTGCTTGCGTTGTATCTCCTTGTGCTGACACGTTGATATGAATTTGCTTCCTGGACCTCAGGGGACGAGCGGGAACCCTTTTCTCAAATCGGTGAATGTAGGCCATTGCCTCATGAATGGCCTCATCCAATCCTACTGCATCGGCGTGTAGGTTTATGGACTCGATGAACATGTCATCCACGCCTTCCTCTGCCAGCAATTGGTTCATGAGTTTCTTGCCTGCTTCCAGTGACATTTTATGTTGTTCTTGAACTAGTTGCATGGTTCGATATAGTCTTTTTATTTGTGCCGAATACGCAGGGGCACTTGCTAACTCTGAAAGTTCGTCATACTCTTGTTCCTCGTAGGCTTCTTCCTCTTGTTCGGTCTCTTGTTCCTCGACGTCGACTTCTACAACTTGTGGTTGGGTGGGGGCTGACGTTGTTGTATGGGGTTGTGGATCCTGAGCTTGCTCTGTTTCAGTCTCGAGATTAGAGTCGTAGATTAGTCTAGCCACTTCTTCATCAGTGAGATCATTGAGAGTAAAACCCTGTGGAAATTCCAAATCTGATGGGACAGGTGGAAATACCAGATTGGGTCCCTCTGTACTTGGTCTTGGTAGCCGGATGGTGAATGGCCTAATGCGTCGTGTCTGGGGAGGGGTAATTTCTGGTGTAGTGGTGGCTCCCCTTGGTTGAGCGCAGGGTAATTGGACTCCCCCCCTCATCTTCTTTGATGGGGGACCTGCCGCTGATAGCCTTCTCTGGAATTCCTGGGCCCGGGGCCATATGAGTGCCGCTGAATAGGCACGTCATAGGCAAGACATCGGTAGATTATCTTGGTTAGAGCACAACATCCATGAAGCACATTCTTCTGCTTCTTGTTCCACCTTTGATGGGCTAGGTGAATCTGATCTATGATCCAATGTGGTATGTTGATGGGGAGGCTTTCTGTCTTTGCCACATACAAGCTAAACCATATTTTCTTTGGGGGCATGGTGAATCTTTCCTGGGCGGGGAAAGCAAAATGCTGCATGACGGTCCGTAGGTGAAGAGCGATGGTCGGTGTCATCGCTACCATATCCTTCAGCTTATTGAGATCTTTATGTTTCATTCTGCCTGGAACCATTGTTTCCTTTTCAGTGGGGATGTGCATACCATACATGCCCAATGCTTCTCGTACCAGATTGAGGGTCAGCTTGAATCTTTTAAGTTCATGGCCCGGCAGCAGTGTAACACAAAGGTGCTGTCGCCTCCCTTGGCCCTGCTCGGAGTGATGGTACTGATAAGATAAGAACAGCGCAAGAAATCCGGCTTTGGTAAGTGGGCCTTGAAATAACTGTTCAAGCCGGCTTTGGTCCATACTGAACGCATGACTTCGGCATTTTGATAACTCTCAAACTCGCGCGTGAAAAAATGGTAGCGTCCCCATTTACCATTAAACTCCAATTCAACTTCCCAGAAATAGGTTCCATCACCCAATGGTCCAGCAACATCACTGAACCAATGAGCGTGTTTGCCCACCTGAGAGGTGTGTCCCTGAGGAGGATCCTGAATTGGGAGGACATGCACAGCTTGAAGTTCTTGCGGTCTTTTGGTGAGATGTGGCTCGAGGAGGAGTGTTTCTATATCCACAATTTGTGCGCTGGATCCGGCTTGAGAACTGGCACCTCCTGCTTCTGCCATGGCCCTGCTTGCTTGTTGGTTCTGTGAGAATATAGAACCATGTGTTAACATCGTAATGGATAGAATAAATCCGTTGTTGTCCCAGTTACAACATTAACACGAGGTAGATGATGAGTTAGTGGTTAGTAAGTGCACGATGACAGTGTGTGTAGTTAATGCTTGGTTAGTCCTAGGAGTTAGATGGAAAGGTGAGCTGTCTGACTAATGTAGTTAGTAAGTGGAGATGAATTCATAGATTGGGGTCGGGGGGTTTATTACAAGTCTTAGGTTGCCAATCACCATGAATGGCTTTTGGTCTTGGTTTTGTGGAGATTCGGGAGGGTTGCATGAGTAATTCTACTGGGAGTTGTTGTGTCATCGAGACCCATTTACGAGTGAGTCTGTGCGTGCTTCTGGGCGGCAGTGTGTTCAAGTGTATCCGACAAGAGTGGGTGGCGGCTGCTTGAGCAAGTAAACTATGTCGGGTAAGATGTGAATTGTGTGGGACTAGTTGAGCCCGCAAGCAAGCCTTAGGCACCCAAATTTGTCTTGATTGTGGGTCAGCCTTCATTGACTTCTTGGGCACCCAAATGGATTTCACTTTCTCAACAGAGGTTTTAGGAGTCCTCTTATTAGCATCAAGTCGTTGATTACTAATAGGAAGTTGAGACCGTTGTTGCGACTTAGTTACGGTAGGTAGCTCGTCTTTCCGCACCCACATTTGTCTCATTGGCCGAGTTGTTCTGCTTCGCGCGTTCCTTTGGTCTCTCGCTTGGAGAGTCTTCAGTGATTGATCTGCCCTTAGTTGCTGCCTCCTTCTAGTCTTTGGAAAAGAAGGGAGTTCCATTGTGGTTCTGACTCCTTTTTTGAGATCTTCATTCTTCTGCATCACATAGCCTTGGACAAGAACAGCATGGTCAACTTCATGTGTACCCCTGGAGGGACCAGGAGTCCGTGTCTTTTCTAGTTCCTTGAGTGCTCCATTATTTAACTCAATTGTAATTCTAGTCTGATTCACGCATACCTGAAGAAGTCCACTTCTTAGGTTTAAGTTGACGGCTTGGTCATAGATCCAGTCTTGACCCAAGACAAGGGGCTCCGTGAGGTCCTCATCTTGACATACTAGTACTTTAACTGTCATTGCTTCATCATGAATATAGAGGGGAAGTTCCACCTCGCCTATGCAAGGGGTTTCCACACCTCCCAATCCTATGAGATATGCTTCCACCGGATTGACAGTTAATTGCAACTCTTGACAGTAAGACAATTTAACAGCACTAGTGGCTGCACCTGAGTCAATCAAGGCTCTTATAATCCTTGCACTCTTTCCTTGTCCTATATCTAAGGTTATGAAAGGACGTCGATCGGTTATCTTATGTGAGCTAACACCTGAAACTTCACACATAGCCACATCATATCCTTGATCTACATATGCATCTTCCCCAGGGTGCTCTCTCCCTTGTCTTCTTAATTTCATTCTCCGTATGCGCTCCAGGGCTTCCGCTTGAGCTTCTTCTCGAATTCGCTTTTCTTCCTCTTTGCGTTTCTTAGCAGTATTGAGTCGACTTAGCATTTCCTCCGTGAGGGGTTCCTGATACAACTTGACTCTGCATCCACTAATATAGTTTGGGAGAACATCACCCTCTAAAGTGGCTAGTTGTACTGCTCCACTCGTGGAAATCCTGTTGATGATCATAGGTCCGTAGCCTCTCTTTTCTAGCTTCCTTGCATGTTGTTTCAATGTGTAGACTAAAACTAGATCTCCTGCTTTCAAGCCCTTATCCTTCACATGGGCATCAAAGTATGCCTTCTGTCGTTTCTTAGCTGCATATATCCCTGCAGCTGCTCTCAGTCTTGTTTCTCCTAATCGTTCAAGGTCAAAAAGCCTAGAGGAGAGTTCATGACCCGTCCATTCATGCTCTTGTGCTACTTTCAGTGTAGGTATTAAGAAGTCCAAAGGTAGCAGGGCGTTTTGGCCAAATACCATCTAAAAGGGGGTGGCTTGGAGTACCGTTTTGTAGGCAACTCGGTATGCCCAAACAGCATGGTGTAGCTGTTTGTCCCAATCAGAGCGTTTATTGTTCACTAATTTCATCAATACACTGCATAAGATCTTGTTGGTGCTCTCAGCCTGGCCATTTGCTTGAGGGTGATAGGGGGCAGACTTCTTGTGTACTACCAAGAATTCTTGGAGCAGATTTTCAATAACTTCATTTAAGAAATGAGTGCCTCTATCACTAACTAGCTCTATAGGTAGCCCGTATCTAGTGAATACATTCTCAAACAAGAATTTAGCAGTTGTTTGAGCATCGTTCTTCGTTGTGGCTTTTACCTCTACCCACTTAGTTAGATAGTCTGTTGCAACAATGATATATTCTGCATGGGAACCCTTAGCTGGGGGATTGATAGGACCTACGAAGTCTATTCCCTACTTAGAGAATGCACATCCACCCATCATAGGTTTTCAGTGGCATCTCATCTTTGCGTATAGGATACTGAGTTCGCTGACAGACATCACATCGTTTCACATAGGTATGTGCATCCATGTGAAGGGTCGGCCACCAGAATCCCGCAAATAGTATTGCCTTGATCACCCGATCTAGTCCAAAGTGTCTGTTGGCATACAAAGCAATAAAGGAGTCATGCACAATACGGCAACAAGGCCAGATCATTTTTTCCCATAGATTATGTACAACCCAAGTGATTTTAATCACTACACAAACATTGTAAATCCCGTTTTTGGTAGATTAGACTCCATTTTGTGCAAGCCGAGGAGTCCTCGAGCTTGAGGAGTATTAGAAGTACCATCGTACCAAATTTCATAATTTTTAGACTTCGTTTGAGCCCTCAAATAAGCCCTGGAACCTAATTTTTAACTAGGCCGGACACTAGGTCTGGACAGGGCCAAAAGCTAGTCAAAAACTATAAAAAGAGCTAGAGAGCTCATTTTTGAGGTCAGATTGTAACTGAAACGAACTTGTAAGAGCTTTTGAAAGTAATCTAAAGAACTCCATTGATTCTCTCTCTTTGTCTTGCCGTGTGTGCGCGTGTGTGTGTATGTGTGTGCATGCTTGTGTGCTTCTCACTCACGCACTTGTGCCGCCACTTGCTCGAGGTCTTCATACCATCCTCACGTCTTCCCGGATTGACATTAAAGGAGGTGCTACTCATCATTGAGCTACACCAAATTTTGGCGCCGTTGCCGGGGATCGAGCTTTGAGGACGAGCGTGTGATGGTAAGACGTAGAGTTGACGCGTTGGAGTTGTAGGTATTTTCTTCACTCTCATCGATTTTCTTTTACTTTCTTCACCATCATCATCATCACCATCTCCCACGTCCATCTCCATCATTGCGAAAATTTCAGTTTTTTGACTATATCCCCACCTCCACCTCATTTCCCTCATTTCACTTGTGAGAGAGAGCGAGAGAGCGAACTTGCATGTGCTGTTTTTGCATGTTTTCTGAGCTATTTTGCAGGTTTTTTGCTGTACCATCATCCCCAGCAGTGTGCGCAGGCCTATTGAGAAGCAATTGAGAGTATCCAAGCAAGGGTGTGGCACATGCTTGAGAATCAACTTCTCGAGCACTAAAGAGCAAGGTTCGGCAAGAAAGGTCGGAATATTCTCAACTCCTCTTCGTCAATTCCTAGCCTAGGCTAAGAGCGATTAGAAGTAGGAGTAAGTCAGGGCGACGATAGGCAGTTATCAAGTTGAAGACTACCTAAAAACTCAAGTTCAAGTTAAAAATTTAATCTCTGCACTGCCGATAACATAAAGGAAAAGAACCTAACGTGGAACGATCAATTGCAAGTGCGAAACAACATTCAAACATTCCTGACGACGTGATATCAGACAAGAACTCAAACGTGATAAAATAACTAAAAAGAATCAAGTGACTGGTACCAATTAATCGGCAACGAGGTTGTACTCTGAAAAAAAATTGGGCTAATCAGTTAGGCATATGAACCTTAGATCAGGACGACATTTAGCAAGGGAAAGACAAAGCCTTAGGTCTTCAGAGGCTAGTGTCAATCACACTGCAAGGTCTTGGGCCCAGCAGTTGAGCCACCACTCATACTACCCTAGCTCTGAGACCAGTGAGTCAGAAATGTCTCAAGGCATGGACAGACCTACGGGAAGTTCAGGAGTGCCTTACCTGTACAGGGTAGAAGGCCCTTACAAAACGCAGCTGGAGTACCTTAGGACCAACCGATTAGGTGCTAGCATCTATGAGGACGGCCTAGGAAGATCTGTGGTCCAGATTAAAAACCCTGATCAATCCATTGGACTAGAGCACCCAGCTGTCAAGTTTGAAAATGGTGCATACCTGGACAAAGAAGGAACTATATATGTAGTCACTAGTCACCCTGATAGGACAGATGACTTTGGGAACGTAATCTCAGAAGCGGACTTAGGGGACCTGGAACAAGGGAACATGGGTGCGGAACCTAGAACCCCTCGAGGTAAATCAGTTCTCACTAGGCTTATCACGCCTGAATGGGTCCCTCAAGACAACAAGAGCATAGAGTTGCTCCTTAATCGAGAAACTGATGAAGCCTTTTGGAGGTATAAGTCTAATCAGCCAACAGACATAGGAAATATCATGATCTATGAGTTTAAGGATCCGGATAGCCCAGGCAGAGTGACCTACTTAGATCATGCTTCAGAACAGATCTTTGTGGTGACAGAAAATGATAGGCATGCTTACACTTGGAAGGGCGAATTCATTTTCCCCCAACCAAGATCAAATGTAGCCTATGGTCACCCTGGAGCTGGAACATCCCAGGCTCATGGTATGCAAAGAGACAGAAGTAAAGATAGACCAGAGGTAAGTTTTGCCAATCCAGTGGGCAGAGAAAGAACGAGAACGGAGACGAATAGGGTAGAACCTGAGATGCATAGAGCCCACAGGAACCAAAGAAATGTAGATGGATTCCCTCTGCCGAGGCCTAGAGAGCACACAAGAACTTTGAGATCCACCCAGCTAGTTAAGTCCATGAAGAATTACTTTGACGGCACAGGAGATCCCTATGATCATGTGGCAGAGTTCAAGCAAGTCTTGAGAGCTGAACAAGTGGAGGATCTGTTCACGCAGTACAATGCCTTCGGTCTAACCCTTAGGAACACAGCACTTACGTGGTTTCAGCCATTAGATGAACGCCAGTTCAGGAGCATAGATCAACTCCTAGAGGCATTCATTGTAGAGTTCTCTAAGAGCGGCATAAGACACAACACCTCCTCACTGATTCACAGCTTCAAGCAAACCCCTCAAGAGACTGTGAGACTTGCAGGAAGAAGATTTAGACAATATCTTGAAAGGTGCCCTATTTCGGAGCTACCCACATCTGCTAAACAAGTAGCCTTATTTCTTGACGGATTGCTGAGCCCAAAATTGAGATCCTATGTGTATCTGAAAGACCCTAGGACTATAGAAGAATGTGTACGTATGTGCATTGACATTGAAGATAACCTAGGAGAAGAGCTAGAGTTGTCCAAAATTTACAAAGATTCAGATAGTGCATCTAGCCACTCTTCCACGCAGTCCACATCAATTGAGGAACTTGCCGAAAAAGTAGCTCAGAAATTAGGTGTAAATAGCAAACAAATCCCAAGGTTTGCCCCAGTGAAAAGATGCTATACATGCGGTGGTGACCACATGGCGAATGTCTGCCCTATTATGGCTCAACCCCAAGTAAACCCTAGTAGCCAGTACTGCACCATAGAACGGAGATACACCAACCACACCGCACAAGATTGCCCATACAACAAGCAGGCTGTTAGGCAACCCTACCCTCAGCACTACCAACAAGGCAGATACCAGAACCAGTACCCTCCACAACCATATGGCAGGCCACAACAAAATTTCCAACCTCAATATCAAAACCAACAAAGGCCTCAGCCTGTGCTAACACAACAACCCCCAGCCCCAGCTAATGTGATTCCGGTAAAGTATACTGCTGCAGAAGAGAACCTGAATAGAGCTATAGTCCCAGTAACACCCTTGATCTCTGAAAATGACCCAAGTGATCATAGCTTTGATTCTACCCATGTTGATAGCCCCCAGGCCTACTACATGCAGTCTCCTGAGCATGGTGAGTCCTATTATAGCGAAGAGACAAGCGAACCTAGTTGGGAGTCAGACTACACGAACGTCATGTATGCAAATCCCAATCCTAGGCCTCAATCTAGGCAAGTCAGACCTCCATTCCCAAGAGGACCGTGCTACAGATGCCAAGGTGATCACCTCATTCGTGATTGTCCCTTACCTCCGCCTACACAAACTCAGTCCGTGACTATCCAAGGCTTTTGCCAAGACTGCGGAAAAGAGCATCTCTTACGAGATTGCCCTAAGAACCCCAATAGCATGCCAAAAATCACCCCTATCAACGTTGTTGGGTTAGTGGTAGACTCCTCAGGAAGCGTCACTTCCACTGCACCAGTACAGGTAGTCACTAGGGCTCAGACATTGCAGCAAAACCAAGGGGTAGGCCAGGAAAAGAGCCTAGATGCTAGCGATGCTGAGAGCCAAAATAAAAAGAGAACAAGAGCTTGGAAAGATAGCCGCGAACGCATGAAAAGGCAATGGGCAAAGAAGATGAGTGAACTTGAGGAAAGTTTACGAGAAACCAAGGCTAAAATCATAGAGATCACGTCTCAACCGCACTCTCACACATTCCCGCCGCTACCACCCCCATCACCCTCCATCCCTTCACCCTCTAAGACAGCCCACGCAACCCACCCACCACCCCAAACAGGATCAGTGTTAGCTGATCCCACTCCCGAAGACATAGACATGATGCTTAAGGCATATCAGGCCAGAATCCAAGAAGGGCCAAACGTCACGGATCATGACAAGTGCTATCCTAGAGCTGACCTAGAGATAGAAAGAACCAAACTATGCGCGAAAATGGTCGCATTGGCTCAGACTATGTTTGAAGCCAGTCGCCTTTTCAATTACTCAGGCTCAGCCAAAACGCAATTACACTTGGATGGATTCCTAGAGAAGTTAGAGAGGATAATTGCAAGATCTGACAAGGAAGAAAAAAATCAAGACCAAGAAAAAGCAAGCAAAAACACGAATCATTCCCAATCGGAAGTTTATGTGGCCAATTCCACTAAACCAGACAGTTTCCCCTCCTTAGAAAGAATAGAGCGGCTAATTGCACAGTCAGAAAAGGAACCTACCCCTCAAAGGAAGGAAAGGGCAAGAGAACGGATAAGCCAGCCTCTTCAGGAAGCCCATGTGCCTCCTCAAGAAGCTTATCTTCCCCCCCAAAAGGCAGATGAGCCTCCCTCGAAAGCTCAAGTACCTCCACAGGTTGCCTACATTCCTTCTCAGGGAGTGTATGAGCCTGTTCGGAAAAGTAATAGAATAAGTAACCTTCCCCAAGAAGCTTGTGCTCCATTCATTTGCAAGAACGAGGAGAGAGCCAACAATAGAACCAGCCCTCCTTCACAGGTTGCTTATGCGCCCAATTCTACGGAGCCAGACACTTCTTCTTCTATGAATCGGTTTGCACCAGACTTCCTACGAGAGATTCAAGAAGACAAATGGGATAACGAAAGCGAGGTCGCCCCTCCTTTTGAACTTGTGGACGATGCACACGACCAATTCCCACAAGACATCCCATCTATTTACAGGGAGCATGAGAGTGTTCAGTCTCACGGGAGATTAGACTTTGAGTCGAATTCCATACAAGAGCTACCCCACTTCACAGGCCCATGGGAAGCAAAGTCCACATGTATGAGAGCACCCACAGTCATGGTAAGGAACGACGACTCAGTCATTCCTAGGAACACAGAGGTAGTGAAGAACACTAATGTGCAGTGTAATCTCAAGTTAGAAGAGCTACTCAAGGTTAGACCTGAATTATGGAAACATGTAGCCAAACAAGTACCAGAGATAGCAAAACCTCGTTCCCAGGTAGGATCCCATAGGACAGTGCCAGAAATTCCCTTGGATAAGATAGGGGATATGTGTGAAGGCGAAGAAGGGAACACCTATCTTCCCATCACCTACCAAGAGTACACCACCAAGGCAATTTTAGACTCAGGTGCAGGAGTTGCAATTGCCACTACTTCCCTTTGGAAGCGTTGGGGCAAGCCAGCACTCAGGCCAACAAGAATGAAATTGCAGATGGCCGATGGTCATATTGAGAGACCCTTAGGATTGCTGGAAGGGATAACTCTCACCACTTGTGGTGTTGAGTTTGAGCATAGCTTTGCTATATGTGACTTCAGCAAAAATCATGCTTATGAGATGATTTTAGGAAGACCATTTATGCGACAGTTGCAAGTGGTACAGGATTGGGGAACCAACTCCTTGTATTTGCAACACTTGGGCGTTACAACCAAAGTCAATCTCAAGGACTATTCTCATAGAGATGTCCCTCCTATCCAGTGGAATCCCATCCATAGAGCCAAAGATGATACAGAATCTGTGCATTCCCTAGAATCTGGATCCTCATGGATGCATGAAGACACTCACTTATGGATGTGCAAGGTAGCAGTAGAAGAAGAGAAGAGAGAGAAAGCCAGAGAGGTAGGTGCGAAAGAAACCCATAGATCAATCCAAGACCCAGCCTATGCACCTGTAGTTTTTCCAGACGAAGAATTTGAACCTCACGGTTGGGCAGAAATCTTAGCAACAATGGACGTAGCCATCAACGAAGAACAATGGACACCTCACTGTGATGAGGATGGTTATGATATTTCAGTCTTCTCCATAGAGCCAATCATGGGAGAGGCAGTTCTAGAAGAATGCGAACCTAGCCCTGATGCATTTGAGGATGCAAGTGACTCCGATCTAGAGTCAATCATTATGGACCCACCATTTGCATCAGATGAAGAATACTTCCATGAAGTAGAATTTCAACCCCAGAGGCATGGAGAGGTTACAACTAATGTAAGATTAACAACACATGTGACCCCGAAGGAAGAAGGAAAGAAACGAAAAAAGAGAGAAGCCTCACCAGAAGAGGAAGAATCTTTGTTTGAGGTCCCCGAAAATTTTAAGAAGTATGAGATAGATGACAGGAGAGTCATGATAAGAATGCCTAAACGAGAGGCACAATCAGGAGAGGCCTATGATAACAAAGAAACTACTAAGAAAATAGTAGTGGCCATAGAAGAAGGAGAGGAGAGATGCACGTATATAGGCCATGACTTGACAGAAGAAGAAGAGCAAGAGTTGATTGCCTTGCTAAGAGAATACAGAGATGTATTCGCTTGGAGTTACAAGGATTTGAAAGGTGTTGACCCTGACATATGCTCACACACCATTCCCATGACTTCAGATGCTAAACCCTCTAAGCAAAAGCCTTATACATATAATGATAATTACGCTGCTAAGATCAAGGAAGAGATAGATAGACTAGTTGAAGCTGGATTTATCTACGAAATTGAGCACACCGAATGGGTATCCCCCATCGTAGTGGTGCCCAAGAAGAATGGCAAGTTGCGTGTGTGCATTAACTTGAAAAAGGTTAATGCCGCCACGATTCGAGATAACTATCCGCTTCCCATCACAGAGCATCTCTTAGAAAGAGTGGCAGGCAAGGAAGTGTACAGCTTCCTTGATGGATTTTCGGGCTACAATCAAGTAGCCATAGCTCCAGAGGATCAGCATAAGACAGCCTTTGCCACAGAATGGGGCATTTTTGCTTTTAGAGTAATGCCATTTGGGCTTACCAACGCACCAGCTACCTTCCAGAGACTGATGTGCCATGTGTTTAAGGAGTTCCTAAGGAAGAGTTTAGAAGTCTATGTTGATGATCTTTGTGCTCATTCCAACGTTAGGCAAACCCATATTCCTGAACTCAGACAAATCTTTGACAAATGTAGAGAATATCAAGTCTGCCTAAACCCAGAAAAGTGCGTTTTTATGGTCAGGCAAGGCAAGATTCTAGGACACATAGTGTCGAAGAATGGCATATCTACCGATGAAGAAAAAGTGAGAGCCATAGCAGAGCTACCTAGGCCAAAGAATGTTAAGGAAGTACAAGCTTTCATGGGGCATTGTGGTTATTATCGACGATTTATACACATGTATGCTGTCATTGCAAAGCCCATGTACGGACTTCTGACAAACTTTGAGTGGACGGATGAATGTGAGAATTCCTTCCAAGAGCTTAAACGAAGATTGTGTTCAGCACCAATCTTGACCACACCAGATTGGAATAAGCCATTCCATGTTCACGTGGATGCATCCAATTATGCTATTGGATGTGTGCTCGCACAACCTACTGGTGAAGGTAATATGGATCTTCCAATTGCCTATGCCAGTAGACAATTGAATGCGGCTGAACGGAATTACACCACTACAGAGCGCGAAGGATTAGGCATGGTTTATGCAGTCAAAAAATTTAGACACTATTTGCTTGCAAATAAGTTTAAATTTTTTACTGATCATCAGGCATTGTTGTACCTAGTAAACAAGCCATGCAATACAGGTAGATTAGTAAGATGGTTTCTCTTGCTAATGGAATACGAATTTGAGGTTGTGGTAAGGAAAGGTAGGACTCATTTGAGAGCCGATCATCTCTCTAGGCTCACATCGGGAGAAGCCCCACAAGGAGTGTCAGATGACCTTCCTGATGCTTACTTGTTTAATTTGGAAGTTATACCGCAGTGGGCCAAGCCAATAGTACCAGTATTGACATACGGGCCTAATCATCCAGTGGTGAACACACGGAATAGAGAGATCGTAAAAGCCCAAAAGTACCATATCATGGCAGGAAGCATGTACAAGCACACAGATCAAGGGATCTTGGTTTGTTGCGTAGAAGAGGATGAGTACGCTAAATGGTTGCAATTAGCACATGTAGGTGCGTTAGAGCAACACCATTCAAAGCAAAGAACTTTGCAGACTCTAAAGAGATTCGGAGTGCATTGGCCAACTATGGAAGCTGATGTCCAAAAGTTGTGCAAGGAATGCCCAATCTGTTGCACTAAACCACCAGTGGAACATGCCACTCTTTATCAAGTATCCATTGTGCCAGATTGGAGTGAACCTCTAGTATCATTCTTGAGAACAAACACATTCCCTCCAGACATGACTCTAGCTAGGAAAAGGAGTTTAGAACAAGAAGCCCAGGATTACTCACTCATCGGTAATAATCTATATAAGCGCGGTAAAGATGGTTACCTGAGACTATGTGTCCACGAAAGTGAATATCTGAAGATCTTGGAAACTGCTCACCAAGGTGTAGCAGGAGGACACTTTGGACCAGATCGGGTAATCAAGGCGATACTATTTGCGGGCTTCTGGTGGCCTACCCTTCACATGGATGCACATACCTATGTGAAACGGTGTGATGTCTGTCAAAGGACTCAGTATCCTATACGCAAAGATGAGATGCCACTGAAACCTATGATGAGTGGACGTGCATTCTCTAAGTGGGGAATAGACTTCGTAGGTCCTATTAATCCCCCAGCTAAGGGTTCTCATGCGGAATACATCATTGTGGCAACAGATTATCTCACCAAGTGGGTAGAGGTAAAAGCTACAACCAAGAATGATGCTCAAACAACTGCCAAATTCTTGTTTGAGAATGTATTCACGAGATATGGACTACCTATAGAGCTTGTAAGTGATAGAGGCACTCACTTCTTGAATGAAGTTATTGAAAATCTACTCCAAGAATTTTTGGTAATACACAAGAAGTCTGCCCCATATCACCCTCAAGCTAATGGTCAAGCTGAGAGCACTAATAAGATTTTATGCAATGTACTGACGAAATTAGTGAACACTAAACGCTCTGATTGGGACAAACAGCTACACCATGCTGTTTGGGCATACCGAGTGGCCTACAAAACGGTACTCCAAGCCACTCCCTTTCAGATGGTATTCGGTCAAAACGCTGTGTTACCCTTGGACTTCTTGATCCCTACATTGAGAGTAGCACGAGAGCACGAATGGACAGGTCATGAGCTCTCCTCTAGGATCTTTGACCTTGAACGATTAGGAGAAACAAGGCTGAGAGCCGCTGCAGGGATATATGCAGCCAAGAAGAGACAGAAGGCATACTTTGATGCCCACGTGAAGGATAAAGGCTTGAAAGCAGGAGATCTAGTCTTAGTCTATACACTAAAACAACACGCGAGGAAGCTAGAAAAGAGAGGCTACGGACCTATGATCATCAATAGGATCTCCACGAGCGGAGCAGTACAATTGGCCACATTAGAGGGTGATGTTCTCCCAAATTATATTAGCGGTTGCAGAGTCAAGTTGTATCAGGAACCCCTCACGGAGGAAATGCTCAGTCGACTCAACACTGCTAAGAAACGCAAAGAGGAAGAAAAGCGAGTTCGAGAAGAAGCTCAAGCTGAAGCTTTAGAACGCATCAGAAGGATGAAATTACGAAGGCAAGGTAGAGATCAGCCTGGAGCGAATGACTATGCAGACCAAGGATTTCCTATGGCCATGTGTGAAGTCGCAGGAACAAGCTCGCATAGGATAATTGATAGACGTCCTTTCGTAACCTTAGATATAGGACAAGGAAAGAGTGCAAGGACCGTAAGAGCCTTGATTGACTCAGGTGCAGCCACTAGTGCTGTTAAATTGTCTTACTGCCAAGAATTACAATTGACTGTCAATCCTGTGGAAGCATATCTTATAGGATTGGGAGGAGTGGAAACCCCTTGCATGGGCGAGGCGGAACTTCCCCTTTACATTCATGATGAGGCAATGACAGTTAAAGTACTGGTGTGTCAAGATGAGGATCTCACTGAACCTCTAGTCTTGGGTCAAGATTGGATCTATGACCAAGCAATTAACTTAAACCTAAGAAGTGGACTTCTCCAGGTTTGGGTCAATCATAGTCGAGTTACAGTAGAATTAGACGATGGAGCACTCAAGGAACTAGGAAAGGCACAGACTCCTGGTCCTTCCAGGGGTACACATGAAGATGACCATGTTGTTCTTGTTCAAAACCCTGTGTTGCAGAGGAATGATATTTGCAAAAAAGGAGTCAGGGATGCAACGGAACTCCCTTCTTTTCCAAAGGCCAGAAGGAGGCAGCAACCAAAGGCGGATCACAAGCAGAAGAAGCCGAGTACTACCTATGTCCGAGATCAAAAGTACCTGCGCAGCAGAATGTCCCAGAAAATAAACCAGGTGTGGGTGCGGAAAGGCGAACGACCGGGTGCACCACCGTCAACTACACGGGCAAAGCCTCTTATTAGTAACCAACAACACGACGCTAATAAGAAGTCTGTCAGAAATTCTTCTGCTAAAGTAAAATCTATTTGGGTGCCCAAGAAGTCGATGAAGGCAAGCCCACAATCTAGACAAATTTGGGTGCCTAAGGCTTGCTTGAGGGCACAAGTAGTTACACCAAGGCCACAACCTATGCAGCATAACCCATCTACGAGTACAACCAGTATTCCCTCGTGCTCAACACTTAGGAACACACCAAGACCCATGAGCATGCATGTAATCACTTATAAGTGGGTCCCTAAAAGGCCCCACTCCCAAACAGCGACACCGACACAGCTCTCTGGAGTCTCTACGAAACCGAAAGCAAAGCCCATCCACTGCATTTGGCAGTCTAAGATCTGTAATAAACCCCCCGACCCCGATTTGTAAATTCACCCCACTTACTAACGGCATTAGTCTCCTAGGAATACACAAACGTTAACTACACTCACTGTCTTCGTGCACTTACTAACCACTAACTCACCATCTACCTCATGTTAATGTTGTAACGGGGACAACAACGGATTTATTTTGTCCATTACGATGTTAACACATGATTCTATATTCTCACAGAATCAGAAAGCAAGAAGAAAAATGGCAGAAGCGACAGGTTCGGGCTCACAAGTAGGGATACTCACTGCAGGGATTGATGTGGATAGCCTACCTGTGGATGTGCCCCCGACTGAACGACCAGTGGAGATGCAACACCTCCAGCAACTCCCGGTGCCAGATCCCCCTACAGGAATCACGGAAAGAGTTCATGCGAATTCTCATTGGTTCAATGGCATGCCCGGTCCATTAGGTGAGGCCAAGTATATCTGGGAGTCTAAATGCGAGTATGACAGATCATGGGTGCGATTCCAATTTTTCTCCAAGGAGTTCGAGACTTTACAGAACACCGAAGATCTACAGACCATATGGCAACGAGCAGGGTTGGCGGAATATTTTGAAGCCCCACTACCTAAACCCGACCTCCTCCGATGTTACTATCTGGTCTCTACATTACAAGCTCATGAAGATAAGGACCAACCCGGATCATTTGTTCTCCCCTCATTGCTGGGCAACAACGAGTTGAAGAGGTTTGAACTTACTGTGGAGCTAGTGAGTGATGCTTTAAAGATGCATGGCACGCATGTACCCTCAGAAAAGGATGCTCTCGTTCCCAACAACATGAAGGACAGGAAAGTAGTGAAGCTGAAAGACATGGCAGCCCTCACCCCAAATGTGTCCATCCCTCTCCGCATGTGCATGCAACATTTCGCCTTCCCCGGTCAAGACCGATTCACGCAACCACACAAGAAGATCTGGTTTGCTCTCTACTTGGCGGAAGCAGGTGCGCTACCTATTAAGCTACCAGTGTGGATTATAGATCAGTTGTATGAAGCGAACAAACGGGCTTCTAGGAAATTAGTGGTGAACGGATGCTGTGCACTCACACGCATCATTTACCGATGCTTGGCATATGATGTCCCCATTGAGCGTGCCTTAACTTGGGCACAATTACAAATGTTTAAAAGGCTCAAGACATCCACACATCAGTCCAAGCGCATGAGGGGCGCGATTCCGTGTGTCCAGACAAGGGAAGTCCTGACTACTCCTGAGGCATCACCATTAAGAGAGGGCACTGTACCTCCTTTTACCATTAGGATACCCAGGTCGGAATCTGACACTACGACACAACCCACCCCATCGGCTCCTCCGGTTACACCTGAATTCGAGTTTGCTGCCACTGGAGAGGCTGAAGGACTGGACCCCCAGGATTTCGAAGCATTCCTACAAAGCACACAATTCTGTGATGTGGAGTTTTATTCAGAGGCAGAGGAGCAGGGCACATCCTCACGGAGAAGAAGAAAGTCTACAGACGGTAGACATGTCCATTGGAGTGACGCTCAGCAAAGCCAACAACACGGACACCCGGAAGAAGAAGAAGCATATGAAGAAGAGACCACTGAAGCCCCAGCATATACAGCAGAACTCCGAAGGCTGTATCAGATTATGGAAAGAGTGCGATCGCAGCAGTTACTCACTGAACAGAGCAGCAGAGTACTTATGACTCAGTTGTTGGAAGAAGCGGGAGTTGACTCAGAGTACAGGGAAGGTCTCTTATTGATGGCAGAAACATATGGAGTTGTAGAAGCTGTGCGCACTGCCATTCAGAGGCCTTCAGTTCAATATGACCCACGAAGGTTCCAGACACGACCTCGCTCAGGTAAAAATATCCAAATTCCCGTTACAGTTGCAGAAGAGCCCACTACTACACCAACCTCCCAAACAGCTAGTCAACAGCACCCCGCCACCCATGAGGAGTCCACCGAACCACTACCATCCACTCCCCCATCATCACCTCCTAGAAGAGAAACAGTGGAAACCACATCGACTGCTCAACCCACCGACCCCACCTTCACCTTCCGTACTCCGATCTCCAGTGCCACCCTATTCTCTACCACTGATAACCCGGTCTTTGACGCAAACCCCATCACTACACCACCCACCGAAACCATTCCCGAGCCTGCCCTAGGACAACCATCCCCAATGCCTTCAGCCACCGGTCATCCTGACCCCAGATCCACATTCATGGGCTTCCCTGCTACCACGCAACCCTTTCAGCCCTCCTCAAATTTACGACCCCAACCCCCGATATCCCTCTCTCCATTTCTACAATCCCTCCAGGACATCTTTGCTAGGGCTTTTCAACCAGGCCCTCAACCATTCCCTGTCTTTTCAGCTCCCCACCCCACGTCACATCTATTCACCACTTCCACACACACACCACCTACCATACCAATGTATATGGCAGGCCCCACACTAACACCCACTCCTGAAGGTATGGACATTTCACCACCCACGGCACCTCCACCCACGGTTTCACCTCCTCCCATTCCCCCTCCACCAATTTCACCCACACACACAACTTTCGTAGACACATCATTCACTGTCTCCCTTCCCCAATTCCCTTCCCATGCATCTTCCACAGTAAACACCCCCCACTCATCTATAGGTAATGCATTGGACACCATGTTGGCTTGTATATCAAATTTAAGAACAGATTACATTCAGCTCCAGCAACAAAACGCACGCCTGCAAGAGCACTCAGCGACACTACAGCTCCGCCTTGCAGTACTAGAAGAGGAGAACGCTCGCCTTCACACACAGTTCCAAACCCTCCAAGACGCCCATAATATATTGGAAGTACAGCTACAGAACGTAGATCAGGAAGCAGTGCAGGTGGTAGAAAGTCACCTACGGACACAACTGGAACGCAACTCAAAACTTCAGCGAAATATGGCGCTACTTAAACGCCATCTTGCGGCTGCTTAGGAAGAGAACATACGTCTGCAAATACAAAATCAAGAGAACCTGGAGGCAGCTATTGAGAGCACACCGGTGGCACCCATCAGCCCATCCAAGTTTCAAGCAGTGACCCCCGATAACATCAAGATTATATTGGAAGATTATGCCATGCTGCTCGAAGCACATGATAAGCTATCAGAGGAGCTAGGACAACTGAAGCAGGAACACCAACAAGGCCCAACAGCTGCCCCTCCAACCACCCCCTCTGCAGCTTCGCTTCCCTCCGACGCAGAGGCCATAAAAGATCTCCAGCAACAGGTAACTGAATTGCAGACACGCCTACTACAATATGAGAGGCCATCTTCCCCTCCGGAGGCTCCCACGGACGAAGAAGTTGTGCAAATTCCTGTGGAACAAACGTTTGATGAAGAATATGATCCGCAACCATTCCCAGGAGGCCAACGAACAGAAGAAGCGCAGGACACGTTCGAGGCACCACGGCCGCCATGGTTACGACAAGTGGAGGAAATAGGGACCTCGCATGAAGAGCGCACCGTAGTGCAAAATCAGGCTATGAGGGTCATAGAGGAGACTGTTTTACAATCAGATTACTTCAAGAACTTGTCATCGAGACGCCTGATTCTCTCATCGGAACTCCAGTACAGGCCATATTATATTATCTTGGCTGATTATAATGCAGAAATACAAAGAGTCACGGGTCAGATTCCTACTTTTGCGACCCAATTTCAACCCGAAGACCTTCCTCCAGAGGTGCGAAAAGGCAAGATTCGTCAACCAACATGGCGGCAGAAACTTTTAGAGACTTATCCAGAAATGCTACGCACATGGAACAACGCGCCGTTGCACCTCCTGTACAACCCATGCTACGGTCCAGTCCCCCGCCGCAGGTCGTGGAAGGCATTTAATATCAAGGTACAGAACAATGCGCAATGCAAGGAATGGCTGAACTACCCGTACATAGCGCCACCACAAGGACCACCATCGGTAGCATATATGATGGGGACCATTCGCCACTGGATGCCGCGCTTGAAGCCCATGCAAGATGTAGCAGCGCAAATGATGCTTAAAATCTTAGATATGATGCAAGTGGTGCTGAAGACCTTTAGAAATGCAGCCGCACCACAGGTACGCCTTCCGGGGTTTAGCAATGGAAATTACGACTTGGTGTATGACATGAGCACCACCCCCAGTATCCGTGTGGCTTACGCTTGGCATGCACGCATCAAATACCTCCCCGCCTGCTACAAACAGACCTTCGAAGAAATGTTCAGATCAGGGTTCTGGGAGTACCACTCGGAGATTTTCGCGCCAAAGCCGACACATCTGCTTCAACTGTTTGCTTGTGAACAAGCAATGTATTCAGAGTACTACACCACCCCGTAACCAGAGACCCCCGGTGCAATAAATTGGGAGGCATTGGAAGCCGATCTAGCAAGAGGCTTAAGGATAGGAGAACATGAACTGGCCACCAATGTCATCCAATATTACATCGACCACCCGAGGGAACAAAGGTTTGTCAGGGGCGACAGACGCTAGGAAGGGGGGAGTGTTGGCATACAAAGCAATAAAGGAGTCATGCACAATACGGCAACAAGGCCAGATCATTTTTTCCCATAGATTATGTACAACCCAAGTGATTTTAATCACTACACAAACATTGTAAATCCCGTTTTTGGTAGATTAGACTCCATTTTGTGCAAGCCGAGGAGTCCTCGAGCTTGAGGAGTATTAGAAGTACCATCATACCAAATTTCATAATTTTTAGACTTCGTTTGAGCCCTCAAATAAGCCCTGGAACCTAATTTTTAACTAGGCCGGACACTAGGTCTGGACAGGGCCAAAAGCTAGTCAAAAACTATAAAAAGAGCTAGAGAGCTCATTTTTGAGGTCAGATTGTAACTGAAACGAACTTGTAAGAGCTTTTGAAAGTAATCTAAAGAACTCCATTGATTCTCTCTCTTTGTCTTGCCGTGTGTGCGCGTGTGTGTGTATGTGTGTGCATGCTTGTGTACTTCTCACTCACGCACTTGTGCCGCCACTTGCTCGAGGTCTTCATACCATCCTCACGTCTTCCCGGATTGACATTAAAGGAGGTGCTACTCATCATTGAGCTACAGTGTCCTCCTGCTACACCTTGGTGAGCAGTTTCCAAGATCTTAAGATATTCACTTTCATGGACACATAGCCTCAGGTAACCATCTTTACCACGCTTATATAGATTATCACCAATGAGTGAGTAATCCTGGGCTTCTTGTTCTAAACTCCTTTTCCTAGCCAGAGTCATGTCCGGAGGGAATGTTTTCGTCCTCAGGAAGGATACTAGTGGTTCACTCCAATCTGGCACTATGGATACTTGATAAAGAGTGGCATGTTCCACAGGTGGTTTAGTGCAACAGATTGGGCATTCCTTGCACAACTTTTGGACATCAGCTTCCATAGTTGGCCAATGTACTCCGAGTCTCCTTAGTGTCTGTAGGGTTCGTTGTTTTGAGTAGTGTTGCTCTAACGCACCTACATGTGCTAAATGCAACCATTTATTGTACTCGTCCTCTTCCACACAACAAGCTAAGATTCCTTGATCTGTGTGCTTGTACATGCTTCCTGCCATGATGTGGTACTTTTGAGCTTTCACAACCTCTCTATTCCGTGTGTTTACTACTGGATGGTTAGGCCCGTATGTCAATACTGGTACCAATGGCTTAGCCCACTGCGGCACCACTTCCAAGTTAAACAAGTAAGCATCAGGAAGGTCATATGATACTCCTTGTGGGGCTTCTCCAGATGTGAGCCTAGAGAGGTGATCTGCTCTCAAATGAGTCCTACCTTTCCTTACCACAACCTCAAAATCATATTCCATTAGCAAGAGAAACCATCTTACTAATCTTCCTGTATTGCATGGCTTGTTTACGAGATATAACAATGCTTGATGGTCAGTAAAAAATTTAAACTTATTTGCAAGCAAATAGTGTCTAAATTTCTTGACTGCATATACCATGCCTAAGCCTTCTCTCTCAGTAGTGGTGTAATTCCATTCAGCTGCATTCAATTGTCTACTAGCATAGGCAATTGGAAGATCCATGTTACCTTCACCAGTAGGTTGTGCAAGCACACATCCAATGGCATAATTGGATGCATCCACGTGAACATGGAATGGCTTATTCCAATCTGGTGTGGTTAAGATTGGTGCTGAACATAATCGCCGTTTAAGCTCATTGAAGGAATTCTCACATTCCTCAGTCCACTCAAAGTTTGTCAGAAGTCCGTACATGGGCTTTGCAATGACAGCATACATGTGTATAAATCGTCAGTAATAACCACAATGCCCCATGAAAGCTTGTACTTCCTTGACATTCTTTGGCCTAGGTAGCTCTGCTATAGCTCTCACTTTCTCTTCGTCAGTAGATATGCCATTCTTTGACACTATGTGCCCTAAAATCTTGCCTTGCCTGACCATGAAAACACATTTTTCTGAGTTCAGGCAGACTTGATATTCTCTACATTTGTCAAAGATTTGTTTGAGTTCAGGGATATGGGTTTGTCTGATGTTGGAATGAGCACAAAGGTCATCGACATAGACCTCTAAATTCTTCCTCAGAAACTCCTTAAATACATGGCACATTAATCTCTGGAAGGTTGCTGGTGCATTGGTAAGCCCAAATGGCATTACTCTAAAGGCAAAAATGCCCCACTCTGTGGCAAAAGCTGTCTTATGCTGATCTTCTGGAGCTATGGCTACTTGATTGTAGCTCGAAAATCCATCAAGGAAGCTGTACACTTCCTTACCTGCTACTCGTTCTAAGAGATGCTCTGTGATAGGAAGCGGATAGTTATCCCGAATTGTAGCTGCATTAACCTTTTTCAAGTTAATGCATACTCGCAGCTTTCCATTTTTCTTGGGCACCACTACGATGGGGGATACCCATTCAGTGTGCTCGATTTCATAGATAAATCCAGCTTCAACCAGTCTATCTATCTCTTCTTTGATCTTAGCAGCATAATTATCGTTATATGTATAGGGCTTTTGCTTAGAGGGTTTAGCATCTGAGGTCATGGGGATAGTGTGTGAGCATATATCAGGGTCAACACCTTTCAAATCCTTGTAACTCCAAGCGAATACATCTCTGTATTCTCTTAGCAAGGCTATCAACGCATGCTCTTCTTCCTCTGTTAGGTCATGGCCTATGTACGTGCATCTCTCCTCTCCTTCTTCTAGGGCCACTACTATTTTCTTGGTGGTTTCTTTGTTATCATAGGCCTCTCCTGATTGTGCCTCTCGTTTAGGCATTCTTATCATGACCCTCCTGTCATCTATCTCATACTTCTTAAAATTTTTCGGGACCTCAAACAAAGATTCTTCCTCTTCTAGTGAGACTTCTCTCTTCTTTCGTTTCTTTCCTTCTTCCTTCGGGGTCACATGTGTGGCTAATCTTACATCGTTTGTAAGCTCTCCATGTCTCTGGGGCTGAAATTCTACTTCATGGAAGTATTCTTCATCTGATGCAAATGGTGGGTCCATGATGATTGACTCTAGATCGGAGTCGCTTGCATCCTCAAATGCATCAGGGCTAGGTTCGCACTCTTCTAGAACTGCCTCTCCCATGATTGGCTCTATGGAGAAGACTGAAATGTCATAGCCATCCTCATCACAGTGAGGTGTCCATTGTTCCTCATTGATGGCTACATCCATGGTTGCTAAAATTTCTGCCCAGCCGTGAGGTTCGAATTCTTCGTCTGGAAAAACTACAGGTGCATAGGCTGGGTCTTGGATTGATCTATGGGTTTCTTTTGCACCCACTTCTCTAGCTTTTTCTCTCTTCTCTTCATCCACTGCTACTTTGCACATCCATAAGTGGGTGTCTTCATGCATCCATGAGGATCCTGATCCTATGGAGTGCACCAATTCTGTATCATCTTTGGCTCTATGGATGGGATTCCATTGGATAGGAGGTACATCTCTATGAGAGTAATCCTTAAGATTGACTTTGGTCGTAACACCTAAGTGCTGCAGGTACAAAGAATTGGTTCCCCAGTCCTGTACCACTTGCAACTGTCGCATAAATGGTCTTCCCAAAATCATCTCGTAAGCATGATTTTTGCTGAAGTCACATATAGCAAATGTATGCTCAAACTCGACGCCACAGGTGGTGAGAGTTATTCCTTCTAGCAATCCTAAGGGTCTCTCAATATGACCATTGGCCATCTGCAATTTCATTCTTGTTGGCCTGAGTGCTGGCTTGCCCCAATGCTTCCATAGGGAAGTGGTGGCAATTGCCACTCCTGCGCCTGAGTCCAAAATTGCCTTGGTGGTGTACTCCTGGTAGGTAATGGGAAGATAGATGTTCCCTTCTTCACCTTCACACATATCTCCTATCTTATCCAAGGGTATCTCTGGCACTGTCCTATGTGATCCTACCTGGGAACGAGGTTTTGCTCTCTCTGGTACTTGTTTGGCTACATGTTTCCACACTTCTGGTCTGACCTTAAGCAGCTCTTCCAAAGTGAGATTGCATTGCACTTTGGTGTTCTTCACTACCTCTGTGTTCCTAGGTATGACTGAATCTTCGTTTCTTACCATGACTGTAGGTGCTCTCATATAGGTGGACCTTGCTTCCCATGGGCCTGTGAAATGGGGTAGTTCTTGTAAAGAATTAGACTCGAAGTCTAATCTTTTTTGAGATTGGGTACTCTCTTGCTCTCCATAAATGGATGGGATGTCTTGTGGGAATTGGTCATGTGCCTCATCCACAAGTTCAATAGGAGGAGGGACTTCACCTTCTTTAGCCCATTTGTCTTCTTGAATCTCGCGTAGGAATTCTGGTGTGAACCGATTCATAGAAGAAGAGGTGTCTGGCTCCGTAGAGTTAGGCACGTAGGCCTCAGGCACATAGGCTTTCTGGGTAGGAAGACCTACTCTTTCACTAGCCTTGTCATGGTGTTGAGGGGCTGGTTCCTTTTCTGATTGTGCCATTGGATTCTCTATTCTTCCTAGGGAGGGGGGGTTGTCTGGTTCAGTGGAATTGGGCACATAAGCTTTCGGTGGGGAATGGGTCATGTTCTTGCTTGCGTTATCTCTTTCTTGATTTTTCTTCTTCCTTGGCAGATCTTGCAATTATGCGCTCTAACTTCTCTAGAAGTCCATCCAAATGTAATTGCGTCTTTGCTGAGCCCGAGTAATTGAAAAGGTGACTGGCTTCAAACATAGTCTGAGCCAATGCGACCATTTTCGCGCAAAGCTTGGTTCTTTCTATCTCTAGGTCAGCTCTAGGGTAGCACTTGTCATGATTCGTGACATTTGGCCCTTCTTGGATTCTGGCCTGATATGCTTTAAGCATCATGTCTATGTCTTCAGGAATGGGATCGGCTAATACTGATCCTACTCTAGGGGATGGTGGAATCGTATGAGGTGGGTTGGAAGGTGGCGGGTTGGGTGGCGATGGGAATGGTGGTGGAGGGGTAGTGTGAGAGGGAGTTTGAGATGTGAGTTCAGTTATCCTGGCTTTGGTTTCTCTTATACTTTCCTCGAGTTCACTCATCTTTTTAGCCCATTGTCTTTTCATTCTTTCCCGACTATCTTTCCATGCTCTAGTCCTTTTCTTTGTTATGCTCTCGGTTTCACTAGCCTCTGGGTTCTTATCCTGGTTTACCCCTTGATCTTGCTGCAATGTCTGAGCTCTAGTCACTACTTGTACTGGTGCGGTGGATGTCACACTTCCTGTGGAGTCTACCACCAACCCAATAACGTTAATAGGAGTGATTTTTGGCATATTATTAGGATTCTTAGGGCAGTCTCGTAAGAGATGCTCCTTTCCACATTCTTGGCAGAAGCCCTGAATTATCACTGACTGGGGTTGCGTAGGTGGAGGTAAGGGACAATCACGAATGAGGTGATCCCCCTGACATCTGTAGCATGGTCCTCTAGGGAATGGGGGTCTTACCTGCCTAGGTTGAGGCTTAGGATTGGGGTTTGTATACATGACATTTGTGTAATCTGACTCCCAACTAGGTTCGTTTGGCTCTTCACTATAGTAAGACTCACCATGTTCAGGAGATTGCATGTAGTAAGCATGGGGGCTATCGACATGTGTAGAATCAAAGCTATGGTCACTGGGGTCACTTTCAGAAAGCAGTGGTGTTACAGGGACTATAGCTCTATTTAGGTTTTCTTCTGCTGCTGCATATTTTACTGGGATCGCATTAGCTGGGGCAGGGGGTTGTTGAGCTAACACAGGCTGAGGCCTTTGTTGGTTTTGGTATGGTTGCTGATAAGGTTGTTGTGGCCTGCCATATGGTTGTGGAAGGTACGGGTTCTGGTATCTTCCCTGCTGAGGGTATGGCTGAGGATAGGGTTGCCTAACCGCCTGCTTGTTGTATGGGCAATCTTGTGCTGTGTGATTTGTGTATCTCTGTTCTATGGTGCAGTACTGGCTACTAGGATTAACTTGGGGTTGAGCCATAATGGGGCACACATTCGCCATGTGGTCGCCACCATTACATCAATTTAGTACTTAGCAATCCATCCAGGAATAAAGCCACTTGCTTAGCTGGTGTGGGTAGCTCCGAGACAGGGCATCTTTCTAAGTATTGCCTAAATCTCCTTCCTGCAAGTCTCACGGTCTCTTGCGGGGTTTGCTTGAAGCTGTGAATCAGCGAGGAGGTATTATGCCTTATGCCACTCTTGGAGAATTCAATAATGAAAGCCTCTAGGAGTTGGTCTATGCTCCTGAACTGCCTCTCATTTAGTGGTTGAAACCATGTCAGGGCAGTGTTCCTAAGGGTCAGACCAAAGGCATTGTACTGCGTGAATAGATCCTCCACTTGTTCGGCTCTCAGGACTTGCCTAAACTCAGCCACATGATCGTATGGATCTCCAATGCCATCGAAGTAGTTCTTCATGGACTTAACTAGCTGAGTCGGTCTCAAAGTCCTTGTGTGCTCTCTAGGTCGTGGTAGAGGGAACTCATCCGCATTTCTTTGATTCCTGTGAGCTCTAAGTATCTCAGGTTCTACTCTATTAGTTTTCGTCCTCGTTCTTTCTCTGCCCACTGGGTTGGCAAAGCTTACTTCGGGTCTTTCTCTATGTCTGTCTCTTTGAGTTCCATGAGCTTGGGATGTTCCAGCTCCAGGGTGACCATAGGATACATTCGATCTTGGTTGGGGGAAAACGAATTCACCCTTCCAAGTGTAAGCATGCCTATCATTTTCCGTAACCACAAAGATCCTCTCCGAAGCGAGATCTAAGTAGGTCACTCTGCCTGGGCTATCAGGATCCTTAAACTCATAGATCATGATTGTTCCTATATCAGTTGGCTGATCAGATTTATACCTCCAAAAGGCTTCGTCAGTTTCTCGATTGAGGAGAAAATCTATGCTCTTATTATCCTGAGGAATCCACTCTGGGGTGATGATCCTAGTGAGAACCGATTTGCCTCGAGGGGTTCTGGGTTCTGTCCCCATGTTTCCTTGCTCTAGGTCCCCTAAGTCCGCTTCTGAGATCACATTCCCAAATTCGTCCGTCCTATCTGGGTGACTGGTGACTACGTATATGGTTCCTTCTTTGTCCAAGTATGCTCCGTTTTCAAACTTGACAGCTGGCCGCTCTAGTCCGATGGATTGATCAGGATTCTTAATCTGTACCACAGATCTTCCTAGGCCGTCCTCATAGATGCTGGCACCTAATCGGTTGGTCCTAAGGTATTCCAACTGCATTTTGTAAGGGCCTTCTATCCTGTGCAAGTATGGCACTCCTGAACTTCCTGTAGGTCTGTCCATGCCTTGAGACATCTCTGATTCACTGGTATCAGAGCTAGGGTAATGCGAGTGATGACTCAACTGCTGGGCCCAAGACCTCGCAGTATGATTGACACTAGCCTCTGAAGACCTAAGGCTTTGTCTCTCTCTTACTAGGTGTCGTCCTGATCTAAGGTTCATATGCCTAACTGATTAACCCAAATTGTCCGAGGTACACCCACGTTTCTGAGTCCTTTGTATCAATTACTTAATTCCCTTTTTATGTTGATTATTGTGTTTATACTCTTGTCTGATATCACGTCGTTAGGAATACTTGAGTTTAATTTCGCACTTTAGTTTGGTCGTTTCACATTAGGTTCTTTTCCTTTAAGGTTGTCGTTCACACACACACAGGTTATCTCTTGACTTGCACTTGATTTCTTAGATAGTCTTTGATTTATCTTGTGCCTATCGTTGCCTGGAATTACTTCTAACACTACCCTCACTTAGCCTAAACTAAGAATTGACAGAGGGTGTTGCGGGTTTTCCAACCTTGAGTTCCTTCCTTGTGTTGTTGCCCTGGTGTGCCCAGGACGCGTGTTCCCAAGCCTGCACTTACTCTTGCTTTGCGTACCCTTTGCTACTCTCAAAGGATCTGTAAAAGGCCCACCGTTAGCTCAAGACTTAAATTCAAAAGACAGAACCAAGCACTTTCATTCATGTAACACTTCACCAATTTGCACTATGATTTTTTGGACACAACTCTAGAAATCCCTGAACTTTGTTCCCGCTGGGTATGGTCAACTTCAAAATACCCTATCTAATACTCCCCGCGAGCTTTCCAGCAAAACAAAAATCACGGCAAACGGATTTCGTATGAGAAAGTTATGCCAGCTCAGGGTTTTGGGGCTAAGACAGGATTAAACTAGATTAACAGGCAAACAGGAATTCTCGAGTTACTTGGGTCATGCCCTCGTAATGCAATGCTACACCCTAGTGTTTGTCCCACACTTGGTCAAAATTTAGACCATTATTTTTGCCTTAAAAATTTGACCTAATTTGCCCTTCTAACGTGTTCGCAAAGTCTGTCGGTCGCGATTGACAGGTCAGTCGCGATCGACATGTCGATCGCGATTGACAGGTCCGTCGTGGCTGTCAGTCGCGATTGACTGGTCAGTCGCGATTGACACGTGGCCGAAAATTCAGTCAATCATGGTCAAACAGTCGTTGACTCTATCGATCGCGATTGATGCGTCGATCGCGATTGACAGGTTGGTCGCGAGGGTCTGTCCATCGTGGTCAAACAATCGTTGACTGTGTCGGTCACGATTGACAGAGCCATCGTGGGCTGTCAGTCACGATTGATGAGTCGATCGCGATTGATGGCTCGATCGCGATTGACACGTGTCACACGTATGGTCCGTCGGTTGTGGTCAATCGATCGTTGACTCTGTCGGTCGCGATTGACAGAGCCGTCGTGGGCTGCCAGTCGCGATTGACGTGTCGATCGCGATTGATAGGTCTGTCCGTCGTGGTTTGTCGATCGTGATTGACAGAGCGATCGCGATTGACAGAAATCTGAGGAGTTTCAAAATTCTAAGCACATTTTTGGGAAGCTCTAGGCCTGTAGATCATGGTTTTGCACTTTGTTTGGCAATTTGAGCATTTTTTGTGTCGATTGCGATTGACAGAGGTCGGCGACACACAGACAGTTACTTCGAATTCCGTACCTGCGCAGAGTGCTGGGGATGCGGCCTGTACCTGCAATACAGCTCAAAAAACATGCAAAAACAGCACACACAATTTCGCTCTCTCGCTCTCTCTCACAAGTGAAATGAGGGAAATGAGGTGGAGAAGGTGATATGATAAAAAAACTGAAATTTTCGCGATGATGGAAATGGAGGTGGATGATGGTGATGATGATGATGGTGATGATGGTGGTAAGGTAAGAAAGAGAAAAATAGGAAAAGTGGAGAAATTACCTACAACGCCAACGTCTCCAATCTACGTCTTACCATCACACGCTCGTCCTCAAAGCTCGATCCCCGACAACGGCGCCAAAATTTGGTGTAGCTCAGCGATGAGTAGCACCTCCTTTAATGTCAATCCGGGAAGACGTGAGGATGGTATGAAGACCTCGAGCAAGTGAAGGCACAAGTGCGTGAGTGAGAAGCACACAAACATGCACACACATACACACACACGTGCACACACAGTAAGACAAAGAGTGAGAAGCAATGGAGTTCTTAGATTACTTTCAAAAAGCTCTTACAAGTTCGTTTCAATTACAATCCAAGCTCAAAAATGAGCTCTCTAGCTCCTTTTATAGTTTTTGACTAGCTTTGGCCCTGTCCAGACCTAGTGTCCGGCCTAGTTAAAAATTAGGTTCCAGGGCTTATTTGAGGACTCAAACGAGATCTAAAAAATGTGAAAATTGGCAGGTAGATACTTCTAAAGCTCCTCAAGCTCAAGGACTCCTTGGCTTGCACAAAATGGAGCTACAAAAATATGAAATGGTATTTACAATGGTGTTTAGTGATGAGAATCACTTTTAATTGGTGTAAGGGTTTTGAAAAATTAAAGGGTTGCCTTAGTGCTAGATCTGCGTGAATGCTCATACTTGCTTCTTCATGAAGAAAATTATTGGCCTACTTGCCAGATCTTCTTTGACTGCCATGTCTGCTTGTGCTGTCCCTTCGCTCTGACTCTCTTCGTCTTGTGGCTCCTTCGGTTCCCTGACTGCTGCCAACAATCTTCTTTTGATCTCGGTGCTTGACTCTCACCTTGGACTTTTCTTGACTTTGTTAAACTGGTTATCGTTTAATCGTTACTCTACTTTCGATTCAAACACTTCAAGTTCAACCGGTTCCAAATCTTCCTAACCGCAGTCGTTCTCTTAGCCACGTGGGTCCTTGGGAGTGGTAGGGGTCTGTTAGACAGAGGCCCTGTACTATTTTCCCATTTTAACACACAATCTTAATGTCATCTGTCCTTAGCTCAGTCTCCATCCCTGAACAACGGAAGACTGTTCAGTGTATGGGAATTAGAACTTCAGGACTGAGGGTAGCGATCCGGTTACGTAATTTACGCGCAAAAGATACTTCAATAACAAAGTCACCTAATCCGTACTTCGTCAGGGCAGATAGGTATACCCACTAGACATTATATTTTAAAGTTACGCGGACTCAGACAATCAATCTCCTCGTAATAAACAGCTAACCATAAACCGACGATATTCTACTCACATTCAGACCATTACAGTTACTAGTCTTCCCGTAGTTGGAGTAAACAGCAAATATAAGATACACTAACGAATTCGGTCGCTTACAGAAACTTTACAGACAATTAGTTCGAGATTACTCTTCGCGCTACCTACTTCACCGAAGAACTGCCAAATAACATACCACACTTGTTCACACTCAGAGTCACACTCAACCATCACCGAACAGACTCGCCACACCATACAACTGATTCGTCATTCTGTACTAAGGTGAGTATAATCGACTAGCAGGAGTACAGACCGAACAGATCAAAGCAGGACTTATCCTTTCAACAACATATACGTGCACACACTGCGTTACAGCACTCTTCAAACGAGACTTAATCAAACAACACACTACAATTCCCACAAAAACGGGCTGCTGCCGCTCTTTTTCTCATTGCCTTAAATAGAGGATTTTGTTTTACAATGGTGCGCACTTCTGCAGTTACCTTCGCGTTTCCTGAAAGATTCTTTTTGCATTTAAGCTCCCTGTCCTCGTACTTTTGTCCTTGTTCGGCGGCCGTCCAGCACTTTTACATTTAAGGCACCTGTCTGGGTTCATTTGTCCTGGTTCGGCGGCCCTCTAACACTGGCACGCACGGTGGACTCGAACCCGCAGGTGCATTACTGTCTTCAACATCCTTTTGCGTTGCCTGTAGGTCTATTCCAGAATTTGGCTCCCGAATCATTTCTGACCGTACTTGTTCAAGTGGAGGAACAAGTATAGCCGGCCATCTCCTGCGAAAAAGTGTCCAACTATTTTGAACACGACTATCCAATTGCTGTTTTAATAAGTCTATGTCCACATTTGTCATTAATGTGGCATTCAGTTCTACGCCCTCATCTTTTAATATCTGCCTTTCGAACTCCTGCGGTGTGACTGTTAAGAGGGCGGCTGGTTATATCAAGATCGTACAAAACGCGGCTTGGGGAGTGGATTCCCAGTCAACGTAGTCAACCAAAAAGTTGCCTGACCGACTTGTTTTGAGATCTTAAAGGGACCAAACCAGCGTAGTTTGAACTTTCCTACTGCTCTATCGGATTTTGCGTTATAGAAAAGGACAAGCTGACCTACCGAAAAGATTGGGGTCTTCAAATATCGATCGTGTGTCTTGGCTTGCCTTAGTTGTACTTCACGCATGGTTAAAAAACTGAGCCATCGGTGCTCATCAAGTTCCCTGAGTGCGTCCATTCGTGCTGTCAGCGACTCTTCTGGTAGCATTTTCTGGGTGATTGCTACACGCAGGCTTGGGATAACTATTTCCATGGGTGCTATTGCTTCTAAACCATAAGCTAGTTTGAAAGGTGTCAAACCTGTTGTTACCTTATATGTAGTTCGGTATGCCCATAATACTGCAGGTAGTAGTTGATCCCATCTTTTCGGTGCTTCCATGATCAGTTTCCGGAGGATATTTAATAGTGATTTGTTTGTGCTTTCGGCCAGACCATTAGCGCGAGGGTAATATGGAGAGCTGAGTTTATGTGTCACCTGGAATGATTGGGTTAGTACCTTCATTATTTGATTTACGAAGTGAGTACCTTGATCTGTCACCAATTCGAGTGGTAAGGCAAACCGTGGGAAGACATCATTTAACAGACATTTCGCTACTACGACTGCTGTAGCAGACCGTAAAGCCCAGGCTTCTGCCCATCTCGTTGCATAGTCTATACAAGTTAGTATGTATCTGTTGTTACTGAAGACTGCTGGAGGTGTGATTGGACCGATAAAATCTAATCCCCATTTCTGAAATGGTTCGAGTGGCATAATAGGCTGCAAGGGAAAGAAGTGTCGTTGTAGTGGTTGTCCAGACCTTTGATAGTTATCATAGTTTTTGACGAATTGGGCCACATCTCGGTACATAGTAGGCCACCAGAGACCTCCTTGCAGAATTTTCCGGTGAGTTAGATCTGTGGCAAAATGACCACCAGTAGGGGTTGAATGAGCCATCGTGATGACCGAGTTAATTTCGTGCGGAGGAACACATCGAAGTAAAATTCCGATGTGATCTACATAATACAGTTCTCCTGCCACTAGCCGGAATCGGCGGCTAAAGACTGCCAATTTCCTTCGAACTGCCTTGGCAGTGTCAGATGGAAAGCATCCTTCGGTGAGAAAAGTTAAAATCTAATCATAATATGTAGGTGTTACTTGTAATTCGGCAGTCTCATCGGTCATTGGCTCAGAATTATAAATTGCTGGGGTCGTGTCATCTATGCCTATCGGAGCTTCACCAGAATCTAGGCGAGATAAGAAATCTGCTAAGGCATGTGCATTTCCGGGTCGGTGAATGACTTCATAATCAAATTCCTGCAAGAGTAGCACCCATCGGGCTAATCGTCCGCCTAGATGTTGTTGTCTCACTAGATAGACAAGGGCAGCATGATCCACATGAAAGGTGAATTTCTGGCCTAATAAATAATGTCTGAACTTTTTGATGGAGTAAATTAATCCTAGACATTCTCTCTCAGTGGTAGAATAGTTCTTTTCTGCCGGTGCAAGCCTTCTGCTGGCGTAATAGACAGGTCGAAACCACTTATGTGTTTGCTGCATCAGAATACTGCCGATCGCAATATCTGAGGCGTCGACAAAAACATGGAACGGATTGTCCCAGTCCGGTGGTTGTAGGATTGGTGCCTGCGTCAATAGATACTTGAGTCGATCAAATGTAGTTTGGCATTCTTGAGTCCATTCGAACTGTCGTGGAGTTTTGGTGATTAGTTTATTCAGAGGTACAGCCAGATGAGCAAGCCACCGTAAGTTTCTGCCGTGCCACCGTACTTGACCCATAAAACGCATTACTTCTTTTGGAGTGGCGGGTACTGGGGCTTCTAAAATTGCCGAAATCTTATCTGGGTCTACTCGGATACCTTGGGCAGATACAATATGACCAAGTAGTTTGCCACACGAGACGGCAAACACAGATTTGCTTGGGTTAAGGCAGAGTCGGTAATCTCGACACTTTTGGAAACAGCACCGTAGATGAAGCAAATGTGCCATCATTTTTCCGAAAATTGAGAAGTCATCGAGATAGACTTGCATAAACGAATTGAGATAAGGAGAGAAAATCTCCTGCATACATCGCTGAAAGGTGCTTGGTGCATTTCTCAATCCAAACCACATTACCGTACAAGCAAAGACACCCCAATTGGTAATGAAGGCGGTTTTCAGGATATCTGCTTCAGCCATTCTAACCTGATTGTAACCGATGTATCCATCTAAGAATGAATACATTTCGTGGCCTGCTACCCTATCAAGCATGGTATCCAGAAAGGGGATCGGGAAAGGATCTGGTACTATTGCTACGTTCAATTTCCGGTAGTCTACACAGATTCGTAATTGCTTATTTTTCTTTGGCACGATCACAATTGGTGAAATCCATTCAGCATGTTCTACTGGTACGATGAATCCTACCTTTAGTAATCTGTCAAGTTCGGCTTTTACCTGAGATGCATAATTGGGATTCATCCGATAGCTGGGCTGCCTATTCGGTTTAGCTTCTGGCTTCAGCATGACTCGGTGCTGATATATGCGCAGATCTAATCCTTTCATATCTTTGTAATCCCAGGCAAAGACGTCTGAGAATTCGCGAAGTAGTCGAATCAGATCAGCTTTAAATAATTCAGGTAAGTTTTGCCTTATCTTTACAGGTCGTGGATGATCTTCGTCTCCTAGATTGTACGAGGTCAACTGGTCTTCGGAGACATAAAACTATTGCGGTTTCTCTGTGTCGTCTGTCGACTGGAGTAGTGAATGTAATTCATTGTCATGTGTTGGCATCTTATCTTCCTGCTTGGTTTCTTGGGTGATTGGTGTAACTGTACACACTGAAGTACTCCAATTATCTATTACGGACTGTAGATCAACAGTCCCTAAGGTCATTAAGTCAGCGTTACTCTTCAGAAATTCCTCTTCTTCATCATCTGATAGTCCATCTAACATGTGGACAGGTTCAGCAAAATATGGTCTGGCGTGTAGTTCGCAAGGTTGTATAGCATCTAATTTTACTACATATCTACGGCTTGCATCTTTGAACGTAAGCTCTTGTGCAGACCAGTCTTGTATTACCTTCGCATGCTTCAGCCAAGGTCGACCAAAAAGAAGATTGTAATCCAAAGTGGATTCCGGCAGGTCTAGTATAACAAAATTCATCTTGAACGTCGTACCTTGTAAAGTAATGGGTATATTTCGCACAAGTCCTACAGGATGGACTCTAGATTGGTCTGCCATTCTGACAAAAAATTGAACTGGTTTGATTTCGGTCCATCCTAACCTATTGCATAAGGCTGTAGTTGCAATGTTGACACCAGAGCCTCCATCAATCAATAACTGTGTAATTTTATGATTCTTATACCATACTGTAATCAAGGGGACTGAATGATCAACCGTAGAATCAGGTTCTGGTTGAACTGCTGCTGTCGTCGGAATACAAGAAGGTACCGGACTGAACTGTTGCTGGAACTGTTGTCGAACACCAGGTACTAATGCGAGTAGTTGGCCGAGAGGCAGAGTGATAGATGCCTTGGATAAAATTTCCCAGGCCTGCTGAGATTGGTTATCCTGCTCTTTTGAACTTGAGGTCTCTACTGATGCCGAAGTATCTGCTGTTATATCTACTGCTGATGGTGGTTCCGCTGCTGCTTCCTTTTGTTGTGTTCCTTCCTTTGTCGACGAGGTCTGAGTCACCGGAATGGGTTCTGGGAACACTGGTGGTTCTGTGGCGGTCCAGTGGCTAGCTTTGTTATACATCCTATGTTGTTCTCGTATTCCTGGTTCAAATACTTCTGCAGCTGGCTGCAGTTGTTTACCTGATCGGGTCTGGACTGTAGCAATTTGCATTTCTACCGGTGTAATTTGTATCATGTTGGCCATTGGGTTCTGCCGCTCCTTCTTCCTTTGATCATACTCAGCTGCGTCCTTGCAATATCTTCTAATGTGTTCGAATTCACCACAAAAATGAGAGCGTGGCGGTGGTAAATTGGGATTTTCCGGTGGTGGTTCGTTTTGCCAGCGGTTTGCATTATAGTTATTGTTCCTCTGTCCTCGGTAGTTTCGATATCCCTGTGGTTGATTGTTTCTCAGTTGCGGAGGTACATAGTGATTCGCTGCCTGTCCATGTTCTTGAATAACAGCATTGACTGTTGCTGTTCCCTGTATTCTAGCATTGTAGACACAATTTCCGGTGGAGTGTCCGGCAGTATTGCAGATAGCGCAGAATGTTTGATTTAGCGCACAGTTAGCACTAGTATGACCTGAATTTTTGCATGTGATACAGTACACTTGTCTGGTTATCTCTTCAGTCATGGTTTTGTTCGCTTTTAACCACTCTAGATCTTCTGTAAATCCACCAACTTTGGATTCCAGTTGCAGAGCCATGGCGATGACTGCATCCAATGTCATTGCTCCGACATATCTGATAATCATGATCTGCTTCAATTGCGGCTTTAAACCATTGATAAACCACTGCGTGATGACGTCATCCGGTAAGTTGGCGTGGGCCTGTGGTATCTGTCGCAAGTGTGTTCTAAAAAGTGTAGCATATTCTTGGACAGTCTGATTCGCCTTCTGTCGGTTGTTCTGTAAATAATCAAAGATTTCGGCGGGATTCTTTTTTAGCCTAAATCGTTGCAAAAAAGCATCTCGTACTGCATCATAGGTACCGAAATGATTAATGTCGTATTTCGTAAGCCATCTAGCCGCTTCATTGACCAGAGTAGATTGAAAAACAATGGCCTTGTATGCCTGATCTGGTGGATGGTTGAGGACTGCATAACTGATCTCGAAAGTGCGTACGTGAGCATCCGGGTCATCTCCTGGGAATCCACCAAATTTCGTGTATGTTACTCCTGTTGGAGGCGGCCTTGGTTGGCCTAACTGTTGTTGCTGTTGTTGTCCGTTCATCGTGAGTGTATCCGGTCCTTCTTCTGTATCTTGAGGTTGATTGGTTGAGCTACCAGAACCTGGAATGCCGGATGGCGTGCCTTCCGGTGTGTTGTTTTTGCATAGGATACTTCGGACCTCAGCTTCGAATAGCTCTCCTTCTTTCTGGATGTCCAATATCCGAAATCTTTCTTCCAAGCACGCGGGTCAGGCTGAGGACTCCGCAAAAAATGCTAATCCTTGGCCGCCAGTTGGTGTTTCTATTACCGGAATATCACCGGAATGAACTGACAGTGTACGAGACTGTAGTGTTTTCCGCTTTTACCGATTTCTTTACCTAGAGTTTGTCTAATCGTGGATAACTCTGAATCTTTATCCAAGATTGTTAAACTGGTTTCCAGCGGCGTCTTGGTAGATTCTGGAATTACTGTATTTTGGTTAGGCTGGGTCGAAGTGACACCAGAATGTACCAAAGGCGTTGATCGTTCCATCGGAATATGACCGGAATTAATTCTAACGTCCTTAACTTGCTTGACCACTGGGTCAGGCCACGTTATACCTTCTTCTCCTAGGGTTGTTTTTAGTACTTTTCTTGTTCCAGTCGTACGGTTCCTAGGACACGTTTCGCCAGACCGAGTAACCGGCATGTATCATTGCTTTAGTAGTACTATCTGAGCAGTTGGCAACAATCTGGCTCTGTTGCTACCGTCAGTCAATCGAACGATAAACGTGGTATTTGATTCTAAACAAGCAGCCAACACGCTACTGCTACTGTTCACAGATAACTGGTAACCTGATGCCACCTTCCCACAGACGGCGCCAAATGTTAAACTGGTTATCGTTTAATCGTTACTCTACTTCCGATTCAAACACTTCAAGTTCAACCGGTTCCAAATCTTCCTAACCGCAGTCGTTCTCTTAGCCACGTGGGTCCTTGGGAGTGGTAGGGGTCTGTTAGACAGAGGCCCTGTACAATTTTCCCATTTTAACACACAATCTTAATGTCATCCGTCCTTAGCTCAGTCTCCATCTCTGAACAACGGAAGATTGTTCAGTGTATGGGAATTAGAACTTCAGGACTGAGGGTAGCAATCCGGTTACGTAATTTACGCGCAAAAGATACTTCAATAACAAAGTCACCTAATCCGTACTTCGTCAGGGCAGATAGGTATACCCACTAGACATTATATTTTAAAGTTACGTGGACTCGAACAATCAATCTCCTCGTAATAAACAGCTAACCATAAACCGACGATATTCTACTCACATTCAGACCATTACAGTTACTAGTCTTCCCGTAGTTGGAGTAAACAGCAAATATAAGATACAGTAACGAATTCGGTCGCTTACAAAAACTTTACAGACAATTAGTTCGAGATTACTCTTCGTGCTACCTACTTCACTGAAGAACTGCCAAATAACATACCACACTTGTTCACACTCAGAGTCACACTCAACCATCACCGAACAGACTCGCCACACCATACAACTGATTCGTCATTCTGTACTAAGGTGAGTATAATCGACTAGCAGGAGTACAGACGGAACAGATCAAAGCAGGACTTATCCTTTCAACAACATATACGTGCACACACTGCGTTACAGCACTCTTCAAACGAGACTTAATCAAACAACACACTACAATTCCCACAAAAACGGGCTACTGCCGCTCTTTTTCTCATTGCCTTAAATAGAGGATTTTTTTTTACAATGGTGCGCACTTCTGCAGTTACCTTCGCGTTTCCTGAAAGATTCTTTTTGCATTTAAGCTCCCTGTCCTCGTACTTTTGTCCTTGTTCGGCGGCCGTCCAGCACTTTTACATTTAAGGCACCTGTCCGGGTTCATTTGTCCTGGTTCGGCGGCCCTCTAACAACTTCTTCGTTGAGACTTCATTCATGTGGGAGAACATAGGGTTTTGTGCATGTAAGAGTTCCTTGGGTACCCACATGTGTAATTGCCCTTGTTGAGCTAAAGCTAATTTCTTAGACACCCAAATTTGTATGTTGTCGTGGTCAAGCTTCATCGATCACTTTGGCACCCAAACTTGGAGTACTCTTTGAGATAGAGATTGTCATTGTTCTGCTACTTGTTGCCTTGAATTTCATTATTGCTTCTTTGGTAACGGGTTCGACTGCAATGGTGTGATTGATTGCTCTCCCTTTCATACCCAGATCTGCTTCATGCCGGGAACTACTTTCTTCTTGAATTCTATTTGTCTATTTGATATAGTAGTTGTGTTGTATTGTTTCACTTGCCTCTGTGGTTGAATGATTGCGGGTGCCTTATTCTTTGAAAAGGGAGAGAGGTTCACTTGCCTTTGAGCTTGTTCTTCCATTGTTGAGTCCTTCTGCATCATTGAGCTTTCGACACATACAACATCTTCTTCTTTAAGGTTAGTCTTAGAAGAATTGGGAGAATGTGTGATGTTTGGAGTTGTGATCTTGGAATTCTCTAATTCTAATGTTCTCCATTGTTCATGTACCCAAACTTGAATAAGTTGACTTCTTAGGTTTAAGTTGACAGCATGGTCATAGATCGAATCTTGACCCAAGACAAGTGGTTCTGTAAGGTCCTTGTTGAAGTTGTAGTATTCCCAAGACCCTCACCACCTTCCATGGAAGCAAGAAGGAAGGCTCAAGATTGACTCTCCTCTCATCCACCCCTACCTCCAACATGTTCAAGCCATTGGCCATCAACCCCATGCTATGCCAAATGCTTGAAAACATGGAGAGTAGGGAGTCAAGGATCCTAGTCCATGAGTAAAATACAAGCAATGCAACTACTGTACTCACACAAAGGAGAGACATGCATAGGCACACACACACACACACCTCACTCTCACACACTCATAAAGACACAATACATAAATGTAAATAGTCTTGGAGTAAAGGAGAGCATTCTTCCATTCATAAGAGATATTACATGAGAGCATGTCGACCAAAAGATCCCCTTCTTTACAAAAATGAGCCTCTATATATAGGCTAAGCACATTTCCCCATGTGCTTCTTTGAAAAGTAAAAAAGGAAATATCTCTCTAATTAACATACCTTCTAGGAGATTCCAAGATCAATCTTGTAACAAACAAATCCCAATGAAGGGCATGCATGGGATTTTTACATGGGGAACTCCTAGATGAGCCAAAAAGGTGAGATATTCAAGAGTATCCTACACTATGGTATAAGGAAATATTAAAAAGTGCTTTAGGAGAGTGTTCACATGTGACACTCTAAGTATATACAAAGAAGGTTATTCTCATGGTCTAGGGAGGGTTTCCATGCACAATTGAAGATGTGTCCATACCCTACAACCCAACACTCTCCTCCCCCTAGACTTTGTCGTCCTCAACAAAGCTAAGATATGAGGATCGTACACAGCTGAACTAGTCCAAGTTGGATTCTTCAAATTTGGAAAGCTTCAGGTCTTCAAATCTGCAATTCTTTAGGCTCCAAGCCTTTAGGTCTTCACGTCTTCGAATTTGTAGCACTAAAGAATCTTCCAATCTGCACGTCTTCAAATCTGCAAGAGCTCCTAAACCTGAAATTAAACATACACAACAAGTAGACTATTTTTTAAAAGAAGTAGACTATAACATTTCGTCTAATTTTAGTTTCCACTTGCATCAAGCTCTACAAGACTTCTCCTCTAGAGAGAAGTCCCCATGAAGAGCTGCCTATTCCTGCAATCCACAAATTAAAGCTCAAAAGGTTGAGAGCCATTTAAAAGCAAGAACCTACAGTTCTTCATTCACCTAACTACATTCACATAAATGTGCCTAAAGGTGTTGTCATACAGGTGTAATTGTGATACAATGTTTTGTAATGCTTGAGATAATGTGGGTCTTTCTAATGAGTGGCCAATGTTTTTGGAACTAATCACAAATGCAGCAAATTAGAAGGAAAAATTCATGTGCACTCATATGAGTCATTTATCTAATGTGAGGATGGAGTCGACTAATCATGAACTGGTATTGAACAAAAATACATAATTTTCTGTGATTCACATGCAAAGTTCATACTCCAATACTCCAACCAACATCAATTGTCAAAACAACCCCAAATCATTCCCATGAGTTGGCCTGATATGAAAATCTTATAAATGTACACATTAAGATCTGAAACGCTCAAAGTTTTTATTATCAAAAATTTCACTCCCTATATGCATGCTCACCTGTAAATTTCCTTTGAAGAATACATGCTCACAACACAAAGAACATCTTGAAGCACAAGCATTATGCACCCAATCTCCCATACATTTAAGCCATCATCATGAGGCACACAAAGAGGACCACCCCAATATAAATAGAAGCAAGTGTGAAAACAAGGTCAATCATTCATCCTTTTATTCTAGGAACATCTAAGTGAGGCACCAAAGATATATGCCAATAGTAATCCTATAAAGTTTTATGAGCAGAAAACATCTACGTAGGTATTAGCATGATTTTCACATATGATGCAGGCTTCTCAAGCTATGTAGTTTTTTCCTCATACTCCTCCAAGTAGTTGGAGCTTCAAGGACTTGATGGGAAGACAACATTTATTAGGAATCTGTTGAGCCTTGGGGTCTTCTCCCTGTAACATATCTCAAGGTAACTGATTAGCCTTAACTTCTAAAAAGATCACAACACCATTTCAAGCATAACATCATTCTTAGCATCTGACATGAATACACACATGGAGCGAGAAGCAAAATTTCACACATGATTCCTAAGCCGGATTCATCTGGTTTATATAGTGCGGGCCTAAAAGAATGAAGTATGTTACAAAGTGGAGCATATCTGAGGCACCAGATGCAAAGATCCTATGAGCAATTCTAGCAACTTATTATGAGAGCAAGGGTACTAGTAAGCCATCAATAAAGGAGATAGTGGATCTAGTCATCAATCATAGGATTGGTGCATGCAAGTGTGGGTCCAAGCTCTAATTTTAGAACATGCACAACAATATAAACAAGTGGACACAAGGGAAATCCCAACCCCCACTCATATGATAAAACTACCGTCTTCCCCATTCAGCAAAATGGCACACATAGAACCAAAAAGAGGACATTATGAAGAACAGACAATTTGGAGAAGAGGACACAAAACCCTAGCTAGAGAAATCTCACATTTCAACCATATCATACCACTATCTTCTCATCACAAGTGAACACATACAACCACACCAGAACCTATAAAGAAAGTGAGCAAGTCATCATCTTCCAATAATAGTAGCTTTTGACATAGGGATCAACAAAAAACCGGAAAGACAAGGAGCCACCATCATCCTTCCTTCAATCCTGTAGTACTCAAAGATCAAATATATTGAAAGAAAGTACCCATAGGAGTTACCAACCATCATAAAAATTTGGACACAATACGATGCAGTTTGGACATCTGGACAACACTTCACTGTCATCATCATCTTTCCTTGAAAGCACTAGGCTTGTTAAGGAAACAGAAAATGCAAGGGATAGAAATGGCTTATTATGAACATGAAAGAGTATAACGACTAGTCCATTCTGTTTTCAGAAAAAGATGGCAGGCAAGAGGGACCAAAAACCTAAAGCAAACCTCGAAGAATGGTCGAGAAAACTTAAAGTTAAAGAATCCAAAATGGTCAAGAAAAAGGTCAAAGAGGAAATATCGTGAATAGCCCCCAGATATGAAAGCATGATCAATAGGGCTTGAGACACACTCCCATGTACATGGGCAGTCACAACCACTCAGCAGTTATATGGCAGCAAGCACATCATGACCATAATGTCCTAGTTTTTAGGGCACCAGACCTCGAGTTCTTTTTTGCAAACACTGACCTATAACAACAAGCGACCTTACTACAAAGAGCTATCCAAAATCCAAAGGACTTGGAAGCATGAAATGCATGGGCCTTTCAAGCAAAAGAGCATACTTGATGATAATGATGCATCACGCACATCTTCCATGAGTGTTTAAACATTTCCATTTTGCATAAAAAAAAGAGAGGTGAAGTGAGGATACATGCAAGTGATAAACTTGCAACTTTCTTCGTGTCAAATATGTAGTATGAGTATGCAAGATTCTCCAGCTACGTAGTAAGATGTAATGCACCCTCTCATCATACTTTTCCAAAGGGGTGGGCATTCAAATGCTTTATGCAAAGTGAGCCACCAAACCCATCAGGAACCTTGAGCCTTAAGATCTTCAAACATTTGTAGTACAACTATTATTCAGATGCACGTTTCCCCATCTATGTACTTAAAACACATGCAGGTGTCACAAAACACATTAAAGCATGAGGTGGGAGAGTTTCAATTAGTGTTGTCTACAAACGTCCTAGAGTATTCCATTGATCTAGAATGTGTGGAGAGGACATTAATTGGTAAGAACAACACATTATCTCATATGTAAGTCACAATATTGCACATAGAACACTGTAAGGGCCATAAGTGGGGTGGGAATGTGATGAACCCTGAAAGTCCTTATCAAAAGCAAGATAGAAACTTCATATTGACAACTTATATATTGCATTGGCAAACCTCCCAAACGAGAGCAACTCCTTCCTTCAAGGTGTGGCAAGCATCTTTTGGTTAGGTGGTATTTGGACATGATCCCCTTGAGGTTCAATAAAAAAACACCACTCCTTGTATACAGCAGCCACAGAGCTTGATGTCTTCCCACAAGCTGTTTGGGTCTGCAAAACTTCTAGACGTAGGAGTGATATGAGCCATAAATGACAACCGTATGAATCATGAGCATGACTGATGGTTCCTATTGTTTTTACATGTTTACTATAGCTAAACAATGAAAACAGACTTTGATTTTTGCATCATGTGACACACATGATGGAATTATGAAAGAACTTGCAACACATTGCCCCCATGAAGAATAGATGTAAGTAGAAAACATTATGCAGATCACCAAGTGCTACTGTCAAACTCAACTCATTTTCCAACTATAGAAAAATAAAACAGTAGAAGAAGAGACCCATACACTTCCCAATAGTACCATCATCTGTCACAACTTTAAAGTAAGTTGACATATGGAAAACCATTGATACAGTTATATCATAGAAGTCAGTACATCAAAACAGAATAACATGGTTTTGTGCAAGGATTACATCTTCATATGTTCAGAACCATGAATATAGCAAGTGCTTTCCAACTGCTTAGTAACTCTCCTTACCTGAAGAACTGCCACTTAAAGTGTGCCATAAAACCAGTTGAAAAGCCTCAAAAAATTTTGTCATAAAAGGAAGTGAAAAATCACTATTACATTAAGCCTGTTTCTAAATATGAAAATATATGATTGTGCCAACATAAGACCAAACTCCAAAGTTTTTCACCTGAAATACCACAAACATTTTGAAAAGCATGTATCTCATGTCAATTGAGAGAAATCTATGGCATTTTTTTTTCTTTTTTTGTGGCAGAGGAACAATAGTAACGAAATGAGCACAAGGAGAAATGTTCTTTCAGGAGAGACTGGGTGGATAATGATGAATATAGCACATAGCATCCTTTATCAAGGATTACAAAAAGCCATTTTTTTTATAAACCATATCATTGGGACGACCCACATGCAATCCATGGATAATAATAGATTGTAGCCACTCGACTGTGATACAGCTCATGCGTGTAGAGAAAGAAATGCATAAATCCACCCATGACATACCAAAAAATAGATGTAGCAGATTTTCGATAAATGAGTAGCTATCTAAGAGATTGCTCTGGAGTAATTGGCAGAGGGTAAATACATCACCCATCTCAGTACAACAACCATGTGAGAGACGTTCAACATCAACCCCGTAGCACAGTTAAAGGAGTATGGGGAGTAATGGCTTGAGGTAGCACCACAAGGCTCAACCCCCAGCTTCCACAAACAATCGGTGGATGAAGCCTTGATTGCACACCTGCCTCAGATGGTACACCACCATCTTGAAGCAGTACATCAACAGAGACTCGATGTGGAGGACAAGAGCAAGAAGGTCAGCACAGGTGGGGAAGCATACACAAATAGGCTGAAATCCTATAGTATACGCAAGGAGCAGAATGACGTGAGTATACACACGGAGGAGCAAGACTTGAGAAGGAAGGTATCTTCAAAGGTGCTCTAAATCATCATATAGCTTCTTCAGTAGCGCCAACACCAAGGGGAACCAGAGCATTGTGTTCAAAAATCCATTATGACCACGAGCCTTCTACGACAGGCTAAATGCATGAACAGAGTAGGTAGGTGGAGCTCAACTGGATAGTAATGGAGAAGGGAAGCTCGTCCGCTAACAAAGCTCAACTGTGATACAAAGTGAGGATGGCGAGCTTGATGTAGGTTGAGGGGAACATGATGGAGCTCAACCCTACCATAGCTAGAAGCTACGGGGGAGCAAAAAGTGCTCCACCCTGAAAGTGAGAAAAAGGAAAGGGAGCGAGAAAGTAACTCCCCAAACTCCACCTACCCATACAGATTAAATGAAGACAGAGAGGAGCAAAACGACCCCCCAATCACCCATGCGTAGGCCAAAAGAAGTGAACAATCCTCAAGGCATGATGTGTAGTACTGTACCAAGAAGGATCGTTTGATTTAAGAGGGGAGTTAATGTGCACACCTGATTCTGAACTCTACGTGGAATTTAGAGTATACATGCCCCTTGCGAGTACAATGTTTCTTGGAGAGAAATAGGAAACAAACTTCAAACCAATTGATACTCAAATTGTTCCATCTTTTTACTATATTTTTCTTTCAAAAATTAAAAGAGCGAGAAATACGAGAGAAAATTGTCCATCCCCCTTCCCAAAGGTACCACTGGAAAAGAGGTGTCAGAGATGGAGATTGATACCTTGAGTGTGTGAGTAGAGTGTGCATATGAGTGGGGGTGAGAGAGAGAGAAGGGGGTAAGGGGTTGTTCTTGTGCTACATTTGAATTCAATTAAAACTATCATACAAAAACAAGAAGATGGGGAGCAAATGGTCTGATGGAAGGGTGAAAGTGCTATGCAAGAACTCAAATCATATGAAATTGAGCAAAAAAATTACAACAGAATACTTTACCACACATTCTTGAGCTCTCCAAGTGATGAAAGGCCGATCTCCCTGACAACGGTGTCAAATAATGTTGAAGTTGTAGTATTACCAAGACCCTCACCACCTTGCATGGAAGCAAGAAGGAAGGCTCATGATTGACTCTCCTCTCATCCACCCCTACCTATAACATGTTCAAGCCATTGGCCATCAGCCCCGTTGCAAGATTACGACCACCACGTGCTAGCGAGATGACTCTCCTCCCAATCAAATACCTCTATATATAGCTCTCTTCAGGGGACTGCCTTCTTGGTCAGGTGGATATGTGTCGGCCATGTAACTGCATGTGTGCCAAGTGTCCTAGTCAACTCGAGTTAACTCAAGTGGATGCTTCTAGAAGTCTCTAGATCTCTTTGGGTAAAATACTCTCCCCATGTCTCCCATGGGGATTCAACCCAAGACCTCCTCCTTCACATCCTTGATACTTAACCACTAAGCTAAGTGGATCACTTGTTCACAAGAGCACAAGACCTCCTAGTAAGTCTAAACTCGAGATCTTTGGTCATATATCCGGATGACCAAACAGTGTCCGATTTTAGATTCGTCTGAACAGGTCGGACCCTCGATCATAGACTTACTTTATTACATTCTTCCCCTTGTCGAAAATATTTTCATCCTCAAAAATAGAGCTATATACATACTGTAGGTAACCCCCAAGCCTCATGTTCTAAAACTAGAAGAACATGATCATGTTCTAAAACTGGAAAAACATGTCTCATCGTCTCTGTGGTGGCGTCCCTGCTCAAATGATTCAAAACACTGTCTCGCTTTGCACTTTGATAAACTAGTCAAAGTTCAAAGTAGTGAATGAATAATAAGGGTGGATCTAAAAACATCCCTGGCCAATTCACAATTTTTGGATGTGCGATCTAGGCACAAACATGTGAACTAGGTGGATTCAAATTACTAGTCCATTTCTAGGCATAACTGGTGCATGGACTTAGTAACAAAGGCGGGATTCTTATCCCTCGTAAAACTTTGAGAACTCTTGATTCACGTGAATTTATTTTGGAGAACTTTCTGAGAACCTGTCTCTGGATTCGTGGTTTTGTCCCCTTTGCGTATCCAGATCTGCATCATGCCACGAGGTACTTCATATTGCCCAAGTTGGTGCACATGCTTCTTGATCATTGGTCTCCTTAGTGTCGTGTGTTGCTCATCCTGCCTTTCTCAAAGCTTCTTTGGAACAAATGGGAACTCCTTTTGACTTCTGTTCCTTTGTCAAGAGTGAGAATCTTCTGCACCATAGAACTTTGGACAAGAACAACATTGTTATCTTCATGTGGATTCCTGGAGGGACCAGGAGTTGGTGCATGTTCTACTAGTTTGCGTGCTTGATTTTCTAATTCAATCGTAAGACAGCTTTGGCCTGCCCAAGCTTGAAGAAGTCCACTTCTTAGGTTGAGGTTGACTGCGTGATCATAGATCCAGTCTTGGCCCAAAACAACAGGTTCGGTAAGATCCTCATCTTCACATACTAGCACTTTTGTTGGCATGAGGACCTCTTGAATGTAGAGGGAAAGTTCCACCTCTCCCATGCAAGGGGTTTCAACTCCTCCCAACCCTATGAGATATGCCTCAATAGGTTTGACCTTCAATTCTAATTTTTGGTAGTAAGAGAGCCGAACTGCACTAGTGGCTGCTCCTGAATCAATTAAAGCTCTCATTGTCCTTGCACTCTCTCCTTGTCCTACTTCTAGGGTCACAAAAGGTGGGCGATCAACTATCATATGGGTCCGTTCACCTAAGGCCTCGCACATGGCCATGTGATAACCTAAAACTTCTTGAGAGTCAGGCATGGGCTGATCTCTATCTTGTCTTCTCAATTTCATTCATCGGATGTGTTCTAAAGCTTCTGCCTGTGCTTCCTCTCGAATTCGCTCTTCCTCTTCCTTACGTTTCTTTGCAGTATTGAGCCAATTGAGCATTTGTTTAGTTAGGGGTTCTTGATATAACTTGACTCTGCATCCGCTTATGTAACTTGGTAGTACGTCACCTTCTAGAGTGGCTAGTTGTATTGCTCCACTTGTGGAGATCCTATTGATAATCATTGGTCCATAGCCTCTTTTCTCTAATTTTCGTGCATGTTGCTTCAAGGTGTAGACTAGGACTAGGTCTCTTGCTTTCAATCCCTTATCCTTCACATGTGTATCAAAATACGCCTTTTGCCTCTTCTTGGCTGCATAGATTCCTGCTGCATCTCTCAATCGTGTCTCACCTAAATGCTCAAGATCAAAGATTCTAGAGGAGAGTTCATGGCCTATCCAGTCATGCTCTTGTGCTACTTTCAATGTAGGTATCAAAAAGTCCAATGGTAGCACCGCATTCTGGCCAAACACCATCTGAAAGGGTGTGGCTTGGAGTATCGTTTTATGGGAAACTGGGTATGCCCAGACAGCGTGGCATAGCTGTTTGTCCCAATCAGAGCGTTTATTATTCACTAATTTGGTGAGCACATTGCACAGAATCTTATTTGTGCTTTCAGCTTGGCCATTAGCTTGTGGATGATAGGGGGCAGACTTCTTATGTGTCACCAAGAATTCTTGGAGAAGGTTTTCTATGACTTCATTCAAGAAGTGTGTGCCTCTATCACTCACTAATTCTATTGGCAATCCGTATCTAGTGAACACATTTTCAAATAAGAACTTTGCTATTGTTTGAGCATCATTCTTCGTAGTGGCTTTCACCTCTACCCACTTGGTTAGATAGTCTGTGGCCACAATGATATACTCAGCATGTGAACCCTTAGCTGGGGGATTAATAGGACCAACAAAGTCTATTCCCCACTTAGAGAATGCACGTCCACCCATCATAGGTTTCCTTGGAATATCATCCTTGCGTATAGGATACTGAGTCCGCTGACAAACCTCACACCTCTTCACGTAGGTATGTGCATCCATGTGAAGGGTGGGCCACCAAAATCCTGCAAATAGTATTGCCTTGATCACCCGATCTGGACCGAAGTGTCCTCCTGCTACACCTTGGTGAGCAGTCTCTAATATCTTGAGGTATTCGCTCTCATGGACACACATTCTTAGGTAACCATCTTTACCATGTTTGTATAAATTATCACCAATGAGTGCGTAATCTAAGGCTTCTTGTTCCAAAATCCTTTGTCTAGCCAAAGTCATATCTTGAGGGGATGTTTTCGTCCTCAGAAAGGCTACTAATGGTTCACTCCAATTTGGTACTAAAGATATTTGATATAGAGTAGCATGTTCCACTGGTGGTTTAGTGCGACAGATTGGGCACTCTTTGCATATTCTATGGACATCAACTTCCATAGTTGGCCAATGCACTCCTAGTCTCTTGAGTGTCTGTAGGGTTTGTTGTTTTGAGTAGTGTTGCTCTAATGCACCTACATGTGCTAATTGCAACCATTTAGCATACTCGTCCTCTTCCACACAATAGGCTAATACTCCTTGCTCCGTATGTTTGTACATACTTCCTGCCATGATATGATACTTTTGAGCTTTTACTATCTCTCTATCTTGAGTGTTTACTACTGGATGCTTAGGCCCATATGTGAGTACTGGCACTAATGGCTTAGGCCACTGAGGTACAACTTCCAAATTAAACAAATAAGCATCAGGTAGGTCATCTGAAACTCCTTGTGGGGCCTCTCCCGATGTGAGCCTTGAGAGATGATCTGCTCTCAGATGAGTCTTGCCCTTTCTCACCACTACCTCAAAGTCGTATTCCATTAGTAAGAGGAACCATCTTACTAATCTACCTGTATTGCATGGCTTGTTTACCAAGCACAGTAGAGCTTGGTGATCCGTAAAAAAATTAAACTTATTTGCAAGCAAATAGTGTCTAAACTTTTTAACTGTGTATACCATGCCTAACCCTTCTCGTTTAGTGGTGGTGTAATTTCGTTCAGCTGCATTCAATTGTCTATTGGCATAGGCAATTGGAAGATCCATATTACCCTCACATGTAGGTTGTGCTAGCACACATCCAATAGCATAATTGGATGCATCTACATGGACATGGAATGGTTTATTCCAGTCTAGTGTGGTTAAGATTGGTGCTGAACATAATCTTTGTTTGAGCTCCTTGAAAGAGTTCTCACATTCATCAGTCCACTCAAAGTTAGTTAGAAGAGCATATAGAGGCTTGGCAATGACATCATACATGTGAATGAACCGGCGGTAGTAACCACAATGCCCCATGAAGGCCTGTACCTCCTTGACATTCCTTGGCCTAGGTAGTTCTGCAATGGTTCTCACTTTCTCCTCATCCGTGGATATGCCATTTTTTGACACTATGTGTCCTAGAATTTTGCCTTGCCTGACCATGAAAACACACTTTTCTGGGTTCACGAAGACTTGGTATTCTCTACATTTGTCAAAGATTTGCTTGAGTTCAGGTATATGGGTCTGTCTAATGTTGGAATGAGCGCAAAGATCATCAACATAGACTTCCAAGTTCTTCCTCAGGAACTCTTTAAACACGTGGCACATCAACCTCTGAAAAGTGGCTGGCATGTTGGTAAGACCAAATGGCATTACTCGAAAGGCAAATATGCCCCACTTTGTGGCAAAAGTCGTCTTATGCTAATCTTCTGGTGCAATGGCCACTTGATTGTATCAAGAGAACCCATCCAAGAAGCTGTACACTTCCTTGCCTGCTACCCTTTCTAATAGATGCTAAGTGATAGGAAGCGGGTAACTATCCTTGATAGTGGCTGCGTTAACCTTCTTCAATTTAATGCATACATGTAATTTGCCATTCTTTTTGGGCACCACTACAATGGGGGATATCCATTCAGTATGCTCAATTTCATAGATAAATCTAGCTTCAACCAAGCAATCTATCTCCTCTTTGATCTTGGCAGCATAGTTGTCATTGTATGTGTATGGCTTTTGTTTAGAGGGCCTGGCATCTGAGGTCATGGGGATCGTGTGAGAGCATATGTCGGGGTCCACACCTTTTAGGTCCTTGTAGCTCCAAGCGAATACATCTCTGTACTCTCGTAGCAAAGCTACCAGCTCTTGCTCTTCTTCTCCCGTTAAGTCATGTCCTATGTATGTGCACCTTTCCTCTCCTTCTTCTAAGGCTACAACAATTTTCTTAGTGGTTTCCTTGTTATCGTAGGCCTCTCCTGCTTGAGCATCCCGTTTAGGCATTCTCACCATGACTCTCCTATCGTCTATTTCATACTTCCTAAAATTTTTAGGGACCTCAAACATAGATTCTTCCTCTTCTGGTGTGACTTCTTTCTTCTTCCTCTTCTTGCCTTCATTCTTGGTGGTCACTTGTGTGGTTAATCTCACCTCATTCACGAGCTCTTCATGTCTCTGAGGGTGAACATCTACTTCATAGACGTATTCTTCATCTGATGCAAATTGTGGGTCCATAATGATTGACTCTAGGTCAGAGTCACTTGCATCCTCAAATGAGGCTAGGTTCACATTCTTCTAAAATTGAGTCTCCCAAGATTGGCTCTATGGAGAAGACTGAAATGTCATAGCCATCCTCGTCACAGTGGGGTTTCCATTGTTCTTCGTTGATGGCTACATCCATTGTTGCTAAAATTTCAGCCCAACCGTGAGGCTCAAATTCTTCGTTAGGAAAAACTACAGGTGCATAGGCTGGGTCTTGAATTGATCTATTGGTTTCTTTTGCACCTACCTCTCGGGCTTTTTCTCTCTTCTCTTCTTCTACTGCTACCTTGCACATCCATAAGTGGGTGTCTTCATCCATCCATGAGGATCCTGATCCTATGGAATGCACTGACTCAGTATCATCTTTGGCTCTATGGATGGGATTCCATTGGATGGGAGGGACATCTCTACGAGAGTAATCCTTGAGATTAACTTTGGTTGTAACACCTAGATGTTGCAAATACAAGGAATTGGTTCCCCAATCCTGTACCACTTGCAATTGCCGCATAAATGGCCTTCCCAAAATCATCTCATAGGCTTGGTTTTTGCTAAAGTCGCATATAGCAAAAGTATGCTCGAACTCCACACCACATGTGGTGAGAGTTATTCCTTCTAGTAATCCTAAGGGTTTGCTCCTTGAGTTTCTTGCCCTACTCCTTGAGTTTGCTGCAAGGCTTGAGCTCTAGTGACCACATGCACTAGGGTTGTGGATGTTACACTTCCTGTAGAATCTACTACTAACCCGATAACATTGATAGGAGCGATTTTTGGCATATTGATGGGGTTCTTGGGACACTCTCGTATCAAATGCTCCTTTCCACAATCTGGGCAAAATCCTTGAATTGTCACAGATTGGGTTTGTGTAGGTGTTGGTAGAGGGCAATCACGGATGAGGTGATCTCCCTGACATCGGAAGCATGGGCCTCTAGGGAATGGAGGTCTTATCTGCCTAGGTTGAGGTCTAGAGTTGGGGTTTGCGTACATGACATTAGTATAATCTGGCTCCCAACTAGATTCACTGGATTCTTCATAATAATATGTCTCATTATGCTCGGGTGACTGCATGTAGTAAGCCTGTGGGCTATCAATATGTGTAGAGTCAAAACTATGGTCACTTGGATCCCTTTCTGATAGCAAGGGTGTTACTGGGACTATGGCTCTATTCAAATTTTCTTCAGCAGATGCATATTTCACTAGAATTACATTGGTTGGAGCAGGGGGTTGCTGCGCTAGGACTGGTTGAGGTCTAGGCTACCCTTGATAGGGTGGTTGGGGCCTACCATACTGTTGTGATGGGTACTGGAATCTACCCTGTTGTGGATATGGCTGAGAGTAGTTTTGCCTAGCAGTTTGCTTGTTATAAGGACAATCTTGTGCAGTGTGGTTGGTGTACCTCGGCTCTATGGTGCAGTATTGGCTACTAGGATTCACTTGGGGTTGAGCCATAATGGGGCATACACTCGTCATATGGTCACCTCCACAAGTATAGCATCGTTTTTCGGGCGCAAATCTTGGAATTTGTTTGCTAGAGACCCCTAGTTTTTGAGCTACCTTCTCTGCAAGTTCCTCAATAGATGTGGATTGACCGGAGGTAAGGCTACTAGAGCTATCTGAATCCTTGTAGATTTTTGAAAGCTCCAGCTCCTCTCCTAGATTATCCTCAATGTCTATGCATATGCGTACACACTCTTCTATGGTTCTGGGGTCCTTTAGATACACATATGATCTAAGCTTGGTACTCAGCAATCCATCTAAAAACAAAGCCACTTGCTTGGCTGGTGTGGGTAACTCAGGCATCGGACACCTCTCTAGGTATTGTCTAAACCGTCTTCCTTCCAGTCAGACTGTCTCTTGAGGTATTTGCTTGAAGCTATGAATTAGGGAGGAGGTATTATGTCGTATGCCACTCTTAGAGAACTCAGTGACGAAAGCCTCTAAAAGTTGGTCTATGCTCCTAAATTGCCTCTCATGTAGTGGTTGAAACCACGTAAGAGCTGTGTTTCTAAGAATTAGGCCAAAAGCATTGTATTGTGTGAATAGGTCCTCAACTTGTTCAGCTCTCCAGACTTGCCTAAATTCTACCACATGGTCGTAAGGGTCTCCAGTGCCATCGAAGTAATTCTTCATGGACTTCACCAGTTGAGTTGGCCTCAGGGTCCTAGTGTGTTCTCTCCACCTTGGCAAAGGGAATTCATCAGCATTTCTTTGGTTCCTTGGGGCTCTAGGTCTCTTCTTCCCTATCTGTATCTGTTCTCATCCTTTCTCTTCCGAGGGGGTTGGCAAAGCTTACCTCAGGTCTGTCTCTACTTCTATCTCTTTGAGCTCCATGAGCTTGGGAGGTCCCAGCTCCTTGGTGACTGTAGGACATATTGGACCGAGATTGGGGAAAAACAAATTCACCCTTCCATGTGTAGGCATGTCTGCCATGCTCAGTGACCACGAAGATCCTCTTTGATGTATTGTCTAGGTAGGTTACTTTGCTTGGGCTATCAGGGTCTTTAAACTCATAGATTGTGAGAGCACCTACTTCATGAGGCTGGGCAGGCTTATATCTCCAAAAAGCCTCATCAGTTTCTCGGTTTAAAAGCAAATCTATGCTTTTATTATCCTGGTGAATCTACTCTGGAGTCATGATTCTGGTCAAGACTGACTTACCACAGGGAGTCCTCGGCTCTCTCTCTAAGTTCCCTTGCTCTATATCACCCATGTCGGTCTCTACGATCACATTCCCAAACTCGTCTGTTCTATCTGGAAGGGTGGTGACTACATAAATAGTCCCTTCTTTATCTAGGTATACTCCATTCTCGAACTTGACTACCGGGTGTTATAGTCCATGGGGTTGATCCGAATTCTTAATCTGGACCACAGATCTTCTCAGGCCATCTTTGTAGATGCAAGCACCTAGATGATTAGTCCTGATGTATTCCAATTGAGTCTTGTAAGGTCCTTCTGGCTTTTCTAGGTACACCACCCCTGAACTACCTACTGGTCTCTCCATGTTATAGGACATCTCAGAATCACTTGTTTCTAATCTGAGAGTGTATGGGTAATCACTCAACTGCTGGGCCCAAGACCTAGCAGTGTGATTGACACTAGCTTCAGAAGATCTGAGGCTTTGTCAGTCTCGGCCTAAGTATCTGCCTTACCTAAGGTTCATATGCCTGGTTTCTCTACCCCCTTGGTCCCAAGTACACTCTCTTTGCAAGTTAATTTGTACAAATCACTTTTTTCTTTTTAGTTGAATATTGTGTTAAGCTCTTGTTTGGAATCATGTCGTCAGGATTACTTAAGTGAATTTCGCACTTGATATTTGATCGATTTAAGTTTACTTTTGTCCCTTAGGGTTTTCGCACTTAATTCCTACTTAATACTTGCACTTAGTTGATTAGTTCTCTTGGAATTGATTCGTGCCTGACGTTGCCCTAATTAATCACCACACCTAGGTTGCACTTAGCCTAAGCTAGAATTGACGAAGGAGGGTTGATAGAACTTCCAACCTTAAGTCACTTGTTGACCAGACTGCTACACAAGCCTAGGTAGCCTTCTCCCAAGCTTGGTACTCACCCTTGCTAGGTTACTTTGGATGCCTTGCTTACACACAATGTTCCTGCAAAAGTTCACAAGTTAATATATCTCCTATACCACAATGGATTGAAAGACACACATCAACAATTACAGGCCCCCCTTGGAGTAACTCACTGTACCCCCAAAATCTTATGACAACCTAGTCCCACCTAGAGGTCAAATTAAAAATACATGTTCTAAAACTCCCGGTATGATTCTTACAAAAAACCAGTCAAGGTCCACGTAGGATTCTCAACAAGCTTTCCAACGAGACCAAAATCTCATCAATCGGAGTTCGTATGGTGAAGTTATGACCATTCAAGCACTTAGGGGTCAAAACAGGCTCTCAAGGTTCAAGAAATTTCTCCCTGGTTTTTAGGTATTTTTCCCACTTCTAAGGCTCTAATATTATCCCATTGTGCCCAAGATTTAAGCCCAAAAGTACCTCAGTTCAATCAATTAATTCACCCTAAAAATTCATGCGTTAAGCCGGTGTATCGCGATAGGTCAGGTCGGGGTGTCGCGATAGGTGGAAGTGTCGCGATAGACGGGTGTGTCGCGATAGGTGGAAGTGTCGCGATAGGTCGGGGTGTCGCGATACTTGGGAGTGTCGCGATAGGTGGAAGTGTCGTGATACTTGGAAGTGTCGCGATAGGTCGGGGTATTGCGATAGATGAGTGTGTCACGATAGGTGGAAGTGTCGCGATAGGTCGGTGTGTCGTGATACTTGGGTGTGTCACGATAGGTGGAAGTGTCGTGATAGGTCGAAGCGTCGCGATACTTGGGTGTGTCGCGATAGGTGGAAGTGTCGCAATAGGTCGAAGTGTCGCGATAGGTCGAAGTGTTGCAATACTTGGGTGTGTCGCGATACCTCGGTGTGTCGTGATAGAACAAGATATGGTGAATTTTGCTGAGCAGGCTAGTGATCCTAAGAGCTCTCAGGCTGCGTTGTGTCGTGCTGCACTTAGAATCGTGATTGGGTCAACTTTTCGGTGTGTCGCAATAGCTCGAGCTCGATGCCTCGGGGCTTGCGCAGAAGGATTCCGTACCTACAGACCTCGGTGGAGATGGTGAGGATGCTGAAACCTGCAAGAAACATGCAAAAACACACAAAACAACAATGCACACTCGCTCTCTCTCAAACTCGCACAAAGCAAATGAGGGGAATGACAAGGAAGAGGGAATATGAAGTGGACAAGGAGATGGAGATGGAGATGGAGAAAAAAACATGAAAATTACCTACTACTTACCATTCGAACACGTCCTCTCTACGTCTTACCATCACATGCTCGTCCTCAAAGCTCGAATCCCCCTACAACGGCACCAAAATTTGGTGTAGCTCAGTGATGAGTAGCACCTCCTTTAATGTCAATCCGGGTAGACATGAGGATGGTATGAAGACCTCGAGCAAGTGAAGGCACAAATGTGTGAGTGAGAAGCACACCAACATGCACACACATACACACACACGCGCACACACAGCAAGAACAAAGAGAGTAAGAGAATGGAATCACTTCTATTACAACCAAGTTCTCATACAAGCTCAAAACTACAAGAAGCTACCCCAAAAATGAGCTGTCTAGCTCTATTTATAGTTTTTAGCTTTGGCCCTATCCAGAACTAGTGTCCGGCCTAGTTAAAAATTAGGTTCCAGGGCTTATTTGAGGGCTCAAACGAGGTCTAAAAAATATGAAAATTGGTAGGCAATTACTTCTAAAGCTCCTCAAGCTCGAGGACTCCTCGACTTGCAAAAATGGAGCTACAAAAAGGTGAAACGGTATTTACAATGGTTTTTAGTGATGAGAATCACTTTTAAAATGATGTAAGGTTTGGAAAAATTTAATGGGTTGCCTTAGTGCTAGATCTGCATGTATGTCTGTACTTGCTTCTTCGCATGTATGATGCCAACAGATTTCATCCCGACACCGCAACCAGATATCTAGGTGCCATCAATTGGGATGCATTGCAAGCTCATTTGGCACGAGGGTTATAGCTAGGCAAACACGAGCTGGCCACTAATGTCCTCCAATACTATATCGACCACCCTACTAAAGAGAGGTCTATTAGGGATGAAAACGCTAGAGAGGGGAGAGTGGTGGCATACAAGCTATAAGAGGAGCATGCTGGCACCAAAGAATAGTCAAGCACAATCCGACAATGAGGCCTAATCATTTTTTTCCTAAAATTACTTCTAATTAAGAGTGATTTTCATCACTGCACAAACATTGTAAATCATGTTTTTGGTAGAATATACTCCATTTTGTCCAAGCTGAGGAGTCCTTGAGCTTGAGGATAGTAGAAGTACTTGCATACCAATTTTCATAATTTTTAGATCTCGTTTGAGCCCTCAAATAAGCCTTGGAACCTAATTTTTAACTAGGCCAAACACTAGGTCTGGACAGGGCCAAAAGCTAGTAGAAAACTATGAAAAGAGCTAGAGAGCTCATTTTGAGGTTGGTTTGTTAGTGAATTGAGCTTGTGCAAGAGACTTTTTTGAGTAATACAAAGAACTCCATTGTTCCTCTCTTTGTTCTTGCCTGGGGTGTGTGTGTGTGTATGTGTGTGCATGCTTGTGTGCTTCTCACTCACGCACTTGTGCCATCACTTGCTCATAGTCTTCATACTAGTCCTCATGTCTCCACGGATTGACAATTATGAGGTGGATCTCCTCATGTTGGTATCCATTTGGTTGGGAGGAGAGTCATCTCGCTAGCACGTGATGGTCATAATCTTGCATTGGTATCAGAGCTCTAGGCAAACTTTCATGGAGACCTTGCTTTCATCACCTTCTTTGCAAGTTCTCATGGAAATCTTCATTACTTAATGGAATTTTTGGAGAATTTTCGAGCCTCATATTTCTCTTTCTTTGGATGTAATGGACAGACACGTGCTTCTTGATTCTGTTGGCGAAACCTTCTCTAGATTTCGAATTCGGGGATGTATAAAGAGAGCTCGCATATTTGATATGCATGGTGATCAGCATCATATAGGCATCGAACTCGGTACCTCTAGAATGCGGGCAGCGAGAGATGACCACTCCACCAATGCTATTGCATATTGTTTCACCGCAATTAGGCAGCACAAGAAAATCAATCATTTGCTCATCTGCGCCAGCAAAAGTGCACTTCTGTTAACTATTGTGGGTCGACGATTGCAGCAGATGATCTCTTTACCTCGAGAGATCTACTCACTGCTATATCCAGTATAGCCGGCAGCTATGATATACGACAACGCACTGCTCTTCTAAATCAAACAAGAGCCAAAATTTTAGTCAATTTGATTACACGGCCTCTTATCCTCCTCCCACAGATACAACTGCTGTGATAAATCAGACACAGGTGAATTCTGCTCTAATGAGGAGTTAGCAAAGTATATAGATACCTTAATTCTTTTGCAGAATTCGATGTTCGAACACGGGCCGCTATGTAGAAAAGGAGTGATCCTGAATAATTTAAATAAGGCTGTTGTTGTTCACATCGCACTTCAATGATTTGATGGAAACATCATAATCTCAAGGTGGACGATGGGCATGACAGAGAAACAAATGGTCGCTTTGGTTGCTATTTTCGTAAAGCCAAAGCCTATATTCTTGTCTCCACCACATAGAAGCCCCATGGACCCAAATCTTGAACTATTCTATCACGCTTCTCGTAGTCTATCCATGATTGCTTAAGCTCCTTCATGTAATCATTAACGAGCATTCAAGTTGAAGAAGCAAAAGGAGTTTTTTCATTAGTAGACGCCAGCCGGAGATGGATCCCAGAACCCTGACAGATTGATTGAAGAGTTTCAATCACTACAAATTTGAAGCACCTCATTGGTCAAAGGCATTGCATATAGTTCAACCCATTCAAGATAGGCTACTACTTCGACCTTCGATTCTGAAGAAAAGAGATCCCAAGGTAGCTATGAGGACCAAATGGGTGCAAAACAAGTTCTTCCAAAGGATTAATGAAAGGATATAGCTAATTGGAAAATAAGTATTTTCCAATTTCTACTTGGCCTTAATGCTTGATTATCTTGTTTTCATTAGTCTACACTTAATCCTAGATGCACATTGAAATAGCCAAGATTTCAATCGATTAAGTCCAGATAAGGATAATGAAACAATCCACTTCTCATTTCAAGCATTAGTTTTGCATTAAGGAAAGACTTGATTAAAAAAAAAAGGGGATCCTTGTGCATCAAAGAATGTATTTTGGGTAGTTTAAATTCCAGATTTCCTTTCCATTGATTAAGGTTTTTTGCACCACAAGGATATATTTTTATATCATAGTGCATTAGGACAAAGGAAAGGATATACATGCATCAAGATTGCATGATATACATTCTTAGTACAAGGAAAAGTCATGCATCAAGCTCATGCATGATTGTTGCATGCAAAGAATATGCATGCATACGCATGTGAGCATATGGATATGCATGTAGGCACATGCATTTGCATGATAAAAAGGATGTTGTTTGAAAGTAGATATGATAATGTACTCTCTTAGTATTTAGCTTACTTTATAAAGCTCACGGCTTGACAAGTTAGGGAAGACAGAGGACTAGTTAGTTGCAAAGACATGCTAGTTCTAGTTTGTAGCTCAAGTAATTAGTCGACTTCTTCCCAAGTTGATACTCTGCTATCAAAAACGAATAGTTAATGATAATTAAGTATGTTTGATGTCTTACTAGGTATAAGTAGGCACTAGGAGAAAGTAAAGTATTAAATTTTCTTGATGACCAAGAAAACTTAATTACTTGCAAAGGTTTTGCGATCTATGATGACTCTAAGTCTCGGATGTACTTAGGGAGTCATGAAGATAAGCTTATAATGATTACTCTAAGTATAGGTGATATTTAGAACGTCATACGGATAAGCTTTAGTGGAACTATTGAAGTTTTTTCTTTTCATCCTGATGAGTGATAAACTTCAAAGAGATTAATAAACTTTAGCATCACTTGAACTTTAGTGTTCAATAGTTGGATGCTAGGTTCTATGACTGTATCTCTAGTCAAGATGCAAAGCTTTAAAAAAGCATGGAAACTTTATTAAGTACTTTTATGAGGATGAGAAAAGTATGTTTGGTTTTGTTTAAGCTATTTAGAGCTTAAAGAAGAAACCCAAGTAATATTTGGGAATCAAGATATTTTCTAAAAGATATATCAAAGTAATCTTTAGGAATTAAGCTACTTCCTAAAAGTTAAGCCAATAAAGGAAATAGCCTAGTTAACTATTTCCTTAGTTAAAAAGGAATATCTTTTGGACAAGCAATAAAGCCTTAAGTCTTGTTCTTGTTCAATAGTCAAGATTTCTTTTAGAAAAATTATTTCAGTAGAACAAAGGATTCCAAGATGAATCATTGGACTGGAAAGCAAAAGATTCCAAGATGAATCATTGGCTTAGTATTACTTGATTCCTTGGTAGGAATCTAAAGCTCTTGAAAGAAATATAGCTTCGTAGATGTGAGACTAGAATCTTTCTTTTAATAACAAGTAGTTCCCAGTAGTTTCCAAACCTTTGGTATGGTTACTTAAGTCCAAATAGTGATATAACCCAAAGGTATATCAAAGATTCTTAGCTTTGGAATCTGAGAAGCATCAGTGTATGCTTGGACTTAGTAGGAAAAAGATCTCTAAAAGCCCATGGGTAAGCAAAAAAGATGCTTTTGTTAGTTTAAGAGATCTTAATAATAAAGACTAAGTCTTTATTTTAGTTGCAAGATCAACCAGACTTGATCAAGCTTGGCCATGATTGTCCAAGAATGTGCGATTGGAACTACTTTGTAGATTACCCAAGCATTGGTAATAAAAAATTCCTTTTGAAAATTATTCACTCATGTTCCATTTATCCAATGGAAAAGTGTGAAAAGAGTAAGCTGTTCCAAGTCTGAACAGAGTGAAGCAATTCCAAGAATGTACTCTGCAACCGTGAAGATGGTACTTAAGTCTGTGGAAGGTAAAATATAAGTGTTTGCCTATCCTTAAAGGGATTTTGGTACGAATCCAGAGAGCATGAGCGCATGCTTAGACTTAGGCAGTAGAGAGATTCCTGTAAAAGTCCTGGCCAGGATAGGTACCTAAAGCATCAATCAGAAAGGAATCTAAAGACAAGAAGTCAAAAGCTCTTGTCACTACAAAATTGTTCAAGGATAAACCAATTGAACTTGAATTTGAGAAAATTCAAGTACTTGGAATTTTGATTGGTTTTCATTTAAAAAACCTAGCAAAGAAGGATGGATATTCTGTCAAAAGGTTTTCAAGTTCCCAAAGGAAAGCACAAGAGTGAAACGATCATGTGAAGGGATCAAAACCTAGAGAATCTGGTTAGAAGTAGTATCTGAAACTTCAAAATTCTTGTCAAGAGTTGAAGTAAGAAGGTACTCTATCAAGAGATGTTTAGACTTTAGGATAAGTATCACCTACACATTAATGTGAATATAAAATAGAGTGGCATGGGACACCAGATTTTATACTCAAATTGATGTAGGAAAGATGGTATGGACATCGGGCCGTGGATGATAATTATCTTTTAGTCCTAGTTTGGATATTGAAGTTAGATTTAATCCTCAAGGGAATTAACACTTCAGAAAAAGATTTTAATTCAAGAAGGATGAAAGTAGTATCTCAAGATACTTCAAGATAACTTCAAGATCAAGAAAACAGAAGATATGAAGTAAATAACTTCCAAGATCTTCTTGAAAACTTCAAGACAAAGTATTGTTAATTTGGAAATATTTCATAAAGTTTTGAAAAAGTTGGACTTTAATTTTCAGTTGATCTTTTCAACCAAGGATTTGATTGACTAAGTCAAACATCAAGTTCCTAGTGTAACTTGGAAAATTCACTCTTTTGACTCAAAGAAATGCATAAGAATTGCATTCCCAATAAGAAGTCGGAAAGACTGAATGTGACCTGAACTTAGCCTCAAGTGAAGCATTATTTGAATACAAAACTCATCAACAGAACTTCAATGGGTCGACACACTGATGTTGGTTACCACACTAGTATCTTGTGGTTGGATGATGTTTTCGAGTTGCTTTGAATCTTTTTGAGAATCCAGCTTATTTCTCTTAAAGATAGAAAAAAATGCTTCGATATCCTGTTGAAACAGATCTTTGAGATGTTAAAGTCCTGATTCATCTAGACTTTGACTCATAGCAAGTTAACGTATCTTTGAAATTTGAATTGGTTGAAATAGAGTCTTAGTTATTTCCTTCTGCTTTCCAAATCTTTTGGAATGGGCTCAAATATGGTATGTAATTCCTTTTGCAAAAGTCTAGGGTTAGCCGAGTGGAACTAGATAACTAAATTAAACATCCTAGATAGATGTTTTGTACAAGAACCTTTTCAAACATCAAAAGATGATAAGTTCAAGATTGAATTATTCATTTGAGTTTCCTTCAAGTTATAGCATAAATGATTTTCTAGAATCTAGTATCCTCTAGAATAGAGAAGCTAGGAATTACTCAACATATTGACAATTCCCAAGAGCTTTTAGTTAAAGCTAGTCTTGGAGAAAAGTATCCTAAGTTGGATAATTTTCATTACGAATTTAATTGGTCAAGTTATAGTATGGTTGACTCAATAGAAATGGTAAACTTTCTTCTAAAGTTTACATAGGATTTTTAAACCCATTAGGACAAAGTAGTCCTCTAGTCGGGTAAAAAATCAAGTAACTGTTGGATCAAAGTAAACCATTGTACAAACATCTAAGTTAGATGTTTGGGCACCATCAAGGACTAAAACAAAGGAGTTCCCTAGGCAACACCCTAGCTATACCATTTCTATTTGGGTACCTAAGCGGTCAATGAAGGCTATCCCTAATGCTAGACGGATATGGGTACCCAAGGCCTGCTTACAAGCCCAAATAACTTCACCTCCAGTCACTAGCATAAATCAACACTCACAAGTACCCTTGGCAAATAACTCAAGGAAGATACCTACACCTCACACTGCTACACCTTTAGTTGAACCTAGACATGTCTGGAAATGGGTGCCCAAAAGGTCCCAAATCCAGCACCATCTAGTTCATAAATCTTTCCCTGTCATCAAATCTAAGAGCTACAAATCCTCAATCAAAGTTTGGAGACTTAAACCCTGTATCAAACCCCCTGACCCAATTTTGTAAATCCATCCACTCTAAGGTAGGTGCATTCTGAGAACATTGCATATCCCAAGTATGCATCTAGGATGACATGAACCACTAACCACCACTCAAATCTATCACAAACACTTCACCTCTAACCACTAACCATCTGGATTGTCATGTTAGTGTTGTGGAGGGAACACCAATACATCATGTTTCCTATGCAATACTAATGTGCCTTTCTTCTTCTAGCAGATAAGCATCAAAAGTCTCATGGCGGCAACAGCAGGCACGAGCTCCCAGGCAGGCCCTAGTACTCAAAACAATTGGGATACCATGCCTGTGGAGGCTCCACTGACAGCAAGGCCTGAAGAGTTCCTGAATGTGCGAAGAATTTCCATCTCGGATCCACCGAGTGGCCTAACAGAAAGAGTGAAAGGACATTCTCATTGGTTCAATGAGATGCCAAGAGATTTGGGAGATGCAGATCATATCTGGGAGTCCAAGTTGGAATTCGGAGGAGTTTGGTAGACCTTTCAGTTCTTCACACGAGAATTTGAAGCATTACAAAATGTAGCTTCTCTTCAAGATATCTGGCAGAAGGCGGGGTTACAGGAGTATTTTAGTGCATCTCTGCCTAAACGTGATTTCCTTCTATGCTATTACTTGATTGCCACTTTGAAAGTGACAGGAGACAAAGATCATTCAGGTCATTCAGGCACATTCCTGGTGCCCTCTTTATCAAACCAGGAGGAAATGAAAAAGTTTGACTTGAACGTCACCTTAATCAGGGAGGCCCTTCAGATGTATGGCACCCATGTACCCTCTGATCGAGATCCTTTGATACCGGAGTCTATGAAGAACAATAAACTCAAGAAATTTAAAGAAATATGTGCTCTCACCTCGAACATTGCTATACCATTGCAAATGTGTCTTCAACATTTTGCATTTCCAGCGCAAGGCCGATTCACACAGCCTCATAAGAAGATCTGGTATGGGTTGTACCTAGCGGAGATTGGGAGCTTACCTATCAAAATGCCAGTGTGGATCCTTGATCAGTTATATGAAGCAGGCAAACGAGGCGTGAGAAAGCCTACTTTGAATGGTTGTTGTGTGATTACAAGAATTATCTACAGATGCCTTGCCTATGATGTGCCGATCGCACGGGCCCTTAAGTACTCACAGTTGGAAATCTTCTAGGGGCGGAAATCAGGAGTTCAACCCACTAAAAGAATGCGTGGAGCACTTTCACAGGTTCTAATTCCTCGTGAGGTCACCACAGAAGCCTCCTGTAGAGAAGAAGAACAAGTAGCCCCTTTCACGATCCACCTCCAAGGACCACAATCAAGGGGCGTGGTACAACCCACTCCATCAGCCCCTCCACTACCCTCGGATGCTGAGCCGGCATCCATGGCTACATTGGGAGAGGATACATCCTTCGACTTTGAGAGATTTTTGAAAACAACACACTTATCTGAGAGTGAATTCTTTTCTGAGAATGAAGGTCCAGGATCATCATCCCAGAGAGAACGACCACATAGCACGTCACGAAGAGTACATTGGGAGGATGAGGCACAATACACTCAGGCGCGAGGCACACATGAACAAGAGGAGATGCAGAGGAATGAACCAGAGGAGAGTGAGGAGGAAGCACCTGCCTACACTGCACAACTCAAACGACTCTACAAAATGATCAAGCAAGCGCAGAAAAGGCATAAGTTCTTAGAAGAGGCAAATAGAGCACTGGTGAACCAGATGCTGCAAGCGGAGAATGTAGACCCTCATTTTGTAGAATCATTAAATCTGTTGGCAGATACCTGTGGAATCGTGGAAGCCATGAGGACCATGGTATATCGTAATACCCCTCAATATGACCAACAAAGGATCGATATGCGACCGCGGAGGGGAAAGATGATCCAAATGGAAGTCTCTACCTCACTCCCTACCACCACTCCAGAAGATATCCACATGGCCAGCCCTATTGGAGGATAAACACTCCTATGTGCACAACAAAAGCAAATGAACCATCCTAGGATCCTGAAATTTTTTAGACATAGGCTCTATACTTTCTGAGTTTCTCTGAGTATATGCAGAGACTGATAATGAAATTTTTCAGGCTTAAACTAGACTCTACGATCTTTCAAATGAGATTAAAATCACTCCATTTGGACACTGGATGATGCCTCAACCAGCTGCAACAAAACAGATAACTTGATCTCTTCACAGAGTATGAGCTAACTAGACTGACACTATTCTGGACATTTCTTTGCACATGTGCAGGCACTGAACCCGAAACTTATACCACACAAAGTAGAACTTATAAGCTTTCCAACAAGACAAAAATCATTGCAAATGGATTCCGGATGAAGGAGAAACAACAATTACAAGACCGGGGGGTCTGCCAAAAAAAACATCTAGATAGATAGAGTGTGTAAAAGTAAAATTTCTGCAAAATATGCAGAGAACAGCTAGTAGAGGGTGTGCTTAAACAGGGGGCAGCTTGGGCACGTATTTCCAAGACTCTAAGTCATAATATAACTCATTAGAGGTTTTAAAGACCACATACTAACCTCTTTAACCAATCAAAAGCATATACATGTCAAAAGTGAGGTCCAATCACATCAAGAGGTGAGCTAAATCTTCTCTAATCAACTTCTTTCCATTATGGGCATAATTGGATGCCTCCAACTCGTGGAAATCAGCCTCCTTTGATTGTGGATGATGTGGAAGGTTCAATTTGGGGCATGTTCCCACACTCTTGAGCTTGAAAAACTTTCAACACTCCCCCTCAAGCTCAAGTCTTTTCCTTCGTTGCTTCAGCATATGTCTCTTATGTTGATTGCTTCCTTGAATCCTCCAAGCTTTGTACCTTCAAGAAACTTTGTCATCATGTTTGCAACCTGCATTTTAGTGTTCACATACCTTATATCTGGCTCTTTTGCCATCATCTTTTCTCTAACGAAGTGGTAATGAACCTCTATGTGCTTGCTCCTTGCATGAAACATGGGATTTTTAGCTAGATAGATGCTTGAAATGTTGTCTCCATAAAGAGGAAACTCCTCCACTTCTACTTCCAAGTCCTTAAGTAGCTTCTTAAGCCATAGTAGCTCACATGTAGCCAATGCTAAACCTCTATACTCAGCCTCTGTGGATGAAAGAGCAACAGTGGATTGCTTCTTAGAGCTCCAAGAGATCACTTTTGTACCTATCATGAAAACATAACCCGATGTACTCCTTTGATCATCCTTCCTACCTACCCAATCAGCATCACTATATCCTTTGACACTTAGATCAGCATCATATGAGTAAAATAGACCTTGGTTGATGGTGTGCTTGATGTAACGAAGCACCTTTCTTGCCGCCATGAGATGATCATGAGTAGGTGCATGCAAAAATTGAGAGAGAACACCTACTACATATGCAAGATCAGGTCTAGTGAATGTAGCATAAATTAATGAACCAATTATGCTTCTATATAGTGTAATATCTTGTATAGCCTCTCCTTGACCTGCAACCAACTTTGTATTGGGCTCCATGGGCTGAGAAAGTGGCTTACAACCACTCATACCAAACCTATATAGCACATCCAACAAGTATTTTCTTTGAATTAAGAAGATGCCATTGTGTGCATAGATTACCTCTATTCCCAAGAAGTACTTTAGTGTTCCAAGATCAGATATCTTGAACTCCTTTCCTAGCTTTGATTTGATATCTTTAATACCTGCAATATCACTTCCTATGATGATCAAAATCGTCCACATAGATGCATATGTATACCGTCTTGTCTCCTTGCTTCTTCATGTAAAGTGATGGATCTGCAACACTTTCTTTGTATCCACAACTTGATAAATAATCCAATAACCTCTGATTCCAGGCCCTTGGGGCTTGCTTTAGTCCATATAGTGCTTTCCTTAGCTTGCAAACATGATTTGGGTACCTCATACTAGCAAATCCTTGAGGTTGGCTCATGTAGACTACTTCTTCAAGCTCTCCATTGAGGAAGGCATTCTTCACATCCAACTGATATAAGCTCCATTTCCTTGATGTGGCCACTGCAATCAAAGTCCTAATTGTTGGCATCTTGGCTACGGGGCTGAAAGTTTCATCATAATCTATCCCATAGCTTTGGGAGAAGCCTTTTGCCACCAACCTTGCTTTGTACCTAGCAATGGAACCATCTGAATTTCTTTTAATTTTGTAAACCCACTTATTACCTATCACCTTCATGCCTTCTTGAGCTAGTACCAAGCTCCAAGTATGGTTCTCATCAAGTGCTTTGAGCTCTTCCTTCATTGCCTCTTGCCATTCCTTGCAATTCTTAGCTTCTTCATAACTAGTTGGTTCTTCGTCCTTGATTACCTGAGTCATGTATGCATAATGCTTTGCAATGAAATTATCATATGTTAACCTTTGTACTGGATATCTTACTCTTGAAGACCTTCTTTCACTTCCTTTAGGTGTGGTTGCCATCTTCTTTCTTTGTTTGGCCACTCCTGGAGTTTGAATTTCTTCTATCTCTTCATCTTCCAACATGCTCTCGTCCACATAGCTTCCTTCTTCAACTGAAATCTTCTCTTTGCCTTTGACTTTGCTTTCTTCAGAGCTGTTCTCTCTTTCCCTAAGCCTTCCACTCCATGGTGAGGGTGTCCTTGTGTTGCATGAGTTGCTTGGACCACTTAAATCCATGCTTTCTTGAACTCTATCATCATTCTTCAAATCTGTCTCACCTATGTCTTCAACCTGCAATGGACTCCTGCATGCATACCAAGGCTTCAACTCATCAAAGACAACATCCCTACTTACCTTCAGCTCCTTGGTTATGGGATTATAGCATTTATACCCCTTTTGTTCCATAGAATATCCCAAAAAAATACACCTTTCAGATTTGGCATCTAACTTTGACCTCAACTCTTGAGGTACATGTACATAGCATATACAACCAAAGATTCTAAGATGTGAAATGCAAGGTTTTCTTCCACTCCATGCTTCCTCAGGGGTTAGATGATGTATACCTGATGTAGGACATCTATTCATGATGTATGTGGCTGTACATGTAGCCTCTCCCCAATAACAATGCGGCATATTCATTTCGTTGAGCATACACCTTGCTACCTCTGCTATGTGTCTGTTCTTTCTCTCTGCTACCCCATTTTGTTGAGGGGTATACCTGCATGTAAATTGTCTTTTGATGCCATTAACCTGCAAAAATTCAGAAAATTCATGGGAGAAGTACTCTCCCCCTCCATCGGATCTCAAAGTTTTGATAAACTTGCCAGATTCCTTCTCCACCTGTGCTTTGAATTTCTTGAAGTAGTGGAACACATATGATTTGTTTCTAATGCAATACAACCATACTTTCCTTGAAAAGTCATCAATGAAGGTTACAAAATACCTATTTCCAGCAAGGGATGCTTCTCTTGTTGGGCCCCAAACATCCGTGTGAATGAGATCTAAAACATTTGCACTTACATATGTACTCTTCTTGAAGGGCAGCCTTGATTGTTTTCCTTGTTGGCAAGCTACACAAATTTCATGCAACATTTTCGATGTAAAAATTTGGTAGGCCTCTTACCAAGCTCCTCCTTTGCATGTCCTTGAGCTTTTGTAGGTTGATGTGACCTATTCGTTTGTGCCATAGATCCAAATATGCTATCCTCTTGTCTCCATATGTGACATACATTGAATGGTGTGGCTGATTTATGTCCATTGTGAACATTCTCCCTTGCTTCTTTCCTTTTGCTATGAGCTTGAAACCTACCCTTGGATCCTCAACAAAACATCCTCTTTCATTGAACCTAACTTGATAACCTTTTTCTACCATTTGGCCTGCCAAAATCAAGTTTTTGGTAATAGTAGGGACATGTAATACCTCTAATAAGCACTTTGCTCTTTGATTTCCTTCCAAACTGATATCTCCCACATGTTGAATGGTATGCTCTGAGTTATCACCTCTTTCCACATGCCCTTGATGCTTTGGGACCTGCAAATTACTAAAAAGATCCTTTCGACTAGTCAATAAGCCTTGTAATACAAGACGACTAGTACGATGGTTTCTATTGTTGATGGAATTTGATTTTGAGGTAGTAGTAAAGAAAGGGAATACCGACATAAGAGCAGATCACTTATCAAGGATGACACATGGGGAGCCACCCATAGGAGTACCAGATGATCTGCCAGACACGTACCTATTTAACCTCGAAGTATGTCCCCAGTGGGCAGAAAAATTGATCCCCATACTCACGCATGGACCTAAAGATGGGATCACACCAAACCGAACTCAAGACCTATGGAAGACTAAAAACCTTCATATCATTGCTGGAAGCTTGTATCACCAAGACTCAAATGGATTACTCATGAGATGCGTAGAAGAAGAGGAACAGGAAATGTGGCTTCAGAAAGCACATGTAAATCAATGGAAAACTCATCTAAATGCACACGGAACATGGCAAACACTAAGGAGATTGGGCATATATTGGCCAACCATGCAGAGGGATGCGCATAACTATGTATCAGCCTACCCAACCTGTCAAGAATGGAATCCAGAAGAGAACTCCACTCTATGCTACTCCACTGTAGTACCAAGATGGAGCATGCCTCTCGTGAAGTTCTTAAAGACCCAAGAGTACCCAGAAGGGGCCACTCTAGCAAGAAAACGAGCACTTGTTGAACAAAGTAAGGACTATGCTCTTATAGGAAAACAACTCTTTAAACGAGGAAGAGATAATCATTTGTGAATGTGCATTCATGAAGACGAGTATCTTGCTGTTTTAGAGATGGCACATACAGGAGCTGCAGGAGGACATTTCTCTGCAGATAAAATAGCAAAAATGATTCTCTTTGCAGGAATGTGGTGGCCAACTTTACATCAGGATGCAGCCACATATGTTCAACGATGTGATACATGTCAACGAACGAAATATCCAATTAGAAGGGATGAAATGCCACTAAAACCCATGATGAGTGCCAGAGCTTTTACTAAATGGGGAATAGACTTCATAGGACCTATTAGCCCCCCAGCTAAAGGATCCCATGCCGAATATATAATTGTAGCCACAGACTATTTGACCAAATGGGTTGAAGCCAAAGCAACCAAGAAAAATGACGCAAGAACTACTGCCAAGTTTCTCTTCGAGAACGTTTTCACTAGATTTGGACTACCGATAGAAATTGTGAGTGATAGAGGTACGCACTTAGTGAATGCAGTTATAGAAGCCTTACTGAATGAATTCTTGGTAATTCATAAGAAATCAGCCCCTTATCACCCACAAGCCAATGGACAAGCCGAAAGTTCCAATAAAGTCTTATGCACAGTTCTCACAAAAATTGTGAACAATGGTAGATCTGATTGGGATAAACAATTACATCATGCTTTATGGGCATTCAGAGTAGCCTAGAAAACCTCCATAGGCACTACTCCTCCTTTTAACTTAGTGTATGGACAAAATGCTATTTTGCCAATTGATTTCTTAATACCCACTCTCAGAGTAGCAACAACTTATGAGTGGAATGGACATGAACTCTCAGCTCAATTGGATCAAATAGAGAAGTTACATGAAACTAGGTTACAGGCTGTAGCAGGGATTTATGCTGCCAAAAGGCGACAGAAAGCCTACTTTGATGCTCATATTAAAAATAAAAATTTGAAGGAAGGAGATTTAGTTTTGGTATATACTCTGAAACAACATGCTAAGAAGTTGCAGAAGAGAGGATATGGCCCGTTGATCATCAATCTTATATCTACGAGTGGAGCCATCAGTCTAGCAACCCTAGATGGAGAAGTACTACCAAACTATATCAGTGGGTGTCGAGTGAAAAAATATCTAGACCATTGACTGAAGAAACAATGTCACGATTAATCAAGGGCAAGAATAGACGCATCAAGGAGGAAAGGATACAAGAAGAAGCGAGACAGGAAGCACTAGAACGAATCAAGAAATGAAAAGAGTGGATGAGAGAGAGAGAGAGATGAGAGATATCGCCAAGGAGAGGAACTCATCCCAATGGCTAATTTTAGAGCCACTGAAAACCTAGGTCAACAGAGGACACAACCATATTTGAATTTGGGAGCCGAAAAAAAGGAATACCACTTAGTGGATGACACAGGAGCCACCATAAGTTGCATCAAACTTTCATTGACTCAAAAACTCCAGGAGGAACTATGTCCATCAAAGGCACAGTTGATAGGAATAGGGGGAACAATTACTCAATGTATGGGTGAAGTAACCTTACCTCTACATATTGGAAACAATACTATGGAACAGAAGCTCTTAGTATGTAATGATCAGGACTTACTTGAAGACATAGTGTTAGGTCAAGATTGGATATACGAATATGAAGTGACTATCCAATTGGCCTTAGGATATATCTCAGTCAAGATAGGACATTGAGAGGTATTCAGCATGTTAGACGAACGACCAATCAAAGCCAAGGATATAGCCCCGAGAGCTCATTTAAATAAACATAATGATGAATGTATGTTCATTAGCACTATGGAAATCCCTTCATCGAGTACTTCATGCGAGGATACAGTGAATTCTACTTGCACACCATCTTCTAATCTAGCAAGTCACAAGAGTGTCATTCTATCTGAAAACAACCTTAGCGAAGAACCATGTAGAAGATATGAAGAGATGGATAAGTATGTGTTTGAAGATGAAGAGGTATTGCAAAATCCTTGATCTACACCAGGCCCTTTTAGCTTGCCAATGGATGTATTAGACACCCTATGTACCTTGGAAGATCACTCTCAAAAAGATAGATCAAAACAGATAAGTTGGAGTTAGCTCAGAGGTGAAAACTTGCTATTCTTGGTTCATACACCTGTCCAGTGTTTTACATAATTCTCTGAGCACAGCAGCAATTAGCTTAATTCCTCTTGGGGAAGTCTAGGTAGCTTTAAGAGCTAACTTTCAAGAGTAATCTCATCAAAAATAACAAAGCACACACTGAGAATGAGTTTTAACAAGTGATGACATCATCCCGATTTTCACGGGCTGCTATAGAAATAGACCAATGAGCAGAAACATCCCCATAACTCAAAATGTAGAACTCCAATGATTATGCAAATTTGTATGGTTATACTAGACAGTAAGTTGACTCCAACAAGCTTTAAATCACTGAATTTGGATAAGTAACCACTGAGAAACACCTCTGACAAGATGAGTGAAAAAGTCGGGTACCTGACAGAGAGGTGAAGATGAACAGACCCTGTTGACTTCAAATGAACATAACTGAAGATTGCAACATCCAAATGACATGAAAATTTATGAGCATATAGTAGATTTATAGAGCTAACTTTACCAAGTTAAATCACTGAAAATGATGCACCAAGCTCAGAGAAAACATCTCTGCAAGCTGACTGAGAAAACTGAGAGTAATGGCAGTGAGTAGTACACTTCACAAGAACATGGAAAGATGAACTCAAATAATCATGAAAATGAAAGTATATTGCTTGTACAATACAATGACTTACTGATACATATGTGTGCCTTGTAATCACACCTTGATATGGCATAAAGCTCAGCTCTTGGAGGTCTTCACATAGGTCTCTCTAACCACGACTAAAACTGCCATCTATTTATAGTTGAGTTTGGGAGGCTAACTTCCCTCAATCACTCTCCAATCAATCAATGATTGATTTGATTCTCTACCTACCACAAATCACGAATTCGTGGCTCCTCTTTCCATTCTTGATCAAGTGGACTCAACCACTTAAGATTCTCTTACTTTTACATTAAGTAAACTCTTCAAAAGTTACAAGAGGTAGTTCACAAGTGAACTTTACATAGTCTTCTTTTTAAAGCTTCTTCTAAGACTTTGTGAGACTCAAGCCAATACTTAGGCTTGTCATAGACTTGCTCCAACAGCTCCCCCTCAAGCCAAGTATGCTTGAGGTCTTCAATCTTCCAAGATTACCTGCAAACCTATCATAGCCTTGAATTTGCAAAGCTTTGTACCATCCAATGCTTTGGTTAGAATATCTGCACATTGTTGATGAGTGGACACATATGATATTTGAATCTCTTTGCTTAGAACCTTCTCTCGTACATAGTGATAATGAACTTCAATATGTTTAGTCCTTGCATGAAAAATAGGATTAGCAGCCAAATGAATAGAACTCATATTGTCACCAAAAATAGTTGGAGTTCCAAACTCCAATCCAAGATCTTTGAACAATGTCTTCATCCACATAGCTTCTTGTGTAGCTATGGCAAGACCTCTATATTCAGCTTCAGTAGAAGAGAGAGCAACTGTGGGTTGCTTCTTGGATGACCATGAAATAAGCTTTGAACCTGCAAAGGTAAGATAACCTGAAGTGCTCCTTCTATCTTCCTTGGATCCAGCCCAATCTGCATCAGAAAATAGCTTCAAACCTAAATCAGATACATAAGGATAATAAAGTCCTTCATTTATGGTTCCTTTGAGATACTTGAGAATCCTTTTGGCAGCATCCATATGTGGTTTCCTTGGTGTGTGCATAAATTGGCTTAGCACACTCACGCTGTAACATATATCTACTCTTGTCAATGTGGCATAGTTGAGACTACCCACTAGACTTTGATATGATGTGATGTCCTCTATGAGTTCACCTTCATGTGAGCTCAATTTGTGATTGACCTCCATTGGAGTACCTGCAATCTTACAATCTTGCATCTTGAATTTTGCCAACATGTCCTTAATGTACTTCCTTTGAGTGAGAAACAAACCATGATCTTTGTAGACAACTTCCAAACCTAGGAAGTAGGTAAGTGAACCCAAATCACTTATCTTGAACTCTTCTCTCATCTGATCTTTGATCTTCTTCATACCATCTGCATCATTTCCTGTCAATATAATATCATCTACATATACACATAGGTAGATGACCTCAGAATTACTCTTTTTAATAAAGAGTGAAGGATATGCCTTGCTTGGTTGAAAGCCTTTGTCCTGCAAGAATGAAACAATCCTAAAATTCCAAGCTCTTGGAGCTTGCTTGAGACCATACAATGCTTTGTTAAGTTTACACACATAATCAGGATAAACTTGATTCTCAAAACCAGGTGGTTGTGCCATATATACCTCTTCTGTTATCCAACCATTCAAGAATGCATTCTTTACATCTAGTTGAAGTATCTTCCAATTCTTGGAAGAGGCAATACTAAGCAAAACCCTAATAGTAGGCATCTTTGCCACAGGAGAGAAAGTCTCCTCATAATCAATTCCCTGAGTTGTGCAAAGCCTTTTGCCACAAGCCTTGCCTTATACCTATTAATTGAACCATCAGAATTCTTCTTGAGTTTATAGACCCATCTTGAGCCTATTACCTTCATGGATGAAGTCTTGGGCACCAAATCCCAAGTGTTGTTTTCCTCAAGTGCTTCAATCTCTTCCTTCATTGCATGCTTCCATTCTGTTTTTGCTTTGGCCTCTTCGAATGATGATGGCTCCTCTTGGTTTATGTCCTGTGCTATGTAGATAGAATGTTTAGTTACTAATGAGGTGTCAAACCCATACCTTTCTGGTTTTTTCTTTTCCCTCATAGATCTTCTTAGGCCATGATGTGATGATTCTGCCTCATGTCCAAGTTCCTGCAATTTTGCTTTACCTTTAGACTTCCATGCTTTGATCTTTTCCATATGAGATTCTTCATCATCCTCCGAGGTGTCTTGTTCTTCAATCTTTGATTGTTCTCTACCAAGCTTTGGAAAATCTTCTTCAAGATCATATGGTAAATTGATCTTCCTGCATGAATCTTCATACCATGAATTGTTCTCATCAAAAACTACATCTCTCCTTACCAAGAATCCTTTGTTGGTAGGGTTGTATAACGTGTAGCCCTTTTGATTGTTGTCATATCCAATAAATACACACCTTTCTGCCTTTGGATCCATCTTGCCTCTAACCTGTGAAGGAACATGAGCAAAAGCAATACATCCAAAAATTTTACAATGATCTAAGCTTGGTCTTCTTCCATTCCAAGCCTCATATGGAGTCATCCCATCAAGGGATTTTGAAGGCAACCTGTTAATCAAGTAAGTGGCTGTAGATACAGCCTCAGCCCATAAGTAATTAGGTAAATGCTTTTCATTTAACATAGACCTTGCAGCTTCAACAATTGTCCTATTCCTCCTTTCTGCCACTCCATTTTGCTCAGGAGTGTACCTTGTAGTTACCTCTCTTTTGATTCCTCTTTCTTGAAGAAAAGAATCAAACTCATGGGAGAAATATTCTCCCCCTCCATCTGACCTTAGCCTTTTTAGTGATTTACATGTTTGATTCTCCACAAGAGCCAAATATCTTTTGAAACATGAAAAAACTTCATCTTTGTGTTTCATAAAGAATAGGATAGTCCATCTGCTGCAATCATCAATAAAGGAAACATAATACCTTGATCCAGATATTGAAGCTTCCTTGCTAGGTCCCCATACATCTGTATGAACCAACTCCAAGAGATCTCCATGCATATAACCTTTCTTCATGAATGGTAACCTGTGAGACTTTCCAAATTGACATGCACTACACTTATAAATCATATGTTGTTTTGACAAATTAGGAAGTCCAAATACACTTTTGTCCCTGCAGATTTGCTTTAATGACCTTTCACCAATATGTGCTAACCTTTTGTGCCATACTTCCAATTTTGTGAGTGTCTGACTACCATAATTAAAGAGAGCAATGTTTCTAGTGTCCTGTAATTCAAATGTGAACAATCTACCTGTCTTTTCACCTTTTGCAATTCTTCTGAATCATTGACTTGGATCTTCAACAAATGCTCCTGCTTTTGTGAACCTGACTTGCAACCCTTTCTCTACTATCTGCCCAACACTTATCAAATTCTTTGTAATGGTAGGGACATAGAGTACCTTACTGAGTAGGTTGATGTTTCCATCAGGTGCTTTGACATTGCCTATTTTCTCCACAGGATGTTTTGTATCATCTCCTGTTTGTACCTCATGCTTATTCCTTGCATCTTCTAAATCTGATAGGAGTGCCACATTTCCTGCCACATGATTTGAACAACCTGAATCTATGTAGAAAACATGCTCATCAGATTTACCTTGTGGCATAGCCATGTTCATGATCAATAATGAATCCTCTTTGTTTGAGTCTTCTGTGTAGTTATTGTAGTCTCTCCTTCCTTTATAGCCTCCTTGATAGTTTGAATGATTGTAGTTGTTGTAGTTGCCATGGTAGTTGTTGAACCTTCCTCTTGAGTAGCCATAACTTCCTCTATTGTATCCTCTGCCTCTTTGATTCCTAGAATTCCTAAAGCAATTTTCAGTTGTATGATTAGTTAATCCACAAATAGAACATGAGTTGGAGTCTTGGGATCTCCCCCTGCCTTGTCTACCTCCTCTTCCTCTACCTCTGCCATGTCTTCCTCTACCTGCATAGTTAGCTTGATATGTATCTGCTTCATCATCCACTTTCTTTGCCTTTCCTTTGTTATCTTTAGACTTGCTTTTATCCGTGTATAAAGCTGAAGATTGATTACCTTTAGAGCTTTCTCCATTTTTGATAAGCTTTGCCTCTTGAGTAAGTAGTTGTCCAATGAGTGTGTTGAAATCAGGTACATGCATGTCCATGTACAAATCCATAGCTGTGGTGAATGCTTCCCACTTATCATCTGCCTTCAAGCCATTGATGACCTGCCTTACAATTTGCTCTTCATCTATTACCTCTCCAATGCTTCCCAACTGATCCGCTATGTCCTTGAGCTTTGTGACAAAATCAGTCACATTTTGTTTGGGAGCCTTCTTGAGAGTTGTGAACTCCAGCCATAGTTGATGCTTCCTAGCTTTGGTACTTGAAGAAAAGAAAGCTTCAAGTGCATCCCACACTTCCTGAGATGTCTTACAACTTCTAATGTGAGGCAACAAAAAATCTGAGATAGAGTTGAGGAGATAAGACCTTGCAAGTGCATCCTTGGAGCACCATGTGCTCAATCTTTCTTTCTCTTCTTGTGTTGGTTGACTTTTGTTCCTGAAACTTGGCATAACTTCATCTCCAGCCACATAACCATATAAACTTCTACCTTGGAGATAAGCTTCCATCCTTAATGACCAAGCTGAGTAGTTACCTCTGTCCAATTTGTCAATTGATGAAGGAAATCCATCTGCCATGTTGTCCAACCTTGCTCTGATACCACTGTGAAGAGATGGATAAGTATGTGTTTGAAGATGAAGAGGTGTTGCAAAATCCTTGATCTACACCAGCCAAATGAACTCCAAGAGTAGATGGTGGGCCCTTTTAGCTTGCCAATGGATTTATTAGACACCCTATGTACCTTGGAAGATCACTCTCAAAAAGATAGATCAAAACAGATAAGTTGGAGTTAGCTCAGAGGTGAAAACTTGCTATTATTGGTTCATACACTTGTCCAGTGTTTTACATAATTCTCTGAGCACAGCAGTAATTAGCTTAATTCCTCTTGGGGAAGTCTAGGTAGCTTAAAGAGCTAACTTTCAAGAGTAATCTCATCAAAAATAACAAAGCACACACTGAGAATGAGTTTTAACAAGTGATGACATCATCCCAATTTTCACGGGCTGCTACAGAAATAGACCAGTGAGCAGCAAAATCACCATAACTCAAAATGTAGAAATCCAATGATTATGCAAATTTGTATGGTTATACTAGACCCTAATCTGAATTCAACAAGCTTTAAATCACTGAATTTGGATACGTAACCACTGAGAAACACCTCTGACAAGATGAGTGAAAAAGTCGGGTACCTGACAGAGAGGTGAAGATGAACAGACCCTGTTGACTTCAAATGAACATAACTGAAGATTGCAACATCCAAATGACATGAAAATTTATGAGCATATAGTAGATTCATAGAGCTAACTTTACCAAGTTAAATCACTGAAAATGATGCACCAAGCTCAGAGAAAACATCTCTGCAAGCTGACTGAGAAAACTGAGAGTAATGGCAGTGAGTAGTACACTTCATAAGAACATGGAAAGATGAACTCAAATAATCATGAAAATGAAAGTATATTGCTTGTACAATACAATGACTTACTGATACATATGTGTGCCTTGTAATCACACCTTGATATGGCATAAAGCTCAGCTCTTGGAGGTCTTCACATAGGTCTCTCTAACCACGACTAAAACTGCCATCTATTTATAGTTGAGTTTGGGAGGTTAACTTCCCTCAATCACTCTCCAATCAATCAATGATTGATTTGATTCTCTACCTACCACAAATCACGAATTCGTGGCTCCTCTTTCCATTCTTGATCAAGTGGACTCAACCACTTAAGATTCTCTTACTTTTACATTAAGTAAACTCTTTAAAAGTTACAAGAGGTAGTTCACAAGTGAACTTTACATAGTCTTCTTTTTAAAGCTTCTTCTAAGACTTTGTGAGACTCAAGCCAATACTTAGGCTTGTCATAGACTTGCTCCAACACAAGAGAGACTAGTTCTCCGAGTAATCCCAAGTCTACACCTATTAGAATATACCCCATTCCTTACACTAGACAAGCTTGGATAAGGAAGGACCAAATGGATGCATATCTTCAACAAAAGAACTACTTGCGACAGCAGAAGAACCCAGAGAACCAATATGAAAATCGCTCTGGATATTCAGTTCCACAAAGAATTGCTAAAGTATGGATTCCAAAGAAGGTGATAGCCGCCCAGTCGGACCGCACACAAATATGGATTCCCAATTCATGTACTCAAAGGACAATCATTAAAAAGGACGAACCAATGAACAAGGAAAATCAGAATGATCTAAAGGCAAAGCGACAGAAGCTAAACTGCTACAGGATAGAGCTGGAGTCTACATACAATTCACATGTCATTCCAAGATTCAAAAAGCAGACAAAGCAGAAGCACAAATGAGAAGCATCATAATCACCAGGAAGGTTGGGAACACGATTTCTCCCAACAGAATAAAGCAAATTTGGATGCTGAAAGACAAACCAAGCTGTATACATCTGCCAAATAATTCAAGTTGCACGCATTTGGGGTTACCAGAATCTAAAGTATGCATGATAGGGCCACATTACAAGGCCATGCATTCGGCACAATATTCTTCTATTTCAGGATAGTGAAGCACATTTTCCTCTTGGGAAATAGGAGAGCACTTGTACATAATTTAAAGAAAATTACTAAAAAAATTAATAACCGCTTCGGCTATGAACTAACTTTTCTGTTTTTCTTTCAGACAAAAAAACATAAAAATACCTAAAAAGAGGAAAAATCCCAAGTATTACCTTTCTCACACCCACGCGGAAGGGACGACACCATTCGCTCGGAGCAATGTCAATCTTATGAAAGACAAATGAAGGAGGATTTCTGATACTATCTGACCACTAATTCATACTCTATATTGAGTGTAGATGGCATCTACTAATTCCGAAGCTACGCAAGAGGAAGAGGTCCAGCTTCTTCCATTAGAATCAATAACAAAAACAAGAGGCCATTGGTTTCTGGATGACCAACCGGTGCCGGACCTCATTTTCATGGCTACCATCAAGATTATGGACAGGGATCACTACTTCCCTATTATCTCCCAAGACTTTAAGACCATCATACAAGGATTACCACGCATGACGGATTTCTGGACACAAGCAGGAATAGATGAATTTCTCAAACTACCTATTTATCTGCCAGATTTCCAAAGGTGTACGCAAGTTATGAATACACTCCAGCCTGCACCAAATAAGATATCAGTTCCTGAAGCAAGAGTACTGGACAAAGTGGGTACATGGAAAACAATTCAATTCACTCATGAATTGATCAACAAAGCTTTCTGATGGAATCAAGAAGGGCTCACTAATCTCAAGGAGGAATGTCATGATCCAAAAAAGAGATCCTTTTTGGATATCAACAGAACTCATATTGAAGAGGTTGTCCGCTTAGTGCATCAGCACTTCTGTTTTCCTAGTATGCATAGATACACAGCACCTCAAAAGATCGTGGTGCAACTGCTTTCACATGCTATGAGGCAAGTCGGTAATAAAGTAAATATGACACCATATGTTCAAGAACGTCTATTTGAAGCCAAGAAGAAGTGGGATCAGAAAAAGTTTCTCAATGGCAGTTCAGCTTTGACATTACTTATCTATGAGGCACTTGATATGAAAAACTGCTTGCGTGAGATGCCAACCTCAAAAGGGCTAGCCAAATACGCCAAGTCAGCTACGATTCCCAAGAAAAAGAAAGCAGCTATCGCTGTTGAAGAAGTAGGAACCAGTTCACAGAAACCCATGAGGGGCACAATGCGCCTTAGAGAGGAAGAAGCCCATGCTACACCTCAATCAAAGAGGACACATACTTTGCCGAAGATTCCTGTAGCCCAAATACCAATCACCAAGAGAGACCTCTCCGAGATTCTTTCACCTTTACATTAGGTAAACTCTTCAAAAGTTACAAGAGGTAGTTCACAAGTGAACTTTACATAGTCTTCATTTTAAAGCTTCTTTTAAGACTTTGTGGGCCTCAAGCCAATACTTAGGCTTGTCATACACTTGCTCCAACAGCTCCCCCTCAAGCCAAGTATGCTTGAGGTCTTCATTCTTCCAAGATTACTTGCAAACCCATCATAGCCTTGAATTTGCAAAGCTTTGTACCATCCAATGCTTTGGTTAGAATATATGCACATTGTTGATGAGTGGACACATATGATATTTGAATCTCTTTGTTTAGAACCTTCTCTCGTACATAGTGATAATGAACTTCAATATGTTTAGTCCTTGCATGGAAAATAGGATTAGCAGCTAAGTGAATAAAACTCATATTGTCACGATAAATAGTTGGAGTTCCAAACTCCAATATAAGATCTTTGAATAATGTCTTCATCCACATAGCTTCTTTTGTAGCTATGGCAAGACCTCTATATTCAGCTTCAGTAGAAGAGAGAGCAACTGTGGGTTGCTTCTTGGGTGACCATGAAATAAGCTTTGAACCTGCAAAGGTAAGATAACCTAAAGTGCTCCTTCTATCTTCCTTGGAGCAAGCCCAATCTGCATCAGAAAATAGCTTCAAACCTAAATCAGATACATAAGGATAATAAAGTCCTTCATTTATGGTTCCTTTGAGATACTTGAGAATCCTTTTGGCAGCATCCATATGTGGTTTCCTTGGTGTGTGCATAAATTGACTTAGCACACTCACACTGTAACATATATCTACTCTTGTCAATGTGGCATAGTTGAGACTACCCACTAGACTTTGATATGATGTGATGTCCTCTATGAGTTCACCTTCATGTGAGCTCAATTTGTGATTGACCTCCATTGGAGTACCTGCAATCTTACAATCTTGCATCTTGAATTTTGCCAACATGTCCTTAATGTACTTTCTTTGAGTGAAAAACAAACCATGATCTTTGTAGACAACTTCCAAACCTAGGAAGTAGGTAAGTGAACCCAAATCACTTATCTTGAACTCTTCTCTCATCTAATCTTTGATCTTCTTCATACCATCTGCATCATTTCCTGTCAATATAATATCATCTACATATACACATAAGTAGATGACCTCAGAATTACTCTTTTTAATAAAGAGTGAAGGATTTGCCTTGCTTGGTTGAAAGCCTTTGTCCTGCAAGAATGAAACAAGCCTGAAATTCCAAGCTCTTGCATCTTGCTTGAGACCATACAATGCTTTGTTAAGTTTACACACATAATCAGGATAAACTTGATTCTCAAAACCAGGTGGTTGTGCCATATATACCTCTTCTGTTATCCAACCATTCAAGAATGCATTCTTTACATCTAGTTGAAGTATCTTCCAATTCTTGGAAGAGGCAATACTAAGCAAAACCCTAATAGTAGGCATCTTTGCCACAGGAGAGAAGGTCTCCTCATAATCAATTCCCTGAGTTTGTGCAAAACCTTTTGCTACAAGCCTTGCCTTATACCTGTTAATTGAACCATCAGAATTCTTCTTGAGTTTATAGACCCATCTTGAGCCTATTACCTTCATGGATGAAGTCTTGGGCACCAAATCCGAAGTGTTGTTTTCCTCAAGTGCTTCAATCTATTCCTTCATTGCATGCTTCCATTCTGATTTTGCTTTGGCCTCTGTTGCTCTAGCACAATGGTGAGAACCACGTTAAGAAACTCCACCTCCTTAATGTCAATCCGCGGAAGAGATAGGAGTGATATGAAGATCGTGAATGTGAGATGAAGTGAGAGTGAAGGTGAGAAGCATAGAAATGCACACACGCATACACACACACTACAAAGAGACAAGCAAGACACAATGGAAGGTGGGAAATTAGCTCTATTACTCAAGAACACTATTACAAGCTCAAAAGAACTCTAAGCTCACACTAGCCAACACTAACTCACCTCAAAAATGAGCTCTCTAGCTCTTTTTATAGTTTCTAGACTAGTTTTGACCGGTTTCACATCTAGTGACCGGCATAGTTAAAAATTAGGTCCTAGATGCTATTTGGAAGGGTAAACGGTGTCTAAAAATAACGAAAATTGATACGCTTGTTCTACCTAAGCTCCTCAAGCTTGAGGACTCCTCGGCTTGCACAAAATGGAGCTATGGATTACAAAATGGGGTTTTCTATGCTACATATGTTACAATAGTGATAAAAATCACTGTTGGAGGTTTTTGGAAAGTATTTGAAAACATAATTCTTTGAAAAAAGATTTGACTGGCTCCCTGCTCCGTCGTTACATGCTTCCGCGTCTTCTATGCCTCTGGCTGCTTCCAACACCCCCCTCCCTCTCGCTTCTGTCGTCCCTGACAGAACCTTGTTGTGAGGTCTGCCGGATATAGTTCTGTAGGAGGTCTTGAGCGAGGGTGTGCTCGGAGATACGAATGCCTCGGGCCAGGTCGGCCTCGAGTTTCTCCCAGTCGATTGGTTGCGGTTCTTCCGGTGGCGGGAGCTGATAGTGTGTGGAATAGACCATTCGTTCACAGGCAAATAATTGTAATAAATGTGTAGGCCTGCTTATGAATACCTCTGAATGGTATTCCCAGAAGCCGGTTGTGAACATCTCTTCGAACGTCTGCTTGTAGCACGCCGGTAGGTACTTTAGTCTGCAGTGCCAGGCATAACACACCCGTAGCGATGGCGTTGTACTCATATCATATACCAGGTCAAAATTGCCATGCTCAAAGCCCGGGGTGTTGACATGGGGTGCCTTGACGCGTCGGAAGACTTTAAAAATCATTTGCATCATGTCAAAGATTTTGACAGTCATATGCGCCGCTATATCATCCATATGCTTTAATCTAGGGAGCCAATGACGAATTGTAGCCATCATGTAGCCAACAGTTGCTAACTCAATGGGTGGCTTAAAATAGGGGTAATTCAACCAATCTTGGCACTGCTTATTGTTTTGTACCTTAATAGCAAAGGCAGTCCAGGAGCGGCGTCGTGGTACTGGTCCCCAACACGGGTTATACTTCAAATGCAAAGGTGCCTTTACCCATGTACTCATCATCTCTGGATACTGCTGTAGTAAATCTTTTCGCCACTCTGGTTGATAGATCCTTCCTTGTTGTGCATCTAGTGGCAAATCATCCGCCTCGAATTGAGTTGCATGCGATGGTTTCTTACCTGTCTCTTTCTCAATGGCTAACTGGTATTCGGCCATTAACATGAAATACGGTTTATACTGTAGCTCATGCCCAGATATGTATCGTCGCGGGGCCAAATGAGCAAAGAATGGAGACTGTAATATTCTTTCTTCTATCATTGCCATGGCATGTAATTGTGCCTCTACTCTCGCTGAGTGCGTTGTTCCAAGTTCCTCAATAGTCTTCATCCATGCGGGGGTCGGAAGTTCGTACGTCATCTGGCCTTCAGCCGTGACGCGTCCGCCTGGGATGGGTTGTGGCTCGTACGCCTCTTCAAACGTTTCCTCCACCGGGATGGTGACAGTTTCTTCCTCAGCTGGTAGCTCAGGTGGGGAATCTGGCCTTGGTGGTGCTTCATATACTGCAATCCTTGATTCAAGGTTCGATACCTGGGCCCGTAATGCGTTGAGTTCCTCTAAGAGGTCAGGAGAGGGGTCCACAGGTGTTGGTACGTCTTGGTGTGCCGGTTCTCGTAACTGGAGTAATTTGTGATCTTCTTTGAGTTTCTGTAACTCCTCGTTCATGCGGTCGTATTCATCTAGCAATCGTACATGATCTTCTAGCAGCATCCTCATCGAGTCTGAGGGAATGGCTTTGAACCTGCTAGGACTGAGTGGTTGGTCTGGGTGGTCGAGCGCTGCTTCTAAGTTTTCTCGGTTCTGATCCTGTAAGCGCTGGTTTTCTTCCTTGGCGGCTGCTAGGTGTCTTCGTAGTAAGCCCATGTTTCGTGTTAGCGTTGCATTGCGGACTGTCTGGGCTCTTAATAAGTTATCCAGGTCAGCAGTTGCTTCCTTGGTCTTTTCTTCGCTTTCTAGTTCCAATTTGTGATAAGCTTCGCGTAATTCCTTGTAGCGGGTGTTCAGAGAGGCATTCTCAATAGACAATAAATTAAGCTGCGACTGTAAGTCATTGGTTGTCCTCTGTAGCTGCTCATAATTATCACCAAGAGATGTGAACTCATCTCTTACTTGCATCATACACATGAACATCTGTCGGAATGCATTATCTACAGTGGGTGATAGTATTAATGGGGTGCTAAATGGAGATGCAGTTGGTGTAGATGCAATGGGAACGGGGAATGGGGGTGGGAAGGTGGATGATGTAGTGATTGTTGAAAATTGTGATGTGCCTAAAAATGTTTGTGCCGTGAGTGAAGTGAGTGATGGTGCAGTGGGTGGTGAGATGTCCATGTCAGTGGACGTATCTAGTGCGGTGACCGTGAATATGGGTGTGATCGTGGGTACTCGTGCTGGTGTAAATACGGGATTTACAAAGGTTGAGGGGTAATTTACAGGGGGGCTGGCTGGAGCAGCTTGGTAGAAAGGGGAAAGAGGGGTTACAGTGGGTCGGGGAGGTGAGACGGGGGAGAAGGTTAATGGCGGTGGGAATGGGAAAAGGGGTCTTGGAGTTGTGGGGAAAGGTGGAAGAGATTGATGAAGGAATGGGTTGGACAGAAAGGTGGGTGTGGGAATTGTGGGGTGAGTGGTCGTAAAGACAATTTCTGCAACACCACCGGCGAATGAAGATGTTGGTCTGGGGGAAGGAGGGTGAAGAGGGGAGGCTGGATGGACGGGCGGTGAGAGAGGAGCGGTTGGGGTGGTCGGTACTTCAATGACCACTGAGGTTTGTACAGTTGTAGCGCGGGGTGGGGAATCTACAAAGATGGTTTCTACAGCCAACGAACTTTCGGGGACGAGGCGTGCCTCCCTGGCTTGTTCTGAAGACTGTGCTCCTGTTGGTACACGAATGTATTCGCCGGGCTTTGAAAGTAGTCGTACTCTACGGGGGTCAAACTGTGGTAGTGGCTTTCTTTGCAAGTACCTGAGTGCTTCGTTGGAGCCTACTGATTTGACTAACTCTCTGAATCCTTTGATGTATGCGTCTTCGAATCTGCCTGTGACAAGTTCTTGTTCTATTATTGCTTGACTCTCTTCCTCTGTCAGCTTTTTGCGTGCCCAAACTTTTTCCATAGTTCTATACAGCTTCTTAATAGCCAGTGTGTAAGCGGCTGCTTCGTAAGTTTCATCTTCATGGGTACTTGTATCACCATGTGTGTCTGTTTGTTGTCCTTGGGCATCTGTCTGTTCATGCTCTTGGGATTCCTGTGTTCCCTGGCTAGCTTCGTTGTCTCCTTCGTCGTCATCGGTTGCTATTCTTTCGTCATCAGAGCTGGACACGATCTGTCCTTGTGGCTGATCCCTGGGTGTGGTAGGGTAGCTAGGCCTTTCAAATTCTTGAGAAAACAATTGTCCTTCTGAAAACTGGAACTCATTGGAGAATGCATCGGGCATCTCAAAATCAAAAGTTTGGTCCAGTGGCTCTGCTCGTCCTGCTTCTAAATGGGGTATTGGAAAAGAGAAAGCTTCCGCACCAATAGTGGTGGGAAGTTCAGCTGCTGTGGTGATAGGTTCTGTGGTTGTGGCTGCTTGGGGTGCAACAGTACTGGCGGTGCCCTCCGGCGTAACTGGTCTTGATAACCGTATACGAATTGGTGGTACCGTGGGAGTGGCTGCTGTTGGTGACTGCTCTGGAGATGGTTGTGGTGAGGGTGATTCTGGGACTTGTAGGCACGGGATAGTACCTCTCATCCGCTTTCCGGCTCTGCCTTTGCTAGACTTTCTAGCCTTCCTAGTGGTGCCTTTAAATGCTTTCAGTTCCTCACTTTCATGGCACGCTCAATTGGTAAGTCATACGCCAAGCACATATATATGATCCTGGTGAGGGCGCAGCACCCATTGATTACCTTCTTTCGCTCCCACCTATGTTGTGCCAAATAGAGCTGATCAATTATCCAGCTGGCTAGATCAACTGTTTGCGGTCCAGTACATGCTAAGTACAATCCAAACCAGATTCTTTTGTGGGGCATGGTAAAACGATCCTGAGCTGGGAAAGCAAAGTGTTGCATGCATATCCGTAATGGCTTGGAAAGCTCAGGGGTTATGGCTGAAATATCCTCCCACTTAGTTACGTCACCACGTTTCATCTGCTCTGGGACTAGCCGTTCTCTCTCCGTCGGAGTGTGTGTTCCATGTATTTTCAGAGCTGCGCGAATTAAATCTTTAGACAAATAAAACCTTCTGAATGGAGGATCATTTACCAAGGATGGTAACATGAATGTGCCAGGTAGATCCTTGTTTTCTGAAGCTGTTAAGGTGGTTACCAAGTAAAAACATCTGTAAAAATCGGGTTTAGGTAGAGGGTCGCTAAAATACTTGTTGGTGCAGACCAATCACCAATTGAAGACTTGGAAGGTTAAAGAGTGAAGGAAGAATTAACCATTGAAGCTTGGAAGAAAGACATATTCAGAAGATAAGAGAAGTGTACACATATGTACATTAGTATAGTCATAGGTGACTCAGATCTTTGTTTGAGTAATAAACTTGTACAAATTATCTATAAATACTTTGAGAAAAGTCGGGGCATGTATGAGAGCATTTGTAGAAGTCAAGATTGAGGAAATTAGGTGTCAAGAGATAGAGAAAAGTTAGTTGAGTTAGCTCTCATCACTCAGTTGTAAATTTCTGAGTTAATGAAGAAATTTTGCGCCCGATCTTTTCGTGTCTGCTCCTTCTGTGTTTGATCATTTGTGAAATCCTTTTGAGGATATCTAAATTGTTAGTTAATGAGTCTGTGGTTTGAATTTTAGAGTCTAATTGTAAACAGGTGAAGAGAATTGCTGATAGGAACATTCATATGTGTTGAATGTCTACAGTTCTCTGAAACAGGCGCAAATTTCGAGTTTAATCTTTTGGTCAGTGCTCACTCAATAGTTTAAAGTTTTGTGCAAGCAAGCACTTAATCTTTAAGTTGGAAGGTGATCTACTCGTGGCTAAAAGAATTTGGCAAAACGGGTTAGATATTGTGAGAACTAAAGTTAAGAAGTTAGGGGTGTCTAAATCGACTTCTCAGAAGTGCAGATTTAGACATAGGTAACTTGTGAAGACAATTTCTCAAGTTATACTAAAGCTTTTCAAGTGATTCAACTTGGAGGTGATGCGCAATCTCTAGGAGAAGATAAGTACAAAGTTTCATCGAAAACTTTACACATTTGATAAGTCAATGTGAAGAAATTCTGCAGCAGACTTTTCTGTGTTTCACTTTCTTCACAGATTTTCTTAATTTTGAGAATTTGGAAATTGGACCTATAATTTAGTGAAGGTTTTGACTTACTCTTGATATAGAGGTGTTCTAAACTCAAGAGTAGGTTGTTCTTTTGGAGATTAACACTCTCCATCAGTGGTATCAGAGCAGGAGACATCAAAATCAAGGAAAGGAAGGTCCCGACTGCTGCAGATTCAAGAAGTTCAACATTTGAAGAGCTAAGAAGTGAAAGCTTGGAGTCAAAAGGCTGAGGAGAAGTCTACTCGACATCAAGAAAGGCAAAAGGAGCCTAATTCGAAGTAAAGGTACATACATTGTTTGTAAAGCTTGAAGATTTCTATATACAGGTGGATACAAGATGGGAGATGCTCTACAGATAGAGAAATTGGATAGGGAAAACTATCCTGCATGGTCAATGAGGATGGAAGCTCATCTTATGAGCAAAGATTTGATTGGTTACATCACAGGAGAAGAAGAGAAGCCAGAGTTCAGAGATCCTAGTGTTCCAACTAGGGAAGAGTTAGCAGATCTTAAAAATTGGATGAAGAAAGATGCTCAAGCTAGGAGCATTATCTATATGGGAGTCAATGATTACTTGTTACCTCATATTAGAGGTCTTGAAAGTGCAACTGACATATGGAATGCTTTGGAGGAGCATTTTCAGAACACTACAAAGTCAAGGAAGGCATCCTTATGGGCAGAGTTTACTACCTTCAAGAAGAAGGCCTCTCAATCTATTTCAGACTATGTAACAAGGATGAAAGATATTGCAGATGCTTTAGGAGCTGTTGATGAAGACATTGAGGAGGATAAATTGGTAAGGCAAATCCTTACAGGGTTGAGAGGTGATGACAAATGGAAACCATTTATTTTGTCTACAGAACTATCACTTGACCATTTCACTCCTGATTTAAATCAATTGTTAGGTCATATGCTAACATTTGAGCAGGATGTTAAAGGAGATGGTGACAAGAGTACAGGACATGCAATGTACTCAAAGGATAAGAAGAAGAATAGCAAAGGAAAACAACAAGCAGGTGAAGATGAAGGAACAACTACTCAAGCCAACTTCCTAAGAGGAAGAGGAGGTGGCAAAGGTAGAGGAAGAGGCAGGAATAATAAAGATGGAGGCAAAGCTTGCTGGATTTGTGGTAAGACAAATCACTTAGCTAATGATTGTTGGCACAATACTCAGAATAATAATGGATATAGTCAAAACTATAATGCAAGAGGAAGAGGTGGCAGAAATCAAAGAGGTAACTATAGAGGTAGAGGTGGAAGGAATTACTTTGGAAGAAATGCAGGTAGAGGTTTCCAAAGTCAACAATACAACAACACCTACTACAATTATGCTTCAGATCAAAAGGAAGATTCAACATTGATAATGAATGCAACTTGTGAAAAGCAAAGTGAAGATCAAAGAGTCTTCTACATTGACTCAGGGTGTAGCAATCACCTGAGTGGTAACATATCTTTGATGACTGATTTGGAAAGTAAAGTTTTTAATCATGTTGTTCAAACAGGTGACAACACAAAGCACAATGTGAAGTCAATTGGATCAGTGAAGGCCAAGGATGGAAGCACCTTATTGAGTAAGGTTTTGTATGTTCCTACAATCCCTAAGAATTTGATAAGTGTAGGTCAAATTGTTGAAAAGGGATATGAAGTAAGGTTCACTAATGATGGAGTATATGTGGAAGACCCTAGCCAAGGGTATAAACAGATTGTTTCAGGAAAAAAGGAAGGAAGATTATTTACATTGAAGATTCAAGGCAATATTGGTCATGCTATGTTCACATATGGAGGACATAAGATCTCTGAGTTAGATCTTTGGCACAAGAGGCTTGGACATTTCAATGAAAGAGGTATTAAAGATATGGTAAACAATGGTTCAGTGCTTGGATTGCCTAATGTTGCAGGTCAACATATGACATACAAATGTGAGGCATGTCAATTAGGTAAGGCTCATAAACATTCTTATTCCAAGCATGGTTTTATGTACTCAGAGAAGCTTGAGTTGGTACACACAGATGTGTGGGGACCATCAAAAGATTTCAGTATAAATGGATCAAGGTATTATGTGATTTATGTTGATGATTGATGGAGAGTGTTAATCTCCAAAAGAACAACCTACTCTTGAATTTAGAACACCTCTATATCAAGAGTAAGTCAAAACCTTCACTAAATTATAGGTCCAATCTCCAAATTATCAAAATTAAGAAAATCTGTGAAGAAGATGAAAACACAGAAAAGTCTGCTGCAGAATTTCTTCACATTGACTTATCAAACATGTAAAGTTTTTGATGAAACTTTGTACGAATCATCTCCTAGGGATTGCGCATCACCTCCAAGTTAAATTACTTCAAAAGCTATAGTATAACTTGAGAAATCAATTTCACAAGTTACCTATATCAGAAACTGTTACTCAGAACAGTCGATTCTACACCCCTAACTTCTTAACTTTGGTTCTCACAATGTCGAACCCGTTTTGCCAAATCCTTTTGACTGAAGATAGCTTATCTCTCAACTTAGATTTTAAGCTATCATATGTGTAAAACTTTACACTGTGCACTGAGCACTACTCATTTCTTTGGACTCGAAATGTGCGCCTGTTTCAGAGAGCTGTGAACACTCAATACATGTGAATGTTCCTATCAGCAATTCTCTTCACCTGTTCACAATTAGACTCTAAAATTCAAACCACAGACTCATTAACTAACAACTTAGATATCCTCAAAAGGATTTCACAAATGATCTACCACAGACGGAGTAGACGCAGAAACATCGGGCGCAACATTTCCTTCATTTCAGGAGAAGACTACAACTGAAAAGTGAGAGAGACTTCAACTTCTTTCTCAACTGTCTATTGACATTTACAATCACTAATTTCTCTATTCCTATGCTCATACATGGTCTCTCTTTGTCTTCTCTCTTCTGCTCTCTATTTACCCGACATTTTCCAAAAGTATTTATAGACATCTATGTACAAACTCTCATCAAAACATAAGTATATGTAACCTATGTTATAACTAATGTACATATGTGTACATGTCCTTCACTCTTGTGAATGTGTCCATTTTCTTCACTCCAAATCTTCAATTGGTGATTGATATGCACCAACAGCTCCCCCTCAATCATCAATTGAGGTTTTCTCCTTTCTTCTTTATACCTGCCATGTCCTTAAACTTCTGTAGCTTTGGTCCATCCAAGCTTTTTGTAAGCATATCAGCTATCTGATCCTTTGTTGAAGTATGTATGACTTCAATCTCCTTATCCATCACTTTCTCTCTTAGAAAGTGATACTGAATCTCAATGTGTTTGGTCCTGGCATGAAAAACAGGATTAGCAGCTAAATACAATGAACTCATGTTATCTCCATATATGATTGGTATCCCATGCATAATATCAAGACTCTTCATCAATGTCTTGACCCAAATTACTTCTTTTGCAGCTTCAACCATGCCTTTATACTCTGCTTCTGTAGATGATAAAGCAACTGTATGTTGCTTCTTAGAACACCATGAGATAAGTTTATCTCCCACATAACACATATATCCAAATGTAGATCTTCTATCATCTGGATTACCTGCCCAATCTGTATCACTATAAATTTTGATATTTGTATCTGAGGTAAACCCATAATACAAACCTTCATTGAGTGTACCCTTAATGTACCTCAACACCCTTTGTCCTGCAATCCAATGTTCTTTCCTTGGGCAATGCATAAATTGAGACAAAACCCCTACTGCATATGATAAATCAGGTCTAGTTAGAGTAGCATAGATAAGGCTACCAACCAAACTCTGATATTGTCTCATGTCTTTGAATTCTTCACCTCCATACTTACTCAATTTGTGATTCACCTCCATTGGTGTAGGTGCTACCCTGCAATCATCCATTTTAAACTTGATTAACAAGTTCTTCAAATACCTTTCTTGGGTCACAAATACTCCATGTTGAGTATATGTAATCTCCATGCCCAAGAAGTATGACAAGTCTCCCAAGTCACTTATCTTGAACTCCTTTTCCATTTGCCTTTTGAGCTTTTGTATTCCTTCTTCATCTGTACCTGTAAGAATTATATCATCAACATATATGCACATGTATATGAAACCATTTTCACTTGCCTTGACAAGCAAGCTACTATCTGCTTTAGACACCTGAAATCCAAGTTCTTTTAGGAACTTCACAAGTCTATAGTTCCATGCCCTTGGGGCCTGCTTCAAGCCATACAAAGCTCTCTTGAGCTTGCACACATGATCTGGATACCTTTTATCTCTGAACCCTTGAGGTTGCTCCATGAATACATCATCTGAAATATAACCATTCAAAAAAGCATTCTTCACATCAAGTTGACATAGCTTCCAACCTTTACATGCAGCAATAGCAATAAGTGTCCTTATGGTTGTCATCTTTGCCACAGGACTATAGGTCTCATCATAATCAATACCATATGTCTGAGCAAAGCCTTTGACCACAAGTCTAGCTTTGTATCTAGACACACTTCCATCTGCAAACCTTTTTGTCTTGTAGACCCACTTGCATCCAATAATCTTCTGACTATTTGGTTTAGGAACCAAATCCCAAGTTTGATTCTCCAATAGTGCATCATATTCTTCCTGCATAGCACTCTCCCATTTTTCCTTACCTTTTGCCTCTTCATATGTAGAAGGGTCTTCATCTGTATTCACCATATAAGCATAATCTTTTGTGGCTAGAAATGAAGTATCATAACTATACCTTGTAGGTTGCCACCTATTTCTTGTTGACCTTCTGAGCTCTCCACTTCTTGAGGTTTCTGGCTCTTCACATTCAGGATCAAATCTTGGTGTCTCTTCCACTTCAACCTGCACTTCATTATTCTCTTGCTCATCAAATATTTGAACTTTTGATTTACCTTTTCTTTGACTCACTTCTTCTTCATCACCTGTATTGATGTTGATTGTACCTGCATACCAAGTGCTTTGTTCATCAAATGTAACATCCTTAGAAACCATAAATTGCTTTGTTGATGGACTCCACAATCTATAGCCCATCTGCTTATCATCATAGCCAATGAAAACATACTTTTCAGCTTTGGGTTCCAACTTGTGCCTTAATTGTGATGGCACATATGCATATGCCACACACCCAAATACTCTACAATGATCTAAGGTAGGTCTCTTACCCCACCAAGCCTCATATGGTGTCATACCCTGCAAGGCTTTACATGGTAACCTATTGACCAAATAAGTGGCTGTATTTACAGCCTCAGCCCACAAATAATTAGGGCAATTTTTCTCCTTCATCATGGATCTTGCAAACTCAACAAGAGTTCTATTTCTCCTTTCTGCAACACCATTTTGTTGAGGAGAGTACCTGCAAGTAACTTCCCTTTTTATACCTGCATTCCATAAGTAATCACTGAACTCATTTGAGAAATACTCTCCCCCTCCATCTGACCTTAGTCTCTTCAACTTATGACCTGTAATTCTTTCTGCATATGCATGATAGTGTTTAAATGTATTAAACACTTCTGACTTATCTTTGATCACATAGATAGTGATCCACCTAGTAGCATCATCAACATAAATCACATAATACCTTGATCCATTTATACTGAAATCTTTTGATGGTCCCCACACATCTGTGTGTACCAACTCAAGCTTCTCTGAGTGCATAAAACCATGCTTGGAATAGGAATGTTTATGAGCCTTACCTAATTGACATGCCTCACATTTGTATGTCATATGTTGACCTGCAACATTAGGCAATCCAAGCACTGAACCATTGTTAACCATATCTTTAATACCTCTTTCATTGAAATGTCCAAGCCTCTTGTGCCAAAGATCTAACTCAGAGATCTTATGTCCTCCATATGTGAACATTGCATGACCAATGTTACCCTGAATCTTCAATGTAAATAGTCTTCCTTCTTTTTTCCCTGAAACAATCTGTTTATACCCTTGGCTAGGGTCTTCCACATATACTCCATCATTAGTGAACCTTACTTCATATCCCTTTTCAACAATTTGACCTACACTTATCAAATTCTTAGGGATTGTAGGAACATACAAGACCTTACTCAATAAGGTGCTTCCATCCTTGGCCTTCACTGATCCTATTGACTTCACATTGTGCTTTGTGTTGTCACCTGTTTGAACAACATGATTAAAAACTTTACTTTCCAAATCAGTCATCAAAGATATGTTACCACTCAGGTGATTGCTACACCCTGAGTCAATGTAGAAGACTCTTTGATCTTCACTCTGCCTTTCACAAGTTGCATTCATTATCAATGTTGAATCTTCCTTTTGATCTGAAGCATAATTGTAGTAGGTGTTGTTGTATTGTTGACTTTGGAATCCTCTACCTGCATTTCTTCCAAAATAATTTCTTCCACCTCTACCTCTGTAATTACCTCTTTGATTTCTGCCACCTCTTCCTCTTGCATTATAATTTTGATTATATCCACCATTATTCTGATTATTATGCCAACAATCATTAGCTAAATGATTTGTCTTACCACAAATCCAGCAAGCTTTGCCTCCATCTTTGTTATTCCTGCCTCTTCCTCTACCTTTGCCACCTCCTCTTCCTCTTAGGAAGTTGGCTTGAGTAGTTGTTCCTTCATCTTCACCTGCTTGTTGTTTTCCTTTGCTATTCTTCTTCTTATCCTTTGAGTACATTGCATGACCTGTACTCTTGTCACCATCTCCTTTAACATCCTGCTCAAATGTTAGCATATGACCTAACAATTGATTTAAATCAGGAGTGAAATGGTCAAGTGATAGTTCTGTAGACAAAATAAATGGCTTCCATTTGTCATCACCTCTCAATCCTGTAAGGATTTGCCTTACCAATTTATCTTCCTCAATGTCTTCATCAACAGCTCCTAAAGCATCTGCAATATCTTTCATCCTTGTCACATAATCTGAGATGGACTGAGAGGCCTTCTTCTTGAAGGTAGTAAACTCTGCCCATAAGGATGCCTTCCTTGACTTTGTAGTGTTCTGAAAATGCTCCTCCAAAGCATTCCATATGTCAGTTGCACTTTCAAGACCTCTAATGTGAGGTAACAAATAATCATTGACTCCCATATAAATAATGCTCCTAGCTTGAGCATCTTTCTTCATCCAATTTTTCAAATCTGCTAACTCTTCCCTAGTTGGAACACTAGGATCTCTGAACTCTGGCTTCTCTTCTTCTCCTGTGATGTAACCAATTAAATCTTTGCTCATAAGATGAGCTTCCATCCTCATTGACCATGCAGGATAGTTTTCCCTATCCAATTTCTCTATCTGTAGAGCATCTCCCATCTTGTTTCCACCTGTGTATTGAAAACTTCAAGCTTTACAAGCAATGTATGTACCTTTACTTCAAGTTAGACTCCTTTTGCCTTTCTTGATGTCGAGTAGTCTTCTCCTTAGGCTTTTGACTCCAAGCTTTCACTTCTTAGTTCTTCAAATGTTGAACTTCTTGAATCTGCAGCAGTCGGGACCTTCCTTTCCTTGATTTTGATGTCTCCTGCTCTGATACCACTGATGGAGAGTGTTAATCTCCAAAAGAACAACCTACTCTTGAATTTAGAACACCTCTATATCAAGAGTAAGTCAAAACCTTCACTAAATTATAGGTCCAATCTCCAAATTATCAAAATTAAGAAAATCTGTGAAGAAGATGAAAACACAGAAAAGTCTGCTGCAGAATTTCTTCACATTGACTTATCAAACATGTAAAGTTTTTGATGAAACTTTGTACGAATCATGTCCTAGGGATTGCGCATCACCTCCAAGTTAAATTACTTCAAAAGCTATAGTATAACTTGAGAAATCAATTTCACAAGTTACCTATATCAGAAACTGTTACTCAGAACAGTCGATTCTACACCCCTAACTTCTTAACTTTGGTTCTCACAATGTCGAACCCGTTTTGCCAAATCCTTTTGACTGAAGATAGCTTATCTCTCAACTTAGATTTTAAGCTATCATATGTGTAAAACTTTACACTGTGCACTGAGCACTACTCATTTCTTTGGACTCGAAATGTGCGCCTGTTTCAGAGAGCTGTGAACACTCAATACATGTGAATGTTCCTATCAGCAATTCTCTTCACCTGTTCACAATTAGACTCTAAAATTCAAACCACAGACTCATTAACTAACAACTTAGATATCCTCAAAAGGATTTCACAAATGATCTACCACAGACGGAGTAGACGCAGAAACATCGGGCGCAACATTTCCTTCATTTCAGGAGAAGACTACAACTGAAAAGTGAGAGAGACTTCAACTTCTTTCTCAACTGTCTATTGACATTTACAATCACTAATTTCTCTATTCCTATGCTCATACATGGTCTCTCTTTGTCTTCTCTCTTCTGCTCTCTATTTACCCGACATTTTCCAAAAGTATTTATAGACATCTATGTACAAACTCTCATCAAAACATAAGTATATGTAACCTATGTTATAACTAATGTACATATGTGTACATGTCCTTCACTCTTGTGAATGTGTCCATTTTCTTCACTCCAAATCTTCAATTGGTGATTGATATGCACCAACAATGATGCTACTAGGTGGATCACTATCTATGTGATCAAAGATAAGTCAGAAGTGTTTAATACATTTAAACACTATCATGCATATGCAGAAAGAATTACAGGTCATAAGTTGAAAAGACTAAGGTCAGATGGAGGGGGAGAGTATTTCTCAAATGAGTTCAGTGATTACTTATGGAATGCAGGTATAAAAAGGGAAATTACTTGCAGGTACTCTCCTCAACAAAATGGTGTTGCAGAAAGGAGAAATAGAACTCTTGTTGAGTTTGCAAGATCCATGATGAAGGAGAAAAATTGCCCTAATTATTTGTGGGCTGAGGCTGTAAATACAGCCACTTATTTGGTCAATAGGTTACCATGTAAAGCCTTGCAGGGTATGACACCATATGAGGCTTGGTGGGGTAAAAGACCTACCTTGGATCATTGCAGAGTATTTGGGTGTGTGGCATATGCATATGTGCCATCACAATTAAGGCACAAGTTGGAGCCTAAAGCTGAAAAGTATGTTTTCATTGGCTATGATGACAAGCAGATGGGCTATAGATTGTGGAGTCCATCAACAAAGCAATTTATGGTTTCTAAGGATGTTACATTTGATGAACAAAGTACTTGGTATGCAGGTACAATCAACATCAATACAGATGATGAAGAAGAAGTGAGTCAAAGAAAAGGTAAATCAAAAGTTCAAATATTTGATGAGCAAGAGAATAATGAAGTGCAGGTTGAAGTGGAAGAGACACCAAGATTTGATCCTGAATGTGAAGAGCCAGAAACCTCAAGGAGTGGAGAACTCAGAAGGTCTACAAGAAATAGGTGGCAACCTACAAGGTATAGTTATGATACTTCATTTCTAGCCACAAAAGATTATGCTTACATGGTGAATACAGATGAAGACCCTTCTACATATGAAGAGGCAAAAGGTAAGGAAAAATGGGAGAGTGCTATGCAGGAAGAATATGATGCACTATTGGAGAATCAAACTTGGGATTTGGTTCCTAAACCAAATAGTCAGAAGATTATTGGATGCAAGTGGGTCTATAAGACAAAAAGGTTTGCAGATGGAAGTGTGTCTAGATACAAGGCTAGACTTGTTGTCAAAGGCTTTGCTCAGACATATGGTATTGATTATGATGAGACCTATAGTCCTGTGGCAAAAATGACAACCATAAGGACACTTATTGCTATTGCTGCATGTAAAGGTTGGAAACTATGTCAACTTGATGTGAAGAATGCTTTTTTGAATGGTTATATTTCAGATGATGTATTCATGGAGCAACCTCAAGGGTTCAGAGATAAAAGGTATCCAGATCATGTGTGCAAGCTCAAGAGAGCTTTGTATGGCTTGAAGCAGGCCCCAAGGGCATGGAACTATAGACTTGTGAAGTTCCTAAAAGAACTTGGTTTTCAGGTGTCTAAAGCAGATAGTAGCTTACTTGTCAAGGCAAGTGAAAATGGTTTCATATACATGTGCATATATGTTGATGATATAATTCTTACAGGTACAAATGAAGAAGGAATACAAAGGCTCAAGAGGCAAATGGAAAAGGAGTTCAAGATAAGTGACTTGGGAGACTTGTCATACTTCTTGGGCATGGAGATAACATATACTCAACATGGAGTATTTGTGACCCAAGAAAGGTATTTGAAGAACTTGTTAATCAAGTTTAAAATGGATGATTGCAGGGTAGCACCTACACCAATGGAGGTGAATCACAAATTGAGTAAGTATGGAGGTGAAGAATTCAAGGACATGAGACAATATCAGAGTTTGGTTGGTAGCCTTATCTATGCTACTCTAACTAGACCTGATTTATCATATGCAGTAGGAGTTTTGTCTCAATTTATGCATTGCCCAAGGAAAGAACATTGGATTGCAGGACAAAGGGTGTTGAGGTACATTAAGGGTACACTCAATGAAGGTTTGTATTATGGGTTTACCTCAGATACAAATATCAAAATTTATAGTGATGCAGATTGGGCAGGTAATCCAGATGATAGAAGATCTACATTTGGATACATGTGTTATGTGGGAGATAAACTTATCTCATGGTGTTCCAAGAAGCAACATACAGTTGCTTTATCTTCTACAGAAGCAGAGTATAAAGGCATGGTTGAAGCTGCAAAGGAAGTAATTTGGGTCAAGACATTGATGAAGAGTCTTGATATTATGCATGGAGTACCAATCATATATGGAGATAACATGAGTTCATTGTATTTAGCTGCTAATCCTGTTTTTCATGCCAGGACCAAACACATTGAGATTCAGTATCACTTTCTAAGAGAGAAAGTGATGGATAAGGAGATTGAAGTCATACATACTTCAACAAAAGATCAGATAGCTGATATGCTTACAAAAAGCTTGGATGGACCAAAGCTACAGAAGTTTAAGGACATGGCAGGTATAAAGAAGAAAGGAGAAACCTCAATTGATGATTGAGGGGGAGCTGTTGGTGCAGACCAATCACCAATTGAAGACTTGGAAGGTTAAAGAGTGAAGGAAGAATTAACCATTGAAGCTTGGAAGAAAGACATATTCAGAAGATAAGAGAAGTGTACACATATGTACATTAGTATAGTCATAGGTGACTCAGATCTTTGTTTGAGTAATAAACTTGTACAAATTATCTATAAATACTTTGAGAAAAGTCGGGGCATGTATGAGAGCATTTGTAGAAGTCAAGATTGAGGAAATTAGGTGTCAAGAGATAGAGAAAAGTTAGTTGAGTTAGCTCTCATCACTCAGTTGTAAATTTCTGAGTTAATGAAGAAATTTTGCGCCCGATCTTTTCGTGTCTGCTCCTTCTGTGTTTGATCATTTGTGAAATCCTTTTGAGGATATCTAAATTGTTAGTTAATGAGTCTGTGGTTTGAATTTTAGAGTCTAATTGTAAACAGGTGAAGAGAATTGCTGATAGGAACATTCATATGTGTTGAATGTCTACAGTTCTCTGAAACAGGCGCAAATTTCGAGTTTAATCTTTTGGTCAGTGCTCACTCCATAGTTTAAAGTTTTGTGCAAGCAAGCACTTAATCTTTAAGTTGGAAGGTGATCTACTCGTGGCTAAAAGCATTTGGCAAAACGGGTTAGATATTGTGAGAACTAAAGTTAAGAAGTTAGGGGTGTCTAAATCGACTTCTCAGAAGTGCAGATTTAGACATAGGTAACTTGTGAAGACAATTTCTCAAGTTATACTAAAGCTTTTCAAGTGATTCAACTTGGAGGTGATGCGCAATCTCTAGGAGAAGATAAGTACAAAGTTTCATCGAAAACTTTACACATTTGATAAGTCAATGTGAAGAAATTCTGCAGCAGACTTTTCTGTGTTTCACTTTCTTCACAGATTTTCTTAATTTTGAGAATTTGGAAATTGGACCTATAATTTAGTGAAGGTTTTGACTTACTCTTGATATAGAGGTGTTCTAAACTCAAGAGTAGGTTGTTCTTTTGGAGATTAACACTCTCCATCAATACTCTGTATCCCGCTCGTGCTCTGTTGAGAGCAGTATGGGCACCCAAGGACTGACTAGACAAGGAAGCCAGGGAACCCAAGGATTGTGTTGAGAGCAGTATGGGCACCCAAGGACTGACTAGACAAGGAAGCCAGGGAACCCAAGGATTGACGAGACAAGGAAGCCAACGGAGAGAGTCAGAACAAGGTGAAGGAGTAAGTAGACAAAGCAGTCGACGCAAATCTGGCAGATAGGCCCTTCAATTTTTCCAATCTACATCTTTTAACAGTGATTCTTATCACTAACAATCATTGTAAATACCATTTCATATTTTTGTAGCTCCATTTTGTGCAAGCCAAGGAGTCCTTGAGCTTGAGGAGCCTTAGAAGTACCTACATATCAATTTTCGTATTTTTTAGACTCCGTTTGAGCCCTCAAATTGGCCCTGGAACCTAATTTTTAACTAGGCCGGACACTAGGTCTGGACAGGGCCAAAAGCTAGTCAAACACTATAAAAAGAGCTAGAGAGCTCATTTTTGAGGTTAGATTGTAATTGAAACGAACTTGTAAGAGCATTTTGAAAGTAATCTAAAAAGCTCCATTGATTCTCACTCTTTGTCTTGCCTTGTGTGCGCGTGTGTGTGTATGTGTGTGCATGCTTGTGTGCTTCTCACTCACGCACTTGTGCCGCCACTTGCTCGAGGTCTTCATACCATCCTCACGTCTTCCCGGATTGACATTAAAGGAGGTGCTACTCATCATTGAGCTACACCAAATTTTGGCGCCGTTGCCGGGGATCGAGCTTTGAGGACGAGCGTGTGATGGTAAGACGTAGAGTTGACGCGTTGGAGTTGTAGGTATTTTCTTCACTCTCATAGATTTTCTTTTACTTTCTTCACCATCTTCATCACCATCATCATCATCACCATCTCCCACGTCCATCTCCATCATCGCGAAAATTTCAGTTTTTTGACTATATCCCCACCTCCACCTCATTTCCCTCATTTCACTTGTGAGAGAGAGCAAGAGAGCGAATTTGCATGTGCTGCTTTTTGCATGTTTTCTGAGCTGTCTTGCAGGTACAGGTTACATCACCATCTCCAGCTTTCCGCGCAGGTACGGAACTCGACGAAACTGTCTCGCAGTCGCCGCCTTCTGTCCATCGCGATTGACAGAAATTTTCACTTGTTGGTAAATCTGAGTGCACCACAGTGGACTAGAGACCCTGCACACCACATTCCCACTAAAATTTGTGAAAATCTTGCAAAATTTCAGTCCATCGCGATTGACAGCTCTGTCCATCGCGATTGACAGCCCTGTCCATCGCGACAGACTGCCTGTCCATCGCGATTGACTCAACCCCTGTCCATCGCGATTGACTGAGGTCCCTGTCCATCGCGACAGACTGCCTGTCCATCGCGATTGACTCAACCCCCTGTCCATCGCGATTGACTGAGGTCTCTGTCCATCGCGATTGACTGAGTGTCCATCGCGATTGACAGCCCTATCCATTGCGATTGACAGCCAATTTTAGCCAAAATTTTTAAGGTTTGTTAATTGAAAAATTGGGCTAATTTTGGTCACAAATATTATACTCTTGAGCACTTGGGGAAGTCTTAGGAAAACAACTTGGGGAAAACCTGTTGCACAGTGATCCTGTTTGAACCCTGTCGTAACCCTAGAACCCTGAACGGTCACAACTTTTTCATACGAGATCCATTTTTTGAGCTCTAGGGCTTGTTGGAAAGCTCGTAGCATATACTACACGCCCTCAACTGTTTTTTATAAAGATAATGCATTGATTTTTAGATAGGGTATTTTGAAGTTGACCATACCCAGGGGGATCAAAGTCAGGGGTCTTTAGAATTATTTTCCTAAAAGTCAGAATACACATGTGTGTTTATGTTACATGAATGAAAGTGGTTGGTTTTGTCCTTTGAATATAAGCATTGAGCTAACCGTGGGTCTTTTATAGGTCCATTGAGAACAACTGAGAGCGTACAAAGCAAGGTTTCTTTGCAAGCTTGAGAACCGGGTTCTTGAGCACCACAAAGCAAGGGATCAACAAGTAAGGTTGGATTATTCTCAACTCCCTCTGTCAATTCCTAGCTCAAGCTAAGAACGAGTAGAGATAGGAGTAAGTCAGGGCGACGATAGGCAGTTATCAAGTTGAAGACTATTAAAGAACTCAAGTTCAAGCTAAAAACTTAGTTACTGTACTGTCGATAACCTAAAGGAAAAGAACCTAACGAGGAACGATTAATTGCAAGTGCGAAACAACATTCAAACATTCTTGACGACGTGATATCAGACAAGACCATAAACACAATAATTAACTAAAAAGAATCAAGTGACTGGTACCAATTGATTGGCAACGAGGTTGTACTCTGAAAAAAAAAAAATTGGGCTAACCAGTTAGGCATATGAACCTTAGATCAGGACGACACCTAGCACGAGAGAGACAAAGCCTTAGGTCTTCAGAGGCTAGTGTCAATCACACTGCAAGGTCTTGGGCCCAGCAGTTGAGCCACCACTCATACTACCCTAGCTCTGAGACTAGTGAGTCAGAAATGTCTCAAGGCATGGAGAGACCTACGGGAAGTTCAGGAGTGCCTTATTTGTACAGGGTAGAAGGCCCTTACAAAACACAGCTGGAATATCTTAGGACCAACCGACTAGGTGCTAGCATCTATGAGGACGGCCTAGGAAGATCGGTGGTCCAGATTAAAAACCCTGACCAATCCATTGGACTAGAGCACCCAGCTGTCAAGTTTGAAAATGGTGCATACCTGGACAAAGAAGGAACTATATATGTAGTCACTAGTCACCCTGATAGGACAGATGACTTTGGGAACGTAATCTCAGAAGCGGACTTAGGGGACCTGGAACAAGGGAACACGGGTGCGGAACCTAGAACCCCTCGAGGTAAATCAGTTCTCACTAGGATTATCACACCTGAATGGGTCCCCCAAGACAACAAGAGCATAGAGTTGCTCCTCAATCGAGAAACTGATGAAGCCTTTTGGAGGTATAAGTCTAATCAGCCAACAGACATAGGAAATATCATGATCTATGAGTTTAAGGATCCGGATAGCCCAGGCAGAGTGACCTACTTAGATCATGCCTCAGAACGGATCTTTGTGGTGACAGAAAATGATAGGCATGCTTACACTTGGAAGGGTGAATTTATTTTCCCTCAACCAAGATCAAATGTCTCCTATGGTCACCCTGGGGCTGGAACTTCCCAAGCTCATGGTACGCAAAGAGACAGAAGTAGAGATAGACCAGAAGTAAGTTTTGCCAACCCAGTGGGCAGAGAAAGAACGAGAACAGAGACGAATAGGGTAGAACCTGAGATGCATAGAGCCCACAGGAACCAAAGAAATGTAGATGGATTCCCTCTGCCGAGACCTAGAGAGCACACAAGAACTTTGAGACCCACCCAGTTAGTTAAGTCCATGAAGAATTACTTTGACGGCACAGGAGATCCCTATGATCATGTGGCGGAGTTCAAGCAAGTCTTGAGAGCTGAACAAGTGGAAGATCTGTTCACGCAGTACAATGCCTTTGGTCTAACCCTTAGGAACACAGCACTCACATGGTTTCAGCCATTAGATGAGCGTCAGTTCAGGAGCATAGACCAACTCCTAGAGGCATTTGTCGTAGAGTTCTCTAAAAGCGGCATAAGACACAATACCTCCTCATTGATTCACAGCTTCAAACAGACCCCCCAAGAGACTGTCAGATTGGCCGGAAGAAGATTTAGACAATATCTTGAAAGGTGCCCTATTTCGGAACTACCCACATCTGCTAAACAAGTAGCCTTATTCCTTGATGGATTGCTGAGTACGAAATTGAGATCCTATGTGTATCTGAAGGACCCTAGGACCATAGAAGAATGTGTACGCATGTGCATTGACATTGAAGATAACCTAGGGGAAGAGCTAGAGCTTTCCAAAATCTACAAAGATTCAGATAGTGCATCTAGTCACTCTTCCTCGCAATCCACATCAATTGAGGAACTTGCCGAAAAGGTAGCTCAGAAATTAGGTGTAACTAGCAAACAAATCCCAAGGTTTACCCCAGCGAAGAGGTGCTATACATGCGGTGGTGACCACATGGCAAACGTGTGTCCCATTATGGCTCAACCCCAGGTCAATCCTAATAGCCAATATTGCACCATAGAACGAAGATACACCAATCACACCGCACAAGATTGCCCATACAACAAGCAGGCAGTTAGGCAACCCTATCCGCAGCCCTACCAACAAGGCCGATACCAAAACCAAAATCCACCACCACAATATGCTAGACCCCAACAAACCTACCGACCACAATATCAAGCCCAACAGAGACCCCAACCGGTACTAGCTCAACAGCCCCCAAACCCCGCTAATGTGATTCCAGTGAAGTATGCTGTTGCAGAAGAAAACCTGAATAGAGCCATAGTACCAGTAACCCCATTGATCTCAGAAAGTGACCCGAGTGACCATAGCTTTGATTCTACACATGTCGATAGTCCCCAAGCTTATTACATGCAGTCTCCAGAACATGGTGAGTCATACTATAGTGAAGAACCAAGTGAACCTATTTGGGAGTCGGATTACACGAACGTCATGTATGCAAACCCCAACCCTAGGCCTCAACCTAGGCAGGTACGACCACCCTTTCCTAGAGGACCATGCTACCGATGTCAGGGGGATCACTTCATTCGCGATTGTCCCTTACCTGCACCTACACAAAATCAGTCCGTGACGATCCAAGGCTTTTGCCAAGACTGTGGAAAAGAGCATCTCTTACGAGATTGCCCAAAGAACCCCAATAATATGCCAAAAATCACTCCTATCAATGTGATTGGGTTGGTTGTGGATGCCTCAGGAAGTGTCACTTCCACTGCACCAGTGCAGGTGGTTACTAGAGCTCAGGCATTGCAGGAAAACCAAGAGGCAAGCCAGGAAAAGGGCCCAGAGGCTAGTGAAACCGAGAGCGTGACAAAGAAAAGGACTAGAGCGTGGAAAGATAGTCGAGAAAGAATGAAAAGACAATGGGCTAAAAAGATGAGTGAGCTTGAGGAAAGCATAAGAGAAACCAAAGCGAGGATAACTGAACTCACAGCTCAAACTCCCTCTCACATTACCCCGCCTCCACCACTCCCATCTCCATCCGACCCACCACCTTCCCCACTGCCTCATCAAATCCCACCACCCCCAAGAGTAGGATCAGTCCTAGCTGACCCCACTCCCGAGGACCTTAATATGATGCTTAAAGCATATCAGGCCAGAATCCAAGAAGGGCCAACCATCACCGATCATGAAAAGTGCTACCCTAGAGCCGAGCTAGAGCTTGAACGAACTAAGATTTGTGCCAAAATGGTGGAATTGGCTCAGACTATGTTTGAGGCCAGCCGCCTATTTAACATTTCTAGTTCAGCTAAGACGCAGTTACACTTTGATGGACTGCTGGAAAGAATAGAGAAGTTAATTGCACAATCAGAGAAGGAACCTGCCCCTCAACGAAAGGAGAGGGCAAGAGAACTGATAAGCCAGCCTCTTCAGGAAGCCCATGTGCCTCCTCAAGAAGCTTATCTTCCCCCCCAAAAGTCACATGAGCCTCCCCCGAAAATTTATGTACCTCCACAGGTGACCCACACTCCTTCTCAGAGAGCGCATGAGCCTGTTCGGAAAAGTAATAGAATAAGTAACCCTCCCCAGGAAGTTTGTGCTCCAGCCATCTATGGGAGCGAGGAGAGAGCCAACGATAGAATAAGCCCTCCTTCCCAGGTTGCTTACGTGCCTAATTCTACGGAGCCAGCCACTTCTTCTTCTATGAATCGGTTTGCACCAGACTTCCTACGAGAGATTCAAGAAGATAAATGGGATAACGAAAGTGAGGTCGCCCCTCCAATTGAACTTGTGGATGATGCACACGACCAATTCCCACAAGACATCCCATCCATTTACGGGGAACATGAGAGTACTCAGTCTAATGAGAGATTGGACTTTGAGTCTAATTCCATACAGGAGCTACCCCACTTCACAGGCCCATGGGAAGCAAAGTCCACATGTATGAGAGCACCCACAGTCATGGTAAGGAACGACGACTCAGTCATACCAAGGAACACGGAGGTAGTAACGAACACCAAGGTGCAACGCGATCTCACTTTGGAAGAACTGACTGAAGAGAGACCAAACATGCGAAAATATGTAGCCAGTCAGGTAGCTGAAGTTGCAAAACCTCGTTCCAAGGTAGGATCCCATAGGACAGTGCCAGAAATTCCCTTGGATAAGATAGGAGATATGTGTGAAGGTGAAGAAGGGAACACCTATCTTCCCATTACCTACCAGGACTACACCACTAAGGCAATTTTGGACTCAGGTGCAGGAGTTGCAATTGCCACCACTTCCCTTTGGAAGCGTTGGGGCAAGCCGGCACTCAGGCCAACAAGAATGAAATTGCAGATGGCCGATGGTCATATTGAGAGACCCTTAGGATTGCTGGAAGGGATAACTCTCACCACTTGTGGTGTTGAGTTTGAGCATAGCTTTGCTATATGTGACTTCAGCAAAAATCATGCTTATGAGATGATTTTAGGAAGACCATTCATGCGACAGTTGCAAGTGGTACAGGATTGGGGGACCAATTCTTTGTACCTGCAGCACTTAGGTGTTACAACCAAAGTCAATCTCAAGGATTATTCTCATAGAGATGTCCCTCCTATCCAATGGAATCCCATCCATAGAGCCAAAGATGATACAGAATCGGTGCATTCCATGGGGTCTGGATCCTCATGGATGCATGAAGATACTCACTTATGGATGTGCAAGGTAGCAGTAGAAGAAGAGAAGAGAGAGAAAGCCAGAGAGGTAGGTGCGAAAGAAACCCATAGATCAATCCAAGACCCAGCCTATGCACCTATAGTTTTTCCAGACGAAGAATTTGAACCTCATGGTTGGGCAGAAATCTTAGCAACAATGGACGTAGCCATCAACGAAGAACAATGGACACCTCACTGTGATGAGGATGGCTATGATATTTCAGTCTTCTCCATAGAGCCAATCATGGGAGAGGCAGTTTTAGAAGAATGCGAACCTAGCCCTGATGCATTTGAGGATGCAAGTGACTCCGATCTAGAGTCAATCATTATGGACCCACCATTTGCATCAGATGAAGAATACTTCTATGAGGTAGAATTTCAACCCCAAAGGCATGGAGAGGTTACAAATGATATAAGATTAGCAACACATATGACCCCTAAGGAAGAAGGAAAGAAACGAAGAAAGAAAGAAGTTTTACCAGAGGAGGAAGAATCTTTGTTTGAGGTCCCAGAAAATTTTAAGAAGTACGAGATAGATGACAGGAGAGTCATGATAAGAATGCCTAAACGAGAGGCACAATCAGGAGAGGCCTATGATAACAAAGAAACCACCAAGAAAATCGTAGTGGCCCTAGAAGAAGGAGAGGAGAGATGCACGTATATAGGCCATGACTTGACAGAAGAAGAAGAGCAAGAGTTGATTGCCTTGCTAAGAGAATACAGAGATGTATTCGCTTGGAGTTACAAGGATTTGAAAGGGGTTGACCCGGACATATGCTCACACACTATTCCCATGATCTCAGATGCTAAACCCTCTAAGCAAAAGCCTTATACATATAACGATAATTACGCCGCCAAGATCAAGGAAGAGATAGATAGACTGGTCGAAGCTGGATTTATCTATGAAATTGAGCACACTGAATGGGTATCCCCCATCGTAGTGGTGCCCAAGAAGAATGGCAAACTGCGTGTGTGCATTAACTTGAAAAAGGTTAATGCCGCCACAATTCGAGATAACTATCCGCTTCCCATCACAGAGCATCTCTTAGAAAGAGTGGCAGGCAAGGAAGTGTACAGCTTCCTTGATGGATTTTCGGGCTACAATCAAGTAGCCATAGCTCCAGAGGATCAGCATAAGACAGCCTTTGCCACAGAATGGGGCATCTTTGCTTTTAGAGTAATGCCATTTGGGCTTACCAATGCACCAGCTACCTTCCAGAGGTTAATGTGCCATGTGTTTAAGGAGTTCCTGAGGAAGAGTTTAGAAGTCTATGTTGATGACCTTTGTGCTCATTCCAATGTTAGACAAACCCATATTCCGGAACTCAGACAAATCTTTGACAAATGTAGAGAGTACCAAGTCTGCCTGAACCCGGAAAAGTGTGTTTTTATGGTCAGGCAAGGCAAGATTCTAGGACACATAGTGTCAAAGAATGGCATATCTACCGACGAAGAAAAAGTGAGAGCCATAGCAGAGCTACCTAGGCCAAAGAATGTCAAGGAAGTACAAGCTTTCATGGGGCATTGTGGCTATTATCGACGATTTATACACATGTATGCTGTCATTGCAAAGCCCATGTACGGACTTCTGACAAACTTTGAGTGGACGGATGAATGTGAGAATTCCTTCCAAGAGCTTAAACGAAGATTATGTTCAGCACCAATCTTGACCACACCAGATTGGAATAAGCCATTCCATGTTCATGTGGATGCATCCAATTATGCTATTGGATGTGTGCTTGCACAACCTACTGGTGAAGGTAATATGGATCTTCCAATTGCCTATGCCAGTAGACAATTGAATGCGGCTGAACGGAATTACACCACTACAGAGCGCGAAGGATTAGGTATGGTATATGCGGTTAAAAAGTTTAGACATTATTTGCTTGCAAATAAGTTTAAATTTTTTACGGACCATCAGGCATTGTTGTACTTAGTAAACAAACCATGCAATACAGGTAGATTAGTAAGATGGTTTCTCTTGCTAATGGAATATGACTTTGAGGTTGTGGTAAGAAAAGGTAGAACCCACTTGAGAGCAGATCATCTCTCTAGGCTCACATCGGGAGAAGCCCCACAAGGAGTGTCAGATGACCTTCCTGATGCTTACTTGTTTAATTTGGAAGTGGTGCCGCAGTGGGCCAAGCCAATAGTACCAGTATTGACATACGGGCCTAATCATCCAGTGGTGAACACACGGAATAGAGAGATAGTAAAAGCCCAAAAATATCACATTATAGCAGGAAGCATGTACAAGCACACAGATCAAGGGATCTTGGCTTGTTGCGTAGAAGAGGATGAGTACGCTAAATGGGTGCAACTAGCACATGTAGGTGCACTAGAGCAACACCATTCAAAGCAACGAACGTTGCAGACTCTAAAGAGATTCGGAGTGCATTGGCCAACTATGGAAGCGGACGTCCAAAAGTTGTGCAAGGAATGCCCAATCTGTTGCAATAAACCACCTGTGGAACATGCCACTCTCTATCAAGTATCCATTGTGCCAGATTGGAGTGAACCTCTAGTATCATTCTTGAGAACAAACACATTCCCTCCAGACATGACTCTAGCTAGGAAAAGGAGTTTAGAACAAGAAGCCCAGGATTACTCACTCATTGGTAATAATCTATATAAGCGCGGTAAAGATGGTTACCTGAGACTATGTGTCCACGAAAGTGAATATCTGAAGATCTTGGAAACTGCTCACCAAGGTGTAGCAGGAGGACACTTTGGACCAGATCGGGTAATCAAGGCGATACTATTTGCGGGCTTCTGGTGGCCTACCCTTCACATGGATGCACATACCTATGTGAAACGGTGTGATGTCTGTCAAAGGACTCAGTATCCTATACGCAAAGATGAGATGCCACTGAAACCTATGATGGGTGGACGTGCATTCTCTAAGTGGGGAATAGACTTCGTAGGTCCTATTAATCCCCCAGCTAAGGGTTCTCATGCGGAATACATCATTGTGGCAACAGATTATCTCACCAAGTGGGTAGAGGTAAAAGCTACAACCAAGAACGATGCTCAAACAACTGCCAAATTCTTGTTTGAGAATGTATTCACGAGGTATGGACTACCTATAGAGCTTGTAAGTGATAGAGGCACTCACTTCTTGAATGAAGTTATTGAAAATCTACTCCAAGAATTTTTGGTAATACACAAGAAGTCTGCCCCATATCACCCTCAAGCTAATGGTCAAGCTGAGAGCACTAATAAGATTTTATGCAATGTACTGACGAAATTAGTGAACACTAAACGCTCTGATTGGGACAAACAGCTACACCATGCTGTTTGGGCATACCGAGTGGCCTACAAAACGGTACTCCAAGCCACTCCCTTTCAGATGGTATTCGGTCAAAATGCTGTGCTACCCTTGGACTTCCTGATCCCTACATTGAGAGTAGCACAAGAGCACGAATGGACAGGTCATGAGCTCTCCTCTAGAATTTTTGACCTTGAACGATTAGGAGAAACAAGACTGACAGCTGCGGCAGGCATATATGCTGCCAAGAAGAGACAGAAGGCATACTTTGATGCCCACGTAAAGGATAAGGGTTTGAAAGCAGGAGATCTAGTCTTGGTCTGTACACTAAAACAACACGCGAGGAAGCTAGAAAAGAGAGGCTACGGACCTATGATCATCAATAGGATCTCCACGAGTGGAGCAGTACAATTAGCCACGTTAGAGGGTGATGTTCTCCCTAATTATATTAGCGGATGCAGAGTCAAGTTGTATCAGGAACCCCTCACGGAGGAAATGCTCAGCCGACTCAACACTGCTAAGAAACGCAAAGAGGAAGAGAAGCGAATTAGAGAAGAAGCTCAAGCAGAAGCTTTAGAACGCATCAGAAGGATGAAATTACGAAGGCAAGGTAGAGAGAAGCCTAGGACAGATGACTATGCAGACCAAGGATATCATATGGCAATGTGTGAAGTTGCAGGAACCAGCTCACCTAGGATAACTGATCGACGTCCTTTCGTAACCCTAGAAATAGGACAAGAAAAGAGTGCAAGGACTGTAACAGCCTTGATTGACTCAGGTGCCGCCACTAGTGCTGTTAGAGTGTCTTACTGTCAAGAGTTACAGTTAACTGTCAATCCTGTGGAAGCATATCTCATAGGATTGGGAGGCGTGGAAACCCCTTGCATGGGCGAGGTGGAACTTCCCCTCTACATTCATGATGAGGCAATGACAGTTAAAGCACTAGTGTGTCAAGATGAGGATCTCATTGAACCTCTTGTCTTGGGTCAAGACTGGATCTATGACCAAGCAGTCAACTTAAACCTAAGAAGTGGACTTCTTCACGTATGGGTCAATCATAGTCGAATTACAATAGAGTTGGATAAAGGAACACTCAAGGAACTAGGAAAGGCACGGACTCCTGGTCCCTCCAGGGGTACACATGAAGATGACCATGCTGTTCTTGTTCAAAACCCTGTGTTGCAGAGGAATGATATTTGCAAAAAAGGAGTCAGGGATGCAACGGAACTCCCTTCTTTTCCAAGGGCCAGAAGGAGGCAACGACCAAAGGTGGAGCAAAGGCAAAAGAAGCAGAGTACTACCTATGCCCGACATCAAAAGAACCTGCACAGCAGAATGTTCCAACAAGTGAACCAAGTGTGGGTGCGAAAAGGCGAACACCCGGTTGCAACCACGCCAACAGAACGGGGGAAGCCTCTTATTAATAACCATCGACACGTCACTAATAAGAGGTCGTCCGGAAATTCTTCGGCTAAAGTGAAATCTATTTGGGTGCCCAAAAGGTCGATGAAGGCTAGCCCACAATCAAGACAAATTTGGGTGCCTAAGGCTTGTTTGCGGGCTCAGATAGCTATACCAAGAACACACTCTACACAGCATGATCTATTCACTCGCACAGCCTACATCCACTCACTTTCAACATCAAGGCACATGAACACGAACAGAATCAGTTGTAAATGGGCCCCTAAAAGGCCTCAGGTTAAAGCTGACACACCTATAAAGCTCTCGAGAATCTCTACGGAACCACGAGTAAAACCCATCCACTGCCTTTGGCAGCCCAAGACTTGTAACAAACCCCCTGACCCTATTGTAAATCCATGACCACCTACTAACCGCTTCTCATCATTTCGCTTAAGCTCTTAGGTCTACCTAACTCCTAACTACACACACCAGCACCGAGCACTTATTAACTACTAACCACTCCAGAACTTTAAGTTAATATTGTAATGAGGGACACCATGTCATTTTTGTGTCCATTGCAATGTTAACGTTGATTCATATATTCTCACAGAATCAGCTGCGACATTTTCAACATGGCGGAGGCAGCAGGAACTAGCTCTCACACAGAAACAAACCCGCAAGTGGTGGACTTGGACAGTTTACCCGTTTTGCCTGAGACAGTTGAAAGACCAGAAGAGTTGCAGGCCGTCAAAATCATACCTATTGCGGACCCTCCGCGTGGCCACACCATGCCCGTGGGAAAGACTTCACATTGGTTTACCGAGGTAGCAGGACCCTTGGGGGAAGGAACGTATCTTTGGGAATCAGAGCTGGACTACAATGGAAAGCAAGGCAGATACCATTTCTTTACAAGAGAATTTGAGAAGTTACAAAATGCGGAAAGTCTACGTCCGATATGGGAAAAAGCCGGATTGAGTGCCTATTTCAGTGCCCGACTCCCAAAACCTGACTTCATGCGATGCTATTATCTCATCAACACCTTGACTCCAAATCCGAACCCAAAAGGTGCAAGCTCATTTGTGATTCCATCTCTGACAAAGGGGAATGAGCTCAAGAGGTTTAGACTATCAAACAATTTGGTGAGGGAAGCTCTGGATATGCGCGGCATGCATATTCCTACAGAAAAGGAAACCCTAGTACCGGATTACATGAAGAATCGAAGTCTCACCAAGCTCAAGGACATGGTATCCATGACGCCTAATATTGCCATACACCTTCGCATGTGCATGCAACACTTTGCTTTCCCGGCGCAGGATAGATTCACCATGCCGCACAAGAAGATTTGGTTTAGCCTGTATCTGGCAGAAACACAGAGCCTCACCATCAACCTACCCCACTGGATAATTGATCAGATACACTTAGCTCACAAACGCTGGCCGCGAAAACAGGTTTTATATGGTTGCTGTGCTCTGACAAGAATCATCTATAGGTGTTTGGCTTATGACATCCCAATCCAACGAGCCCTGATGTGGAATCGGGTAGAGCAGTTTCGAGGCAGGACATCCACTGGACCCCCTTCTAAGAAGATGAGAGGCACGGTCCAAGTCCCATGTGCTCAGCCACGTGGAGCGACCCTAACACCAGAAGTCACCCCGCCACCCCGAAGAGTCCGACCATTCACACTCCGACTTCCAAGACGCAGCACCGATGGTTCCACTTTGATATTTCCTCCCATCCCAACGGATCTCGAATTTCCTAGTGGTGCAGCTTTGGAAGAACTCACTAATGAAGACTTCGAACAACTATTACAAGATGTAGAGCTGGAGACAGAAGAGGCACAACAAGCGGAAAATGTACAAACGCAGGCCACAACCTCCCAAGCACCTGTCACACCTGTTGAAGTGGAGGAAGAAGATGACGGAGATGAAGAACAGGAGGATGAGGAGGAGGAGTATGATCAAGAGCACCAAGAGGAGCAACAAGAAGTGCCAGAACTTGTTGGTGCACCTGCATATACAGCTCAACTACGAAGGCTATACGACACTATCAAAGCAGTACAAGAAAGGCATCAGCTCTCTCTGGTATCAGGCCAAGCTTTGATGCAAGAAATGCTATCAGATGAAGGAGTGGACCAACATTTCATTGACACCCTCAAATTAGTGTCAGACTCTTTAGGAGTTCCAGAGGCTGTCCACACCGCAGTCCGCCAGTCCGTAAGGTATGACAAACGCAGAGTGGACACGTTACCACGAGCAGGTAAGACTATCAGGATACCCGTCACAGAACCAGAAGTACCTATTGAGACCACAGCCACTCCCACAACCACCACTGACCTCTCCGCTGAAACCTTCGTTCAGACATCACCCATCTCACCCCAGCGTCCTCCATCACCACCTTCTCCGCCCCCGCCACCACCTCCCACCTTGGAAGAAACGACAGTCATCACCTCTACCTCCACTTATAATCCATCCTCATTCAAATCATTCTCATTTCGAGAACCCACCTCACAAGACACCCTCTTCTCCTTCGTCACCAATCCCTTGTACACTTCGTCCCATCTATCCGCTGAACCCATGACTGGCCATCCCATAATTACCAGCGTAGTTGGAAACCCAGCACCCACGGAAGGAACCCTGTGTTTCCCGACCTACCCCCCAATACGAGTACCTCCATTCCATAACCCTCACTTCCCAGCTGGCCCCTACACCTCTTTCAACCGGACCTCACCACCACCATACCCGTCCTTTGTGGAGCAGTTCTTCCGCTCTCCCATGTTTCAAAGCCACCTTCCTCCGATGTTCGCAACGACATCAATTTACACGGACACCACACTCACTTCACCTACCATACCCACCTATATGGTAGCCCCTGCACACACCACCTTGTCTGATCCAATGGACATTTCACCAACCACAGCACCTCTCCCCACGATTTCCCCACCTTCCCCTCCCTTGCCCCCCACCTCACCACTCACATCAGTGGCACACACAGCATTCACTACACCCCTACCCAATCCCACCTCCTCTGCATTTCAAACTATTTCCCTTGCATCTCATAATGTAAATAGTACGTTCGACACATTACTTCAGTGTGCACATCAGCTACAACAAGACTTCCATCAATTAGAAGAACGCAATGCTGCCCTCCAGGCAGAATCTCAACGTTTCCAAGCTAGAGTCACCACTCTTGAAGCTGACTACCTGACGCTCCTAGACGAGCATACCACACTACAGCAGGCTCACTCCGAATTGGAATCAAAGGCATCAACTGTAGATGACCAAGCAGTTAAGGAGCTAGAAACAGTGCTTCAAGCGCAAATGATATCTAATGCTACGCTCAGACGCAACATTGGGCTATTAAGAAAGCATATGGCCGCAGCACTAGAGGAAAACAAACGACTTCAACAACAAAATCAGGACAACTTTGAAGCGGCTATGGAAGGAACCGTAGGAGCAACCATTAGCCCTACCAGATATAGAGCAGTTCCATCAGAAGACATCCGCATTTTACTTGAGGAGCATGCAAATTTCCTGGAGTCATATGAGAAACTAGAGACTGAATGTGCCGATCTAAAGAAACAGTTAGCCAGTGTACCCACTGCTCAACAGGAACCGGTAATCTTGCAACAATCTACAGAAGAAATGGAGACCCTTCGGAAACAGGTGGCAGAACTCCAAGCACGCCTCCTACCATATGAACGACCACCCTCGCCCATTGAAGAACCAGAACCTGAAACAGTAGTGGAAATCCCCGTCGAGGACAGCTACGAAGAGCCCTACGAGCCTATGCCGACGCCTGGTGGTCGAACTACAGAAGAAGGACAAGACACGTTAGAAATTCAAGTTCCAGATTGGGTCAGAAGGGTCGAGAAAGTGGGTAAGACACATGATGATCGTGTGGCCGTGCAAATGCAATCTCTCACGAATCTGGAAGAAACGGTCCTTCGGTCTTCCTACTTTCAACAATTATCCCATCAACGGTTAATCACAACATCAGAATCGCAATACATGCCTTATTTTGTCTTACTACATGATTATAATGCAGAAGTCAAAAGACATACAGGGAAGGAGCCCACATTCGCTACTCAATTTGAGATAGGGGATTTACCGACCGATGCACGTGCTGGCTCGATTTTCCAACCTAATTGGCGTGCACGTTTACTCACCGATTACCCTGAGATGATGAGTACCTGGGCTACCATGCCACTCTATATCAAGTATAACCCATGCTATTGTCCAGTGGTACGTCGCAGATCCTGGCAAGCATTTGCAATCAAGGTACGCAACAATAAAGAGTGCTCGGCTTGGGTTAACTACCCGTATTTTGCTCCACCTCGAGGACCTCCAACCGTAGCCTACATGATATCAACTATTCGGCACTGGTCCGCACGCCTAAACAATGTACCTGATATAGCAGCGAAAATGTGTATGAAGATATTTGAGCTCATGACCATTGTCTTCAAAACCTTTCGGAATGTCCAAGCTCCATACATCTCCGCTCCTGGATTCGCTCAAGGCAACAAGGATTTAGTCTACGACATGAGCCAAACCCCCTCGGTCACTGTTATCTTTGCTTGGCATGCACGAATCAAGTACTTGCCCGCATGCTTCAAGCAAACATTTGAGGAAATGTTCTCTACGGGCTTCTGGGAATACAATTCCGAAATTTTCATTCCCAGACCCACACATTTGCTACATCTATTCGCAGTAGAACAAGCGATCCATGCAGATCAGTTACGTCTGCCACATCCGGATGTTCCAGGACCAATCGATTGGGATCGTATGATGACAGATTTGGCCAGAGGACTACGCTTACAAGAACACCAGCTTGCCACTCAGGTTGTGGAATATTACATCCAACACCCCCAGCAACAAGGGTCTGTCAGGGACGACAGACGCGAGAGAGGGGGGGGTGTTGAGAGCAGTATGGGCACCCAAGGACTGACTAGACAAGGAAGCCAGGGAACCCAAGGATTGTGTTGAGAGCAGTATGGGCACCCAAGGACTGACTAGACAAGGAAGCCAGGGAACCCAAGGATTGACGAGACAAGGAAGCCAACGGAGAGAGTCAGAACAAGGTGAAGGAGTAAGTAGACAAAGCAGTCGACGCAAATCTGGCAGATAGGCCCTTCAATTTTTCCAATCTACATCTTTTAACAGTGATTCTTATCACTAACAATCATTGTAAATACCATTTCATATTTTTGTAGCTCCATTTTGTGCAAGCCAAGGAGTCCTTGAGCTTGAGGAGCCTTAGAAGTACCTACATATCAATTTTCGTATTTTTTAGACTCCGTTTGAGCCCTCAAATTGGCCCTGGAACCTAATTTTTAACTAGGCCGGACACTAGGTCTGGACAGGGCCAAAAGCTAGTCAAAAACTATAAAAAGAGCTAGAGAGCTCATTTTTGAGGTTAGATTGTAATTGAAACGAACTTGTAAGAGCATTTTGAAAGTAATCTAAAAAGCTCCATTGATTCTCACTCTTTGTCTTGCCTTGTGTGCGCGTGTGTGTGTATGTGTGTGCATGCTTGTGTGCTTCTCACTCACGCACTTGTGCCGCCACTTGCTCGAGGTCTTCATACCATCCTCACGTCTTCCCGGATTGACATTAAAGGAGGTGCTACTCATCATTGAGCTACATGCTCAAACGTGCGTTAGATCTTGTGTATTCTGTAGTCCTTCAAATTCTCTTGAAAAGAACTGGTACTTGGCCCATGTGCGAAGATCAAATGCCAAATTGGCCTCAAATATGAAATCTGCGTCTGCTAATGGTCCTGCTAGGCCTTGAAACCAGTGAGAATTACGATGAATCTTCTAAGTATATCCTCTAGGAGGATCATCGATTGGCATGGGTCCTGGAAAACCTTGAAACTCTGGTGGTTGCATCGTAGGATAAGATTCTGCGAGTAATTCTCCAATATTGGCCATTGGTGTGCTTGGGCCAGCTTCTGATGGTCCTGCTTCGGTTTGCATGATGACTGATGAGCTAATGGAAAAGATCTGCTACAAAAGATTAACACATTAGTATGAAAATTAATTATGATCCCATTAAGGTGAGACCGCAATCCCTTTCCATAACCGATGTGTAACCCGTGTAGCCAAGTGTCGTGAAGTGATTGATGCAATGATCTTTTTGCAAAGCTAATGCAGGTCTCTAGACACCTACATGGTCAGATTATGCCTACATTTCTTGATGAGCTTTTATTATGCATGATGTGGGGTTTAGGTGTATGAATTTATACAAGGTTTGGTTGAGGGTGAATTATTACAAGGGTGGAGTTTAAACAGGGTGGGAAAATTGTTAGATAAGGGGATACAAGAAGATGTTTGGATACCTTCGGTATCCATTTCCTAAGAGTCTTTGAGTGGGTGGTGTGTTTCTGCTGAGGGACAAAAAGTGGTATCGGGTTTGGTGGTATTGAAGGATGAAACGATTTCTGAGGGGTATATATTACATGGCTAGAGGGTTGGGCTATAATACATTGTTTGGGAACCCAAATCTGCATGGGTGTGGGTCTATGGATAAGGTATTTCTTGGCGATCCAAATCTGTCGAGTATTTGTACTTGGGAAAGAAGATCGAGGGGACTTTGGATGCTGACTCCGCTTCTGTTGAAACTTTGTCCTGCTCTCGTCTGCAGTGTTGCCAATAGCCTGTGGTTGCTGTCCTTTTGGCACCCATATTTGTTTCGTGCCACTTGTTCTGTGATGTTGATACTGCTGCTTTCCTTGCCTTGTCTGGTGGTGTCGTCGGTCTGGGTTCCTCTGTTGTGGTTGACTCCTTCGAGGTTGGGTTTGAGAGGTCCAATGGACACTCTGCTTTGGAAAAGAAGGGAGATCCAACACTTGCGTGACCTGCCCATTAGGAAGTGATTCGTTCTTTATCTTTAATCTAGGCCAGTCCGCAGCAAGTTTGGAAGGATGAGCACCGCAGGGTGTTGTGCTCATTTGGCCACTGATGCAACCCACCTGACCGCTGATTGTGTCTATCTGCCCTAGCGGTTGGGTAGCTACCCCTTCTAGTTTGCAGGAAGCCCCAGGGAAGATCTCCTGTCGTTCTTCTGATTGACAATTGTCCCTAGCCAAGCCCGAGTGGGTTGGTGTAGACGTAACGTGACTGGTCTGACCCAAGATCTTCCGGTCTTCCGTCGCATGCGTTTCATAGGGTCTAGGGTTACAAGCCTCAGTTGGAATGCAATTAGGGAAGTCAAGCGGTATCACTCGCTTCTGTTCTAAGGTTCCAATCTGTAAGGAGCCTTGTCTAAGATTTAGGTCCACTGAGTGATCGTATAGCCAATCTTGGCCAAGGATTAGGGGTTCTATCAGGTCGTCATCATGGCACACTAGTAGCTTCGCTGTCATAGTCACATCCTTAATGAGGATAGGAAGGTCCACCTCACCCATGCAAGGGGTTTCCATGCCTCCTAGGCCTATGAGGTATGCCTCAATTGGCCGCATTTCTATTCCTGAATCCTTATAGTGGGACCATCTAATAGCACTAGTCACAGCACCTAAGTCAATTAAAGCCCTGAGCTCTTGGCAAGGGTTGTCGTGCTTGTTGGTGTATGACAATCATCAATTGAAGGATTATGAAGAAATGAAGTCAAGGAGTCAAGAAGAGAATAAATTCAGAAGGTTGAAGGAAGGACATATTCAGAAAATCCAAAGATATGTACACATATGTACATTAGCTGACTTATACCTTTGTCTAGTCATACACTTGTATATATTCATCTATAAATATGTTGGAAAATGTCGGGCAAATAGAGCAGAAGAAGAATAGAGAATAGGAAGAGAGAAATCAGTTGTAGAGAGTGTCATTAGACACATGGAAAGTGAGTGAATTGTCTATCCTCACTTAGATGTAATTTTTCTGAAGAAATCGAGAAAACTTGCGCCCGATGTTTTGCTGTCTGCTCCTTCTGTGTTTAATCTTTTGAGAAATCCTTCTGCACATATCTAAATCCATAGCTAATCTATCTATGGCTAGAATTTGAGAGGTTAATTGCAATCAGGCTGAGAGAATTTTGTTTAGGAACATTCATATGTGAAAATGTTCTAAGAGTCGTCAGAACTGGCGCACATTTCATCTTCAAAGAAATGGTCATTGCTCAGTCCACAGTGTAAAGTTTTACACAAGTGAGGGCTCAAAATCTAAGTTGGAAGGTAAGCCATCTATGGCTAAAAGATCTTGATCAAACGGGATTTACTTTGGGAGAACCAGTGTTAAGAAGTTGCAGGTGTCAAAGTCGCCATTGCAGAGAAGCTGTTTCAGACATAGGTAAAGTGTTTCACACATTTCTCAGTGTGTATTCAATCATTTAGAGAAATTTAACTTGGTAAAGTTGCGCAATCTCAAGGCAAAGTGTTGTGCAAAGTTTTGTCAAAAACTTTACAGAATTGATTAGTCAATGAGTGATTAATCTGCAGCAGACTTTTCTGAAGAAGTTGAATTTTTCAGAATAATCAATTTTCTGATAAATTGGTGAATGATCTCTAAATTTGGTGGAGTCTAAGGTTAATCTTGATATAGAGGTGATCTAAATTCAAGATTAACTTGTTCTTTTGGAGATTAACACTCTCCATCAGTGGTATCAGAGCGGGTTGTGTCAAAATTGAAGTGAAGAAGACTCCGACTACTGCAGAAATACAAATCTTTACATCTTGAAGGTGAAAAAGGATAAAGGTTGAAGAAAACTTGAAGGTAGACACATTGAAGCCATCAGAAGGATCAGAAGAAGCAAGACTCGAAGTAAAGGTACATTTATTCCTTGTAAAGTCTAAAGTTTTGAAACTACAAGTGAAGCAAGGATGGGAGATAGTCTCCAAATTGAAAAGTTGGATAGAGAGAACTATCCTGCATGGTCTATGAGGATGGAAGCTCATCTTATGAGCAAATATTTGATAGCCTACATTACAGGTGAAGAAGAGAAGCCTAAATTCAGAGATCCTAGTGTTCCAACTAGGGAAGAATTGTCAGATCTAAAAAATTGGATGAAGAAGGATGCTCAAGCAAGGAGCATAATCTACATGGCAGTCAATGACTATTTGCTTCCTCACATTAGAGGACTTGAAAGTGCATGTGACATTTGGAATGCTTTGGAGGAGCATTTCCAAAACACAACCAAATCAAGGAAGGCTTCACTATGGGCAGAATTTACTACTTTCAAGAAGAAGGCCTCACAATCAATCTCTGATTATGTGACAAAGATGAAGAACATTGCAGATTCTCTAGGTGCAGTGGATGAAGACATTGAAGAAGACAAATTGGTAAGACAAATACTCACAGGGCTAAGAGGAGATGAGAAGTGGAAGCCTTTCATTTTATCCACAGAACTTTCATTAGATCACTTTACTCCTGATTTGAATCAATTGTTAGGTCATATGCTAACTTTTGAGAATGATATCAAAGGAGATGTTGATAAGAGTGCAGGTCATGCAATGTATTCTAAAGACAAGAAGAAAGCTAACAAAGGGAAGCAACAATCAGGTGAAGAAGAAGGTACTTCAAACCAAGAAAATTTCATGAGAGGAAAAGGAAGTGGCAGAAGTAGAGGAAGAGGCAGAAACAACAAAGATAATGCAAGAGCTTGTTGGATATGTGGTAAGACCAATCATCTATCTCATGATTGTTGGCATAATAATCAAAACAATGGTAATTATCAGAACTTTAATCAAAGAGTAAGAGGTGGTAGATTTCAGAGAGGAAACTTCAGAGGTAGAGGTGGTAGGAATTCTTTTGGAAGAGGTGGAGGAAGAAACTTCCAAAACCAATCCTATAATAACACCTACTACAATTATACATCAGATCAGAAGGAGGACTCGACTCTCATTATGCATACATGTGAAACCTCACATGAGGACATGAGAGTGTTCTACATTGATTCAGGATGTAGTAATCATTTAAGTGGAAATATTGCTTTGATGACTGACCTAGATCATAATGCAATTAATCATACAGTTCAGACAGGTGATAATACAAAGCATAAGGTAAAGTCAATTGGTTCAGTCAAAGATAAGGATGGGAGCACTCTTCTGAGTAAGGTTCTTTATGTTCCCACAATCCCAAAGAATTTGATCAGTGTAGGTCAAATTGTGGAAAAAGGATATGAGGTAAGGTTCACCAATGATGGAGTTTATGTTGAAGACCCTAGTCAAGGGTATAAACAGGTTGTTACAGGAAAGAAAGAAGGAAGGCTTTTCACATTGAAGGTACAAGGAAATGTTGGACATGCTATGTTCACATATGGAGAGCAGAAGGTGTCAGAATTGGATCTTTGGCACAAAAGACTTGGACACTTTAATGAAAGAGGTATTAAAGAAATGATTAACAATGATTCAGTGCTTGGATTGCCTAACATTGCAGGTCAACACATGACATACAGATGTGAGGCATGTCAATTAGGTAAGGCTCATAAGCAATCCTATTCCAAGCATGGGTTTACGTATTCAGAAAGACTTGAATTGGTGCATACAAATGTGTGGGGTCCTTCAAAGGATTTTAGTATAAATGGTTCAAGATATTATGTCATATATGTTGATGATGCTACCAGGTGGATCACAATTTATGTGATTAAAGAAAAGTCAGAAGTGTTTAATACATTTAAACACTATCATACATATGCAGAAAGGATTACAGGTCAAAAATTGAAAAGACTAAGGTCAGATGGAGGGGGAGAGTATTTTTCAAATGAGTTCAATGATTATTTGTGGAATGCAGGTATAAAGAGAGAAGTTACTTGCAGGTATTCTCCTCAACAAAATGGGGTAGCAGAAAGAAGAAATAGGACTCTTGTTGAGTTTGCAAGGTCCATGATGAAAGAGAAGAATTGTCCAAATTATTTGTGGGCAGAGGCTGTAAACACAGCTACTTATTTGGTCAATAGATTGCCTTGTAAAGTTTTGCAAGGTATGACACCATATGAAGCTTGGTGGGGTAAGAAACCTACCTTGGATCATTGCAGAATATTTGGATGCTTGGCATATGCATATGTGCCATCTCAATTGAGGCATAAGTTGGAGCCTAAGGCAGAAAAGTATGTATTCATTGGTTATGATGATAAGCAAATGGGATACAGGTTGTGGAGTCCATCCACAAAGCAATTCCTTGTATCCAAGGATGTTACATTTGATGAGCAAGGTACTTGGTATGCAGGTAAATATAATGTACATGCAGATGATGAAGAAATAGTGGAACAAAGAAAAGGTAAAGCAAAGATTCAATTACTTGATGAAAGTGAGAACAATGAAGTACAGGTTGAAGTAGAAGAGAGGCCAAGGTTTGATCCAGAATGTGATGAACCAGAGACTTCAAGAAGTGCAGAAGTTAGGAGGTCATCTAGGCACAAATGGCAACCTACAAGGTATAGCTATGACACTTCATTCTTGACTACTAAAGATTATGCTTATTTGGTAAAAGCAGATGAAGATCCATCTACATATGATGAAGCCAAAGGCCAGAGAAATTGGGAAGAAGCCATGCAAGAGGAGTATGATGCATTGATAGAGAATCAGACTTGGGATCTGGTTCCTAAACCTAATAGCCAGAAAATTATTGGATGTAAGTGGGTTTACAAAACAAAGAGATTTCCAGATGGAAGTGTGTCCAGATACAAAGCTAGACTTGTTGTGAAAGGGTATGCACAGACATATGGAGTGGACTATGATGAGACTTATAGTCCTGTGGCAAAGATGACAACAATCAGAACCCTCATTGCAATTGCTGCTTGCAAAGGTTGGAAGTTGTCTCAATTAGATGTTAAAAATGCTTTTCTGAATGGTTATATTTCATATGAAGTTTACATGGAGCAACCAGATGGGTTCAAAGATCAAGTGAATCCAAATTATGTGTGTAAGCTCAAGAGAGCTTTGTATGGATTAAAGCAAGCCCCAAGGGATGGAATTATAGGCTTGTAAAATTCTTGAATGATCTTGGATTTCAAGCATCAAAGGCAGATAGTAGCTTGCTAGTCAAAGCAAGTGAAGATGGGTTCATTTATGTTTGTATTTATGTTGATGACATAATACTTACAGGAACAGATGATAAAGGAATACAAATGATCAAGAAGCAGATGGAGAAAGAGTTCAAAATCAGTGATTTGGGGAACCTATCATTCTTCTTGGGAATGGAGATTTCTTATACTCAACATGGAGTATATGTGACCCAAGAAAGGTATCTTAAAAATTTGCTAACCAAATTTAAAATGGAAGATTGCAGGGTTGCACCTACACCTTTGGAAGTGAATCATAAATTGTCTAGGTTTGGAGGAGAAGAGTTCAGAGATATGAAACTCTATCAAAGTTTGGTTGGTAGCTTGATTTATGCTACATTAACAAGGCCTGATTTGTCATATGCAGTTGGTGTGCTTTCACAATTTATGCATTGTCCTAGAAAGGAACATTGGATTGCAGGACAAAGAGTACTTAGGTACATCAAGGGTACACTCAGAGAAGGGTTGTACTATGGATTTACTTCTGATACAAGAGTGAAGATATATAGTGATGCAGATTGGGCAGGTAATGTGGATGATAGAAGATCAACACATGGATACTTGTGTTATGTAGGAGACAAATTGATTTCATGGTGTTCTAAGAAGCAACATACAGTTGCTTTGTCATCTACAGAGGCAGAATATAAAGGTATGGTGGAAGCTGCAAAGGAGGTAATATGGCTAAAGACACTTACGAAAGTTTTTGATGTTGTTCAAAGTACTCCTATTGTTTGTGGAGACAACATGAGTTCTTTATACTTGGCAGCTAATCCTGTGTTTCATGCTAGAACTAAGCATATTGAAATACAGTATCATTTTCTGAGAGAGAAGGTCATTGAGAAGGAGATTGAAGTCATACACACTCCCACAAAAGATCAAGTTGCAGATATGATGACAAAAAGTCTAGATGGACCAAAACTACAAAGATTCAAGGATATGGCAGGAATCAAGAAGATAGAGAAGAATCTCAATTAATGATTGAGGGGGAGCTGTTGGTGTATGACAATCATCAATTGAAGGATTATGAAGAAATGAAGTCAAGGAGTCAAGAAGAGAATAAATTCAGAAGGTTGAAGGAAGGACATATTCAGAAAATCCAAAGATATGTACACATATGTACATTAGCTGACTTATACCTTTGTCTAGTCATACACTTGTATATATTCATCTATAAATATGTTGGAAAATGTCGGGCAAATAGAGCAGAAGAAGAATAGAGAATAGGAAGAGAGAAATCAGTTGTAGAGAGTGTCATTAGACACATGGAAAGTGAGTGAATTGTCTATCCTCACTTAGATGTAATTTTTCTGAAGAAATCGAGAAAACTTGCGCCCGATGTTTTGCTGTTTGCTCCTTCTGTGTTTAATCTTTTGAGAAATACTTCTGCACATATCTAAGTCCATAGCTAATCTATCTATGGCTAGAATTTGAGAGGTTAATTGCAATCAGGCTGAGAGAATTTTGTTTAGGAACATTCATATGTGAAAATGTTCTAAGAGTCGTCAGAACTGGCGCACATTTCATCTTCAAAGAAATGGTCATTGCTCAGTCCACAGTGTAAAGTTTTGCACAAGTGAGGGCTCAAAATCTAAGTTGGAAGGTAAGCCATCTATGGCTAAAAGATCTTGATCAAACGGGATTTACTTTGGGAGAACCAGTGTTAAGAAGTTGCAGGTGTCAAAGTCGCCATTGCAGAGAAGCTGTTTCAGACATAGGTAAAGTGTTTCACACATTTCTCAGTGTGTATTCATTCATTTAGAGAAATTTAACTTGGTAAAGTTGCGCAATCTCAAGGCAAAGTGTTGTGCAAAGTTTTGTCAAAAACTTTACAGAATTGATTAGTCAATGAGTGATTAATCTGCAGCAGACTTTTCTGAAGAAGTTGAATTTTTCAGAATAATCAATTTTCTGATAAATTGGTGAATGATCTCTAAATTTGGTGGAGTCTAAGGTTAATCTTGATATAGAGGTGATCTAAATTCAAGATTAACTTGTTCTTTTGGAGATTAACACTCTCCATCAGTGCTCTAGCCTGATTGTAATGAATGGTCTCCTGTCCACTATACTAGGATGAGTGGTTGACTTTACTTGACACATGGCCATGGGATATCTGGGTGTAGTTTCCAGATGGTTATACTGCTCTCTCCCTAGTCCTTGTCTTCTTAACTTCATGCGTTTAATGCGTTCTATTGCTTCTGCCTGAGCTTCCGCTCATATTCTATTTTCTTCCTCCTTACGCTTCTTTGCCAACGTGAGTCGTCTAAGCATATCCTCAGTAAGAGGTTCCTGATATAGCTTGACTCTACAGCCACTAATATAATTAGGCATTATATCTCCTTCTAAAGTGGCTAATTGTACTGCTCCACTTGTTGATAGTCTGTTAATGATCATAGGTCCATAACCTCGCTTTTCTAACTTACATGCGTGTTGTTTCAGCGTATATACTAGAACTAAATCTCCTTCTTTTAAGCCTTTATCTTTCACATGTGCATAAAAATATGCTTTCTGTCGCTTCTTCGCTGCATATATTCCTGCTGCTGCCTTTAACCTGGTTTCTCCTAATCGTTCCAAGTCCATTATTCTTGCTGATAATTCATGGCCGGTCCACTGATGTTCTTGTGCAACCTTAAGGGTCAGTATCAAGAAGTCCAAAGGAAGCACTGCATTCTGACCAAAAACCATCTGAAAGGGAGTTGCATTGAGTACGGTCTTGTAGGCCACTCGATATGCCCAAACAACGTGGTGTAACTGTTTGTCCCAATCTGAACGTTTGTTGTTCACGAGTTTCGTCAGTACGTTACAAAGGATCTTATTAGTGCTTTCAGCCTGACCATTGGCCTGAGGATGATATGGTGCGGATTTCTTGTGAATCACCATAAAATCCTGTAACAAATATTCAATGACTTGGTTTAGAAAGTGAGTGCCTTGATCGCTCACTAACTCTATAGGCAATCCATATCTTGTAAAGACATTCTCAAATAAGAATTTTGCAGTTGTGTGTGCATCATTCTTTTTTGTGGCTTTTGCCTCTACCCATTTCGTAAGATAATCTGTGGCAACAATAATGTATTCAGCATGTGTACCTTTTGCAGGGGGGTTAATGGGTCCTACAAAGTCTATACCCCACTTTGAAAATGCACGTCCGCCCATCATGGGTTTCAATGGCATTTCATCTCTGCGAGTAGGAAACTGAGTTCTTTGGCACACATCACATCTCTTAACATAGGTATGAGCATCCATGTGAAGAGTGGGCCACCATAGTCCTGCAAAGAGGATGGCTTTGATTATCCTATCGGGTCCAAAATGACCTCCTGCAACACCTTGGTGTGCAGTCTCTAGTATGCTCAGATAATCGCTCTCATGAACACATTGTCTTAGATATCCATCTCGTCCTCTTTTGTATAGGTTATCGCCAATAAGTGAATAGTTGTGAGCTTCCTGCTCTAGACTGCGTTGTCGAGCTAAGGTCATTCCTTGAGGGAATGTGTTTGTCCTCAAGTATGTCACTAATTGTTCACTCCAGTCTGGTGTGAGAGACACATGATATAATGTAGCATGCTCTACTGGTGGTCTTTCACAACAAACATGGCATTCTTTACACAAGTTGTAGACATCTGCTTCCATCGTAGGCCAATATACTCCTAGCCTATGCAGAGTCTGTAATGTTCGATGTTTTGAATGATGTTGCTTTAATGCACCTATGTGTGCTAATTGCAACCAATTCACATGTTCTGATTCATCTACACAACAAGCAAGAATCTTTTGATTATCCTATTTATATATGCTTCCTGCTATGATTTGATATCTCTGAGATTTGGTAATTTCTCCTTCTTTGATCTCTATCCTAGGATTCTTGGGTCCGTACGTGAGAATAGGGACTAAAGGCTTAGCCCATTCTGGTGCTATCTCAAGATTAAACAAGTATGCATCTGGTAGATCATCCGCTACTCCTTGAGGAGCTTCTCCTGAGGTTAATCTTGAAAGGTGGTCAGCTCTAAGATGTGTCTTTCCTTTCCTGACTACGACTTCAAAATCATACTCCATGAGTAATAGAAACCAACGTATCAATCGTCCTGTGTTACATGGTTTGTTGACTAAGTACAATAGGGCTTGATGATCTGTAAAGAACTTGAACTTATTGGCCAACAAGTAGTGCCTAAACTTCTTTACTGCGTAGATCATCCCTAATCCTTCTCGTTCCGTCGTGGTGTAATTTCTTTCAGCTGCGTTCAATTGTCTGCTCGCGTAAGCTATGGGGAGATCTATGTTACCTTCATTCGTGGGTTGTGCTAACACACATCCTATGGCGTAATTGGATGCATCCACATGTACATGGAATGGCTTACTCCAATCTGGGATAGTCAATATAGGTGCTGAGCACAAACGTCGTTTGAGTTCATTGAATGAATTTTCACATTCATCTGTCCATTCGAAATTGGTTAAAAGAGAGTACAAAGGCTTGGCTATGATTGCATACATGTGTATGAATCTCCTATAATATCCGCAATGGCCCATAAATGCTTGTACCTCTTTCACATTAGTTGGTCTAGGTAATTCTGCAATTACCTTCACCTTTTCTTCATCCGTAGAGATTCCATTTTTTGACACAATGTGTCCTAGAATTTTGCCTTGTCTGACCATGAAAACGCATTTTTCTGGGTTCAAACAAACCTGATATTCTCGACATTTGTCAAATATTTGTCTTAACTCTGGGATATGTGTCTGTCTTACATTTGAATGTGCACATAAGTCATCGACATAAACTTCCAAACTCTTGCGTAAGAATTCCTTAAAAACATGACACATGAGTCGCTGGAAAGTGGCGGGTGCATTTGTTAAGCCAAACGGCATCACACGAAATGCAAATATGCCCCATTCAGTGGCAAATGCCATCTTGTGTTGATCTTCTGGAGCAATGGCTACTTGATTATAGCCTGAAAATCCATCAAGAAAGCTGTAAACTTCCTTGCCCGCAACTCTTTCCAATAAATGTTCCGTGATAGGAAGAGGATAACTATCTCTAATCGTTGCGGCATTAACTTTTTTAAGGTTAATACACACACGCAATTTTCCATTCTTCTTGGGCACAACCACAATGGGGGATACCCATTCGGTATGCTCAATTTCGTAAATGAATCCTGCTTCTATCAAGCGATCTATCTCCTCTTTAATCTTCGCAGCGTAGTTATCATTGTACGTGTAAGGTTTCTGTTTTGTCGGTTTTGCATCTGGAGTCATAGGGATTCTATGAGAACATATATCTGGATCTACTCCTTTCAAATCTTTTTAACTCCAAGCAAAAACATCTCTATATTCGCGCAATAGGGCAACTAGCTCTTCTTCTTCTTCCTTCGTCAAATCATGCCCTGTGTATGTACATTTTTCTTCTTCTCCTTCTATGGCTACTATATTTTCTTGGTTTTCTCTCGGTTATCATATACATGTCCGTCATTCGCTTTTCTATTAGGCATTTGTACCATGATTCTTCTATCTTCGATTTCATATTTCTTGAAGTTCTCGGGTACTTCAAACAAAGATTCTTCTTTTTCTAACATGGTTTCTTTCTTCTTTCTTTTCTTGCCTTCGGTCTTAGTAGTCACTTGAGTGGCTAACCTTACCTCATTCGTAATTTCCTCGTGTCTCTGAGGGTGAGTCTCTACTTCGTAGAAATATTCTTCCTCTGATGCAAATGGAGAGTCCATGATAATTGATTCTAAATCAAAATCACTCGCATCCTCAAATGCATCAGTGCTAGGTTCACATTCTTCTAAAATTGCATCGCCCATGATTGGCTTTATCGTGAAAACTGAGATATCATAGCCCTCCTCGTCACAGTGGGGTGTCCATTGTTCTTCATTGATGGCTACATCCATGGTTGCTAGGATTTCTGCCCAACCATGGGGTTCAAACTCTTCGTCAGGGAATACTACAGGTGCGTAGGCTGGATCCTGAAGGGTTCGTGGATGTTGTTCTACACCTAAAGTCCTGGCTTCTAACCTTTCTTCATCTTGTTTTGCTACCTTACACATCCATAAATGGGTATCCTCATGCAACCAAGAAGGATCTGATTCTAATGAGTGCACGGATTCCGTCTCTACTGGTGTCTTATGGATGGTATTCCATTGTATTGGGGGTACATCTCTATGTGAATAGTCTTTAAGATTGACTTTGGTAGTCACTCCTAAATGTTGCAAGTACAAAGAATTAGTTCCCCAATCTTGTACAATTTGCAACTGACGCATGAATGGTCGTCCCAATATCATCTCATAAGCATGGTTTTTTGCAAAGTCACAAATGGCAAAGGTATGCTCAAATTCTACACCACAAGTGGTGAGAGATATGCCTTCTAGTAAGCCTAATGGTTTTTCTATGTGTCCGTCAGCCATTTGTAGCTTCATCCTGGTGGGTCTTAATGCTGGCTTACCCCAACGTTTCCATAAAGCGGTGGTAGCGATGGCTACGCCGGCTCCTGAATCTAAGATGGCCTTCGTGGTGTAGCCCTGATGGGTTATCGGAAGATAAGTGTTACCTTCCTCTCCTTTGCTTACATCTCCAATCTTTTCTACGGGTATCTCTGGTACCTTATTTTGTGATCCTATTTGTGAGGGAGTAGTGGCAAGCTCGGGGAATTGATTTGCTACATGTTTCCACAATTCTGGTTTTACCTTTAACAACTCCTCTAGAGTGAGATTACATTGTACTTTAGTGTTCTTGATCACTTCCGTGTTTCTAGGGATTACTGATTCTTCATTCCTCACGATTATCGTGGGTGCTCTCATACTAATAGACTTTGCTTCCCAAGGTCCCGTGAACTGAGGTAATTCTTGTAAAGAATTAGATTCAAATCCTGTGTGTTTACTCAGTTGTTCCTCCTCTACATCATCGTAAATGGAGGGAATGCCTTGGGGAAATTGCTCCTGCAAGTCATCTATTTCTTGAATAGGAGGATGGGTTCCTTGTTCCTTTCTCCATTTCTCTTCTTGGATTTCTCTCAAAAATTCATGTGAATATTTATGTATGGAAGACAAATTGTCTTGACTTTCTGAGTTGGGTACTTGAGACAGGGATGGCGCATTCCTTTCCTGTGTCTCTGGGACAATAGGGTTCCTAGGCTGATCCTTTTTCTCTTTGCTTTCAATCAAATATTCTAGCCTCTCCATTAGTCCTTGAAAGTGTAACTCCGGTTTTGCCATGTTATTCCAATTGAGATATCTAGAGGCTTCAAACAAAGCTTGTGCTAGTTCTACCATCTTCATGCAAAGTTTAGTTCTCTCAATTTCTAGATCAGCTCGAGGGTAGTTTTTGCTCATTTCAGCTACCTGAGGTCCCTCTTTTAATCTAGCCTGATATGCACGAAACATCATGTCTAGATTTTCTGGTATGGGTTCCGCTAAAACTGATCCTGATTTCTGAGCTGGATTCTCTTGATTCAAGTCCTGCGAAGTCAATTCTAGGATTTTGGCTCTAGATTCCTTCAAACTTCCTTCCAACTCAGTTATCTTTTTACTCCATTTTCTCGTAATTCTTTCTCTAGAATCTTTCCAAGATTTTGTCTTTTTACTGCTAGATTCTGCAACTTCACTACTTTCGGCTACTTTCTCTTGATTAAGCTGTTGGTTTTGTAAGAGCGCCTGGCCTCTTGTTATAGCTTGGATAGGCACGTATGTAGGGTTGGATCCATCTGTGTTATTTACAATACCTATCACGTTGATCGGTGTCTGTGTTGACCTAAGCATCAACTTAGGGACTTGCGGAGAAAGAGACTATACCTCAATCCCCTCACAAGTGCATATAGTGGGGATACATTCTTTGAATTATCAATCCAAAGAGTATACAAACCTAGCCGAGTGTATGAAGACATGCAATCATGTAATGGTCAATGCAAGTGAACTACTCAAAGAATGTAAATGAGGCAAAGACTTATCCAAATAAGCTTCAACTGTTGGTCATGGCGAAACGATACTTGGTGCAGCAGCCGTCAGTATTTTGGACTTTTCTCCCAGCTCCGAACTCCAAATATAGCGAATAGCATATGCGTTTCAAAGCTCTCGAGAAGACGCATCCAATGGCAGTGGTTTCACTCAATTCCGACGCTCCTAATTCAAGCTATGAGTGAAATACTGAGTCGCGGGAATACTTTCCTACACTTCAGCACTTCTTACACTTCGCACACACCTTACCTACAGCAAATAAACACTTTCATGGATAGACAACACTCACAAGCACTCTTTCCAAGCAATACACATGCATACAAGCTCACGAAGAAGAAGATAAGGAGTGAAGAAGACACAAATTCGAATTTCTGTGCTCTCTATTCTCACAATGGCAAAAAGTTCTTTACAAAGAGTCACATTTGACTTATATACTAGTGCCCTAAAAATGGTCCTTTCACACAAGAGACCGGCACTTTATTCACTAAAAGACTAATTTTCTACTATTTTACATGGGTAAGCTTCTAATCTTCTGTGGGGATGCATCTAGAGGACTCCTATAGTGCCTTTACACGGAAAATATATTACAAGAATGATTATGATACAAAAAATGTGATGTCCAAATAGGAAAAATTTTGGGGCCCATCTTTTTCTCTGCTTTGTGCGCTCTTTAACTCTGCAACACTCTCCCCCTCTTCGTCTCTGTCGTCCCTTGACAGACTTTGCTTCCCGCACGCGTCTAGTGGTCAGTGTTGCCTGATTCTTGATCTTGCATTACGTTTTAGAGGCGCTCTGCTTTTCTCCGCACGCTCCCCTTGGTCAGTGTTGTCTGTAGTTAAACAGACATGCAGATTTGATGGCCTTCTTGATTCAAGCTCTACTACTCGAGAGCCTGTTGCACTTGTCTTGCCTGTTGACTTGGGTTGTCACGCACGCCACCAGTGACTAGGAATGTGCTGTTCTTAGTCACCCTCTTAAACTTTTCAGCCTCTACCCCTTTATAACTTTTGGTCCTCTGATTTGTCCTGGTTGCACACATCGGACCCTGTTGTATTGCTTTGAGGCTGTTTACTTCTTTCCACCGTGCATGACCTGGCTGTTTTCTCCTTTTGCCTGATGCGTGCCCCTGCGGGGCTCTGTGCAGAGATGGGTAATGCGCCCCTGCGGGGCTTCCTGCAGAGATATATCTTCAGATATTGCTTTTTAATGAAGCTGCTTCTTTCGTTGTCTTCTTCTTTTCTTCTTCTTACTCGATTCTCCCTCAACACTGCCCCCCTCCTGGACTCTGTCGTCCCCGACAGGCTTTGATAAGCGACGGGCATATGTTTGATAAACTCTTTGCTCTGTATTATTCAGCTGATTGGCTTCACGTATCATGAGTTGTTTCCATTGTTCTGCCTTCACACCGTCATTGGGTGGCTGTCTGTGATCTGCGAAGAAGCTAAGCTCATATGCCACTAATCTGGCATTTAAATTAGATGACATCTTCAAAAAGATTTCGAAATCTATTTCAAAAAATCCTGTAAAGAAAGCTTCTTCGAAAGTCTGCATATATACACTTGGCAAGAACATAATTCGAGAATAATAAGCCATTATTGTTGGGCGGCTAGGCATAACTGACAGATCAAAAATGAGGATCTCCGTGCCCTGATTAATGCCTATGAAGTTCAAAAATGTGTATGCCGCATGCTTGAATACCTTCAAAACTGTGAGGATCATGCTAAGTATTTTGTTGGTCATTTTTACAGCTAAATCAGGTACTGTCGCGTAATTCTGTAGCCAAAATTCTATGGTTTTGACCATATAATCCTCCGTTGGTAAATAGTTATGTGGCAGGCTCGGAAGCATAGGATAATTGAGCCACTGCTTATTGATAGTGCCGCTTCGTTGCAAATCTAAAAATTCCCTGGTATCCCTTCTGCGTGGTAATGGACAAAATGAAGGGTTTACCTGGAATGCATATGGTGCTGCTTGCCAATGCACTCGTAGTGTGGGATGTTTCTCCAAAAACTTTCGTCGCCATACTGGTTGTGCAGCTTCAAACTCCGCTTGTGTGTATTCGAATGTGTCATGTTTGAAGTTAAGCTGCTCATCTGGACTCTTGTGTGTAATCTTCATTATATAACGTCTTGTCTTTTCTTTCAAGAGTCCAAATGGAATATTGAAGGGCCTCATGATTTTGTCCAGGTCTTTACCTTTGATCTTGGCTTCCTTCATGACTTTTACTACTTCATTTTCAAAATTTTCTGTTAATCGGGACACCACTAGTGCCCGTTCCTTCTGACTTATTTCTGCAGTATATGGCATAGGATGGTCATCATGTATATCCGCCACCTGCTCACGTATTGGAGAATTATAGATCGGGTGAGATAGAGGACTTACCTCTACCTCGTCAGTAGGATTTTCCTTTTCTGGCACTACTGGTGTCCCGATCAGTGCTTTCTCTTTTATTTGAGTCTTCAACCGTTCTATGCATTCATCTTTTTCTTGTATCTTTTGCATGGCTTCTCCGAGTGTTTCTTTAGTGGCCAATAGTTCTTTACCTATGTCAGCTACATGATCCATGTTTTCACTGTAGCTTTGGACCATTTTGGCATTCACCTTTTGTAATTGACGCTTCAGTTCACTGGTTTCATTGGCATATCTGCTTTTCCATTCCTCTATCTGGGCTTGTTCTTGCTTTAGCAGCTCTTCGTATTTTAAGATCTGATCCCGTAATTCTTGATCTTTGGTTTCTGTGGAGCCCTGTTGTATGAGTGGTTGATCATATAATAAAGACTGCATTAGTTCTTTATTTCTGTTGCGGAGGTTGTCGTTTTCTTCCATATACAGCTTGAGTTGTTGCTCTAATAGCATGCTTCTCATTTTCATTTTCTCTTTCTCCGCCTCGCTCGCATCGTGTAATCTTTGCAACTCGGTTAGTTGTGTATGCATCTGTTGATTATGAGCGATGGATGCTTCATGTTGTGTCTTGATTGCCAACACTTCAGTATTTTTGTTTGCTAATTCTTTTTGTGCTGCAATCAATTGTGCCGATAGCTGCTCACTTATGAGTTGAAACTGATTCTTTTCTCTTCTTGCTTGATCATAGTCGGCATCTATATCCATCAACTGCTGTTGAGTATCCATGGCCGTCTGAATCATCTGCTTGACTACAGGCTTTAGCTGAGTAACATCCACATTAAGCCATGTTTTTGGTATTGTCGGCTCTTCCCCGGTATTGATGTCTTTTCCCTGTGCAATATGTAATGTAGTGTCATGGGGCTACGTAATCTGAAGCTGGATCCTTGGCTCAGCCCCCATGTCTTCTTTGTTTCCCTGAGGTGTGTCATCAGGCACCTCGATCACAGTCTGCTCTTGGTGTTGGAGCTCCTTCGTTTCCTTACTCACTGGAGTTTGTTCTTCCTCTTTAATAGGTGGTTTTACATGTGCAACACAGGTTGTGTCTTCTTTGATGCTTATTTTTGTAGTGTCATTCAATTGAATGACGTGCTCCGGTTCCATAGATTCTTCGACTCTCTTTTCCTTTTCTTCCTGATTTTGTGGCGTGACTTCAACTTGATCCACTTCATTCCATTCATCTTCTTGTGTTTCTGTCCGTATATCAGTATCCAATGTATCTTTTTTAGGGTTGGATTCCGTGTTGGTACTAGAATCATCAATGCCCAGCTCTTTGTATCTTCCAGCTTGTTTTGGTGTTTGCTCTGGATTCCGTTGTGTCTTCTCTTGACTAGTCTGTCTATAATGATGACCTTGAATGTTTAAATTTACCTGCCCTTGCATATACTGATGTGTCTCTTCGAGGGCAGCGGACAGATCTCTCTTTGTAATCGGCATTTGAGCCGTCGTTATCTTCGGTAAGAGATGAGTTCTCTTTGATTGTGGAGTAGCTTGGGCTTCCTCTTCCCGTAAACGCTTCGTACCCCTCATGGGTTTCTGTGTGCTGGTTCCAGCTTCTTCAACCATAACTACCGATTTCTTCTTCTTAGGGACCGTAGCAGATTTTGCGTATTTTGCCAGCCCTTCTGAGGTTGGCATCTCTCTCAAACAATTCTTCATTTCTAAAGCTTCATATATCAGTAATGTGAGAGCTGAACTACCATTCAAAAATTTCTTCTGGCCCCATTTCTTCTGTGCTTCAAACAACCTTTCTTGGACATACCCTGTTAAATTGATTTTGTTTCCAATTTGCCTCATGGCATGTGATAGTAGTTGGACTACTATCTTCTGTGGAGCTGTATACCTGTGCATGCTGGGAAAGCAAAAATGTTGATGTACCAATCGCACAGCATCTTCTATGTCAATTCTGTTAATGTCCAGGAAGGATCTCTTCTTAGGGTCATGACATTCTTCTTTCACACTAGTAATGCCTGCTTGATTCCATCCAAAAGCTCTATTAATTAACTCATGTGTGAATTGGATGGTCTTCCAAGTCCCTACTTTATCCAATACTCGGGCTTCTGGGACTGAGATCTTCGTCGCGGCAGGCTGAATGGTATTCATTACCTGTGCACATCTTTGAAAGTCCGGAACATAGATAGGCAGTTTGAGAAATGCCTCTATTCCCGCTTGTGTCCATACATCCTCAATATGAGGTAGTCCTTGTATTATCGTCTTGAAATCTTGGGACATGATAGGAAAATAATGATCTGTATCCATTATCTTGATAGTTGTCATGAAGATTAGTTCTGCCACTGGTTGATCATCCCGAAACCAGTGACCTCTTGCTTTTGTTACTGATTCTAATGGAAGAAGTTGCACCTCTTCCTGCTGCGTAGATTCGGAATCAGTTGATGCCATCTGCACTCAATGTAGAGCATGAATTAGTTGCCATATATTATCATAAATCCTCCTTTATTTGTTTGTCATAAGCTTGGTATTGCTCCGAGTGAATGATGTCGTCCCTTTCCCGTGTGTGTGAGAAAGGTAATACCTGAATTTTTCTCATTTTTATGTGTTTTTATATTTTCATCTGAAAAGGAAAACAAAAAGGTTAGTTTATAGCCGAAGCACTTATTAAATTTTTTGGAGTATTTTTCTTAGTATATGTACAAGTGCTCTCCTATTTCCCCATTAGGAAAATGTGCTTGACTATCCTGAAATAGAAGAAGGATGTGCCGAATGCTTGGCCTTGTGGTGTGGCCCTATCATGCATACTTTGGATCTTGAAGACTCCATATGTGTGCAATTGGAATTAGTTGGCGTATGCATGCCGTCCATTTTGTCTTTCGGTATCCAAATTTGCTTCATTGTGCTGGGCTTCTTTGTATGTTGCCCATTTCCACTGAATGTGGCTCTTTTCTTCTTGTTGTAGGTCTGCTTGATCTGATTTGTGAATCTCGGAATGGGTCGGGTGGCCCTTGCAGACTCCTTCTTTCTCCAGTAACTCCTCTGTTGTGGCTGTTGTGCCTGTGTACCAGTTTGGTTCTTCTTGTGCTCAGGATCATCCCTTCGGTTTGTTTTCTTGGTAGTGCATGACTTAGGTATCCAAATTTGCGAACGATCCGGTTGAGCGGCTACGACTTTCTTTGGAATCCATATCGTAGTAATTTGTCGATGACTTCGTTGTTCAGACTGAGTTGGTTTTTCCTTTGATTGTTTGTTCTGATGTCGGTTGTGCTTCTGTCGTTGAAGATACTCCTCCACTTGGTCTTTCTTTATCCATGCTTGATTTGAGTATGGGCTAGGGTATATTTTAATGGGTATAGATTTTGAATCACTCAGAGAACTAGTCTCTCTAATGCATGGTGTTTCGGTGAGGTTGGTTTTAGTTTGACTGGCACTCTCAAGACTTGCTAGGTTAGAACAAGGTGTGCAAGCAGAATTTGATGTGTCCGCACCTATAGTACTCGATGAAGGTGTTTCTATAGTGCTAGTGATTGTACATTCAGGACTTTGTTCATTAGAATGAACTGTTTGCTTCATGCTCACAGATTTGTGTGGTCGTTCATCTAGCAGACTGAATACTTCACGATGTCCTATCCTGGCTGAGATGTATCCTAACGCCAATTGAATGGTCACTTCGTATTCATAAATCCAGTCTTGACCTAACACTACCTCTTCAAGTAAATCTTGGTCATGACACACTAACAGCTTTTGTTCCATAGTGTTGTTGCCAAGATGCAACGGTAAGGTGATCTCACCTATGCATTGAGTGATTGTTCCTCCTATTCCTATCAACTGGGCCATCGATGGGCGCACTTCCTCCTTGAGTTTTTGGGTCAACAAAAACTTGATGCAGCTCACAGCTGCTCCTGTGTCAATGAGAGCATCCACCAAGTGGTACTCCATTTTTCCTGCTCCCAAATTTAGATATGGTTGTGTTCTTTGCGATCCTAGGTTTTGAGTGGCTCTAAAATTAGCCATAGGGATGAGTTCTTCTCCTAGACGACATCTTTCATCTCACTCTCTCATCCACTCTTTCCGTTTCTTTATTCTTTCCAATGCTTCCTGTCTTGCTTCCTCTCGTATTCTTTCCTCTTCTATGCGTCTGTTTTTACCTTTGATTAATCGTGACATAGTTTCTTCAGTTAATGGTTCTAGGTATTTTTTCACTCTACACCCACTGATGTAGTTTGGTAATACATCTCCATCTAAGGTTGCTAAGCTAATGGCTCCACTTGTAGATATACAGTTAATAATTAAATGACCATATCCTCTTTTCTGCAACTTCTTAGCATGCTGTTTCAAGGTGTATACCAAAACTAAATCTCCTTCCTTTAAATTTTTGTCCTTGATATGCGTATCAAAATAGGCTTTCTGTCGTCGTTTAGCAGCATAAATACCTGCTACTGCTTGTAACCTAGTTTCATGAAGCTTTTCTATTTGGTCCAATTGAGCTGACAGTTCATGTCCTGTCCACTCGTAAGTGGCTGCTACTCTCAGAGTGGGAATCAAGAAATCAATTGGCAAAATAGCATTTTGTCCGTACACTAAGTTAAAAGGAGTAGTGCCTATTGCGGTTTTATAGGCTACTCAAAATGCCCATAACGCATGATGTAACTGCTTATCCCAATCTGATCTACCGTTGTTAACGATTTTGGTGAGAACAGTACACAAAATTTTATTTGAACTTTCTGCTTGTCCATTTGCTTGTGGGTGATAAGGGGCTGATTTCTTATGAATTACTAAGAATTCATTCAATAAGGCTTCTATCACTTCATTAACAAAGTGCGTACCTCTATCACTCACAATTTCTATTGGTAGTCCAAATCTAGTGAAAATGTTCTCGAAGAGAAACTTGGCTGTAGTTCTTGCGTCATTTTTCTTTGTTGCTTTTGCTTCAACCCATTTGGTCAGGTAATCTGTGGCTACAATTATATATTCAGCATGAGATCCTTTTGTTGGTGGGTTAATAGGTCCTATAAAGTCTATTCCCCACTTTGTGAAAGCTCTAGCACTCATCATGGGTCTAAGTGGCATCTCATCCCGCCTAATTGGATATTTCGTTCGTTGACAAGTATCACACCGTTGCACATATGTTATGGCGTCTTGGTGTAGGGTTGGCCACCACATTCCCGCAAAGAGGATAATTTTTACTGTTTTGTCTGCAGAGAAGTGTCCTCCTGCAGCTCCTGTATGAGCCATCTCTAAGATAGAAAGATATTCATTTTCATGGATGCACATTCTTAATTGGTTATCCTTCCCGCGTTTAAAGAGTTGTTTTCCTATGATGGCATAATCTTTACTCTGTTCTTCAAGAGCACGCTTCCTTGCTAAAGTAGCTCCGTCAGGGTATTCTTGAGTTTTCAAGAACTTTACTAAAGGCATGCTCCATCTTGGTGCTATTGTAGAATAGCATAAGGTAGAGTTCTCATCTGGGATTTGTTCTTGACAGGTCAGACAGGTTGACACATAGTTATGTGCATCTCTTTGCATGGTAGGCCAGTATATGCCAAATCTCTTGAGTGTTTGCCACGTTCCATTAGCATTCAAATGAGTTTTCCATTGGTTTATGTGTGCTTTCTGAAGCCACATTTCTTGTTCCTCTTCTTCCACACATCTCATCAATAATCCGCTTGAATCCTGGTGGTACAAACTTCCCGCAATGATGTGAAGGTTTTTAGTCCTCCAGAGGTCTTGCATTTGGTTTGGTGTGATCCCATCTTTAGGTCCATGCGTAAGTATAGGGATCAATTTTTCTGCCCACTGAGGACATACTTCCAGGTTAAAAAGATAAGTGTCTGGCAGGTCATCGGGTATTCCTATGGGTGGTTCTCCATGGGTCATTCGAGATAAGTGGTCCGCTCTTATGTGGGTGTTTCCCTTCTTGACTATTACCTCAAAATCAAATTCCATCAGCAATAAAAACCATCGTACTAGTCGTCCTGTATTACAAGGCTTGTTGACTAGGTACAATAGGGCTTGATGATCAATGAAGAATTTGAATTTGTTTGCCAGTAGGTAATGTCTGAACTTTTTGACGCGTATACCATCCCTAGGCCTTCTCTCTCCGTGGTAGTATAATTGCATTCCGCTTGATTCAGTTGTCTACTAGCGTAGGCTATCGGGTGGTCTAATTTTCCTGTGTCAGCTGGTTGAGCTAAGATGCAACCAATGGCAAACTTGGAAGCATCCACATGAATGTGAAAAGGTTTATTCCAATTAGGGACTCGAAGGATTGGAGCTGAACTCAATCGATTCTTTAACTCATTAAAAGCTTTTTCACATTCTTCGGTCCAATTAAATAGAGTCAATAATGCATAAAGAGGTCTAGCAATTATGGCATACATATGTATGAATCTTCGATAGTAGCCACAATGTCCCATAAATGCTTGAACTTCTTTAGCAGTCTTTGGTCTTGGTAAATCCAAAATTACTTTGATTTTGTCTTCATCTGTTGAAATCCCATTCTTAGAGACAATATGTCCTAAGATTTTCCCTTGTCGAACCATGAAGACACATTTTTCAGGATTGAGGCATACTCGATATTGTCGACATTTGGCAAAAATCTTTTCTAGTTCAGGGATGTGCTTTGATCGTATAGCTGAATATGTACAAAGATCATCCACGTATACCTCCATACTTTTTCTCAGAAACTCCTTGAACACATGACACATCAATCTTTGGAAAGTAGCTGGGGCATTCGTTAAACCAAAAGGCATGACTCTAAAGGCGTATACTCCCCACTCAGTTGCGAACGCTGTTTTATGTTGGTCCTCAGGAGCAATGGCTACCTGATTATACCCTGAAAAGCCATCCAGAAAACTATAAACTTCCTTCCCTGCTACCCTTTCCAAGAGATGATCCGTAATTGGTAAGGGATAACTATCCCTTATGGTTGCGGCGTTCACTTTCTTCAAATTGATGCACACTCTTAACTTTCCATTCTTTTTTGGTACAACCACCAAAGGTGACACCCATTCCGTGTGCTCAATTTCATAGATGAATCCAGCATCTAGTAACTTGTCTATTTCTTCCTTTATTTTGGCTGAATACACATCATTGTAAGTGTATGGTCTTTGTTTCGAAGGTTTGGCTTCGGATGTCATGGGGATTCTATGTGCACATATAGATGGATCTACTCCTTTTAAGTCCTTATAGGTCCAAGCAAAGACATCCCGATATTCTCTTATGAGTCGAATTAACTCTTGTTCTTCTTCTAATGAGACATCCTGTCCTATGAAGGTGCATCGTTCCTCTCCTCCTTCTATAGTTACAACTATTTTTTTAGTTTGTTCCTTATTATCATATGCTATTCCAGGCTGTGCTTCTCTTTTCGGCATTTGAATAGCAATTTTCCTCTCCTCCACTTCGTATTTTTTAAAATGAGCTGGTACCTCAAATTGGTCTTGGGGTCTGTTTTCTCCATCTTCAGATTCTCTTTCAACTTCTAATTCCCCTTTCTGTGTAAGTTCCTGGTGTTTCTCATTGGCAGTGATATTTATGTTGGTGGTACTATTCCCTAGATCCATGGGTTCGGGTTCCATTTCAATGCTTTCGTAGTCCTCCTTCCAGTCTTTCTCGATCACTTCTCCTTCTTCAGCCTCCTGAAGGACTACCATATACAGACTAACATCATAACCCTCCTCATCGATACATTCGTTCATGGTCACTACTTCTTCGTTTACACAGACATCAAGGGTAGCTAAAATTTCCATCCAACCGTGAGGTTCAAATTCTTCATCCAGAAATACTTGCGGCATGTAAGCTGGATCTTGTACAGACCTCGCTATTCCTTGTTTTTGCTGCCACCCTTTTCTTCTCTCCTCTTCCTTCTTTGCAGCTTGACATATCCACAGGTGAGTGTCCTCGTTCATCCAGGATTGATCACTAGAACCTGCACTATGAACCGATTGATCGTCTTCCTCTTTATGGATTTGATTCCATTGTAGAGGTGGCACATCTTGATAAGTGTATGTATGTAGGTTTATCCTAGTGGTGGTTCCTGCGTGTTGTAGGTAAACTGCGTCTCTTCCCCAATCCTGCACGACCTTTAGTTGTCTCATGAAAGGCCTTCCCAGGATCATTTCATAATTGCTCGGCCTTTCGAAGTGACAAATTGCTAAAGTATGTTCGAATTCCACTCCACATGTAGTGAAGACTACTCGTTCCAACAATCCTAAGGGTCTTTCCGTATGTCCATCTGCCATTTGTATTTTCATGCGAGTTGGTCTTAGTGCTGGTTTTCCCCATTTCTCCCAAATTTCTTTGGTAGCAATGCCAACACCAGCTCCTGAATCTAGTATGGCTTTGGTAGTGTAACCCCTATAGGTGATTGGAAGGCAGGTATTTCCTTCATCTCCCTCACTAAAGTCTCCTACCTTATCCACTGGAATTCTCACTGTGTTTACTTCGTCAACCATCTCTTTCTTTTCCTCCTTGACTTCCCATTGATTGATTAATTTCTCTTTTAAATGTGGTTTTACCTTTAACAATTCTTCGAATGTTAGGGTACATGGGATTTTTACCTCTCTAAGGCGTTGTATGATCTCCGATGTTTGAACTGATGGGTTCGTTTCTCGTTTCCTCATTGAGGGAATGCGATACAATTCTGAATTGTGCTCGTACTCCCCTGTATAATTGGGCAGTTCCTTTACATCTTCCTCTCCTTTGTCACTTGCATCCATTGGAAGAATTTCTTCTGAATTTAGTTCAGGTATTGAACCCTCTATTTCGTTTTCTGCTTCTAATTCTTCAAAGGGTGGTTCAATTCCTTCCACTTTCTTCCATTTGTCCTCTTGAACTCGTGCCCATAGGTCCTTAGTCCAGTCTCCTTCTACTTCGGGAACTATGGATCCTTCCTTTCTCTCAACACCACGTTCTTCATTCTGTGGTCTACTTACTTCGGGCTTTTCATGAGTGTTTAGGCACTCTTGGAATTCTCCTTCTGAAATTCGGGTATTGGGTAAAGGCGATGCAGGTTTTTCTAAGGTTTGTTGTGCCACTTCTATCAGTTTCTTGCAGATTTCTAGTCTTTCTTTTTCTAAGTCGCCTCTTGGATATTCTCTCTCGTGTTGCTCTATGGTAGGTCCTACTCTTATTCGTGCCTTATATGCCTGAATCCACATGGCTAATTCTTCAGGCATAGGATCTGCTAAGACTGATCCTACCTCCTCTTTCTTACGCTTCTCATTTTTGTTTCCTTCTTCCTTCTTTGGTTCTTCTTTTGGTTGTTGTTCGTTTCCCTCTTTTTCCTTCCTCTGTAATAGCTTCTTTTCTTTTAGTCTCTCTCTTCGGTGCTTCCATTTTTGGGACCTTTTACTGGCAATACTTTTCTCTGGTTCTTCTGAGTCTTCAACTCTTTGAGGGATGGGTGTGTCCCTCTCCTTGTCACTTTGATTGTTCTCATCCGTTTTATCAGGGGTCTCTCTGGCTTTGGCTCTCGTTATTGCTTTCAAAGGTACTGTGTATTCTTTATCACTCCCTGATGATTCTATTACTTCTATTACGTTGATTTGGACATTAGATGTAACCTTGTTGGGATTCTTGGGGCAGTCTCTGAAAAGATGTTTCTTACCACATTCACTACAATAGCCTTCCCAGACTCGTTGTGGTGGGGGTGGGTTTGACAGTGTGCATTCTCTGATATAATGATCACCTCCACACCTGTAACATGGTCTTCTGGGTACAGGCGGTCTGTTCATGGGTCGGGGTGGTATGGTTGCTCTCGGAGCTGTGTACATTAAGGACACATAATCTTGCTCATAACCATATGAACTATCTGGTGCTTCCATGCCATAAGCATATGGTTCATACTGTTGCCCATATTCCATCATTGAGCTTTCATAATTAGAGTATGTTCCTTGACTAGGATCATAAAATGAGTCGTATGGTTCATTACTAGTCAAAGGTGTGGCTGGCACTATAGCTCTCTCTAGATTTTCTTCAGGTTGGGCAATCTTGACTAGGACAACGTTCTGAGGATGGGGCGGTTGTTGTCCTAGTACTGGCTGTGGTGGTGGGTATGGTGCTTGCTCATATTGTCTTGGTGCCCCTGCTTGTGTTGGATAAGGATTGTATCTCGGCATCTCCCTACCCGGCTCTCTCGGTTGATATCCATATGGTCGGTATTGAGGTGGTTGGATAGGCCGTATTTGCCTATTGAAGGGACAGTTTTCAGTGGTGTGATTGGTGTATTTTTGCTCAATGTGGCAGTATGATGAAGTCCCTTGTTGTTGCTGCCTGTAGCATGGATACATAGGTTGTGCACCGGTCCCTCCTCTGACGCATAAGTGTGTGGGGTGATCTCCTCCACATAAATTACATCTTCGTAGCACAGGCAATCTTTGTGCTAGGTTTTGGTAAGCTCTCTGTCCCTGGACTCCTAGTTTCTTTGCTAATAATTCTGCTAATTCTTCCATGTTACTGGAGTTGGACGTGGTAGTGCTCTTTAGATCTTCTGTTTTAGTGTGGTCGGAAGTACCTTTGAGATCCTCGGCCAGGTTGTCTTCCAAATCAATGCACTCTTGAAGACACTCACTCAGTGTTTGTAATCTCTTCACATACACTAGTGTTCTTAGGGTTCCGTTAGTAAGTCCATCTAGAAATAGTGAATTCATCTTTTGTTGAGTGGGTCTCTCAGCTGCTGGGCATCTATCCACGTACTGATTGAATCTTCGGGCCGCCGTCTTCACGGTTTCATTAGGGTTTTGTTTAAAGCTATGGATTAAAGATGCAGAATTGTGTTTAATCCCTCTCTTTGTGAATTCTCCAATGAATTCTTGAAAGAATTGTTCCATGTTTCCAAATTGATTAGGATCTAAGGGTTGGAACCAAGTTAGAGCAGTTCCTGTGAGGGTGAGCCCAAAAGACTCATACTGCACAAAGAAGTCCTCTACTTGCTCTGCTCTTAGAACTTGTTTGAATTCTGTGATATGATCATATGGCTCTCCTAGCCCATCATAATGGTTTCTTACACATTTAGCTACTTGGATAGGTCTCAACCTTCTCATTGGTTCAGGTGGTCTTGGCATCATAGGGAAGACTGGAATAGCTGGCCGTAATGGCGGCACTCCCGGCTGTCTTTCTATCGGTGGTTGTGGTCTTACTGGTGGCCGGTACTGGTTTCCTATTCCTGTGTGGGCCTGATTGTGTGTGTGCACTCCTGGAGTTGCAAACTGTACATGGGTATGGTTGGGCACACTTCGTTGACTGGTCTGTCCTGATGTGGTTTGCTCCGTTTCTTGTTGATTCCCAAAAGGATTTTGTGAAGTAGTTGCCTGACCTCTCTAAGGAAATACAAGCGTACCCATGTATCTTAATCTAGCCCTGTCTAAGGCATTCACTGGCCAGTATCTCCTTTGGTCCTTATCCAAGTAAGTAAGCCTAGTTTCATCATCTGGGTCTTTCAACTCATAAAATGTCATGGGGCTTTCTTCTCTCCCTGGAGCCGGTAAGTCAGTTTGAAGCAACAGGTCTGATCCATGAATCATATAAACTTCCAACAGGTAATCATCTTGAGGTATCAAATCTCCTCTCAAGACCCGTGACACTTGAGACCTGCCCCTAGGAGTAGACACCGACTCATCAGGTTGTGTTCTTTCGGAGTTGTTTGGGTCCACAAACTCTCCTCTGTCATTGATTCTCTAGGGAAATTCAGTCACAATATAGATATGACCAATCTTGTCTACATATGCTCCCCCTTCAAACTTCACAGAAGGTCGGGGCACAATTGTGGCATTCTGGGAAGTTATCATCCTAGCGACAGATCTGTTTAACCCATCCAGGTAGATTGGGATCTCCTGGGCGTTGGTGGACACATATTGTAAGGAGGTACGGTAATCCCCTTCAACAGTGGACATGAAATTTCTATTTGGCGTTGGACCTTGCATGTCTTCCGAAGCCATGTGTAATTCCTCTTCCGAATCACTAGAGGTTTCTGAGTAGATGGAGTGGTGACTAGCCTGGGCAGCGCTTCCTACCGAAGATATGACACTTCTTCGACTACTTAACACTCTTCCTGATCTCAAGTTCATTCACTTCTCAACTCTGCTCAGTCTTTGCTACTCTTGGGCCTTTGTCACTCTTAACCACAGGTCAAAAAATGTCTAGAAGCCTTTGATTGGAAAAAAAATGACTGAAAAAGAATTTTTTTCAGAACACGATACTTGTCTCCCAAACTCACGATACACGATCTCTGAGTTTAGACGATACTCGATCCCTGACAATTATTGCGATACCTGCTAGCCGATACCGATCGCTTGAGTGAAACGATACCGATACCTGAAAGAACGATACACGATATTTGATTACAGGCGATACACGGCCTCTGACGATACTTGACTACCACGATACTTAGGACCAACGATCCTTAGCTTCCAACGATACACGACACTTGGATTGAAACGATACAAGACACAAAACAAGTATCGCGATCTCTGAAGATCAGACGATACACGATACTTAAGCCAAACGATACACGATAGACCCGAAGTATCGCGATCTTGAACAAAGCGATACACGATACTTGGACTAGCAAGCGATACACGATACCTCAGCTCAGACGATACTTGATCTCTCACAAACGATCGCTGGCAAAACGATACACGATACTTGCCAGGTATCGCGATCTTTGACCAAACGATACTTCTTCAAGTATCGAGATCGGTATGAAACGATACACGATCTACGATACACGATCAACGATCGTTGGGAAAACGATCTCTGACCAAGTATCGCGATTGGTATGAAACGATACACGATCGATGGGAAATATCGCGATACTCGACCACAGGAGGTCACAATACTTGCTAAGTATCGCGATACTCGACCGCGGGAGCAAAACGATACTTGACCCTTAGACAATTTTTGAGAAGGATTTTTTAAGTTTTGATTTGATTCCCTTGTTTCCCTAGTTCCTCTCTCCTCTCCTTACTCTCTGTATCAATCCACTCACTCTTTTTACCCCCTGTAGATCTCAGATGATACCTGACGCAGATCGTTTTTCTTTCCTAACTTGACTTGCTGAGAAATTTTGATTAAAATGGTGGGTTAGCTCACCTTGGTGGCACCTATGATCTCTTTGTTACTTCCCCTTGCTCTGTACAACCCCAAATTGCTTGGTTCCTCGCCCACAATCTCTGCCACAGCTCACGCGATACTCGACAGTCTCTCTCACGATACTTGCTCAGAAACACAAGTAACTTGCAAAATGAATTTTTTTGGCTTTTATAGTTGGGATTTTCTGGCTTACAAAAAGGAAACTTTTCTGAACAAAACTAAACTCTACCCTAATGACTTGGTCTACTCTCTAACTACTCCTACTCTACTCCTTCTACTCACTTCCCTAAACTAACAACTCACTACACACACTCCAAGAATGAGAAGTAGCAAGTGCGGCTGAAAATGACTTACCAAAGAAGAGAAGATTTCCACTCCTCCACTTACTTCAATGCCAAAAGCTACTTACCATCACATGAATGACTCGGTTTGATTCGTCACTCCCCGGCAACGGTGCCAAAAAGTGTGTTGACCTAAGCATCAACTTAGGGACTTGCGGAGAAAGAGACTATACCTCAATCCCCTCACAAGTGCATATAGTAGGGATACACGCTTTTAATTATCAATCCAAAGAGTATACAAACCTAGCCGAGTGTATGAAGACATGCAATCATGTAATGGTCAATGCAAGTGAACTACTCAAAGAATGTAAATGAGGCAAAGACTTATCCAAATAAGCTTCAACTGTTGGTCATGGCGAAACGATACTTGGTGCAGCAGCCGTCAGTATTTTGGACTTTTCTCCCAGCTACGAACTCCAAATATAGCGAATAGCATATGCGTTTCGAAGCTCTCGAGAAGACGCATCCAATGGCAGTGGTTTCACTCAATTCCGACGCTCCGACTTCAAGCTATGAGCGAAATACTGAGTCGCAGGAATACTTTCCTACACTTCAGCACTTCTTACACTTCGCACACACCTTACCTACAGCAAATAAACACTTTCATGGATAGACAACACTCAAAAGCACTCTTTCCAAGCAATACACATGCATACAAGCTCACGAAGAAGAAGATAAGGAGTGAAGAAGACACAAATTCGAATTTTTGTGCTCTCTATTCTCACAATGGCAAAAAGTTCTTTACAAAGAGTCACATTTGACTTATATACTAGTGCCCTAAAAATGGTTCTTTCACACAAGAGACCGGCACTTTATTCACTAAAAGACTAATTTTCTACTATTTTACATGGGTAAGCTTTTAATCTTCTGTGGGGATGCATCTAGAGGACTCCTCTAGTGCCTTTTACACGGAAAATATATTACAAGAATGATTATGATACAAAAAATGTGATGTCCAAATAGGAAAAATTTTGGGCCCGTCTTTTTCTCTGCTTTGTGCGCTCTTTAACTCTACAACAGTGTCACATTCGATTATGTTTCTACGTGTTCTGGTGACTTTGTGTAATATGCGGGTGGACTATCTACATGCGTAGAGTCAAAGCTGTTCGAATTCGGGTCACCCTCTGTGATCAAAGGTGAAGAAGGCACTAAGGCCCTACTTAGATTCTCTTCTGCAGCAGCGTATTTGACTGAGATGACATTCGCTGGTGGGGGTGGCTGCTGAGCTAAGACGGGTTGAGGTCTCTGTTGAGCCTGGTATGGGTAGTTCTGAGGAGGCCTATAGTAATAAGGCTGAGCATTGTATTGGCCTTGATACCTACCTGGCTGTGCGTATGCTTGCGGGTAGTTCTGTCTCGCGGTTTGTTTGTTGTACGGGCAGTCCTGAGCCGTATGATTCGTGTATCTTCTCTCAATTGCACAGTATTGGCCACTAGGGTTGGCTTGTGGTTGTGGTGCATTGGGGCACACATTTGCCATATGATCACCACCACAGGTGTAACAACGCTTGTTCATTAGCACCCTAGGTTTACTAGAAACTCCTAGTTTCTGGGCCACTTTTTCTGCAAGGTCTTCTATTGAGCTAGACAATTTTGTGGATGCTAGAGATGAACAGTCTGAGTCCTTATAGACCTTTGAGAGTTCCAACTCGTCTCCTAAGTTGTCCTCAATGTCTATACAAATTCTTACACATTGCTCTAGCATTCTGGGTTCCTTTAGGTACACGTAGGAGTGCAGTTTAGAGCTCAACAAGCCATCTAGAAACAATGACACTTGCTTAGCTTGTGAGGGTAGCTCTTGCATTGGACATCGTTCAACATATTGTCTAAACATACGTCCTGCCAGTCTTACTGTTTCCTGAGGGGTCTGTTTAAAGCTATGAATCAACGAAGACGTGTCATGTCTAATCCCACTTTTAGAGAATTCAGTGATGAATGACTCTAAAAAGTGATGGATGTCTCTAAATTGCCTTTGTTGCAAAGGTTGGAACCAAGTCAAAGCGGTATTCTTTAACGTTAGTCCAAATGCATTATATTGCGTGAACATGTCTTCAACTTGTTTTGCTCTTAGTACTTGCTTGACTTCTACGACATGGTCATAGGGATCTCCTATCCCATCAAAATAATTCTTCATTGATTTTACTAATTGAGTGGGTCTCAATATTCTTGCGTGTTCGCGTGGTCTAGGTAGAGGAAAGGCATCTCTACCACCTGGTATTCCATGATCTCTTTGTCTATCTGCTCTATTAGTGTCCGGGGTTGTTCTATCTCTCCCCATGGGATGATTAAAGCTTACTTCCGGTCTCTCTTTATTTCTCTCTCTTTGATTTCCATAGGCTGAGGATGTTCCTGCCCCTTGTTGACTTGTATTCATGTTCGTTCTAGATGGAGGGAATACCAATTCACCTCTCCATGTGTATGTGTTTTTAGCGTGGTCAGGTACCACAAAGACACTTTTTGAAGTCTCATCCAGGTATACAACCTTTCCAGGTGTATCCGGGTCCTTGAACTCGTATATAGTGATGATACCTACCTCACTAAGTAGTTATGTCTTGTATCTCCAAAAGGCTTCATCAGTTTCTTTATTTACAAACAACTCTATGCTTCTGTTATCCTGAGGGATCCATTCCGGGATTAGTACTCGTGTCAGTACAGATTTCCCTCTAGGTGTTCTTGTTGGTGTATGACAATCATCAATTGAAGGATTATGAAGAAATGAAGTCAAGGAGTCAAGAAGAGAATAAATTCAGAAGGTTGAAGGAAGGACATATTCAGAAAATCCAAAGATATGTACACATATGTACATTAGCTGACTTATACCTTTGTCTAGTCATACACTTGTATATATTCATCTATAAATATGTTGGAAAATGTCGGGCAAATAGAGCAGAAGAAGAATAGAGAATAGGAAGAGAGAAATCAGTTGTAGAGAGTGTCATTAGACACATGGAAAGTGAGTGAATTGTCTATCCTCACTTAGATGTAATTTTTCTGAAGAAATCGAGAAAACTTGCGCCCGATGTTTCGCTGTCTGCTCCTTCTGTGTTTAATCTTTTGAGAAATCCTTCTGCACATATCTAAGTCCATAGCTAATCTATCTATGGCTAGAATTTGAGAGGTTAATTGCAATCAGGCTGAGAGAATTTTGTTTAGGAACATTCATATGTGAAAATGTTCTAAGAGTCGTCAGAACTGGCGCACATTTCATCTTCAAAGAAATGGTCATTGCTCAGTCCACAGTGTAAAGTTTTACACAAGTGAGGGCTCAAAATCTAAGTTGGAAGGTAAGCCATCTATGGCTAAAAGATCTTGATCAAACGGGATTTACTTTGGGAGAACCAGTGTTAAGAAGTTGCAGGTGTCAAAGTCGCCATTGCAGAGAAGTTGTTTCAGACATAGGTAAAGTGTTTCACACATTTCTCAGTGTGTATTCAATCATTTAGAGAAATTTAACTTGGTAAAGTTGCGCAATCTCAAGGCGAAGTGTTGTGCAAAGTTTTGTCAAAAACTTTACAGAATTGAATAGTCAATGAGTGATTAATCTGCAGTAGACTTTTCTGAAGAAGTTGAATTTTTCAGAATAATCAATTTTTTGATAAATTGGTGAATGATCTCTAAATTTGGTGGAGTCTAAGGTTAATCTTGATATAGAGGTGATCTAAATTCAAGATTAACTTGTTCTTTTGGAGATTAACACTCTCCATCAGTGGTATCAGAGCAGGTTGTGTCAAAATTGAAGTGAAGAAGACTCCGACTACTGCAGAAATACAAATCTTTACATCTTGAAGGTGAAAAAGGATAAAGGTTGAAGAAAACTTGAAGGTAGACACATTGAAGCCATCAGAAGGATCAGAAGAAGCAAGACTCGAAGTAAAGGTACATTTATTCCTTGTAAAGTCTAAAGTTTTGAGACTACAGGTGAAGCAAGGATGGGAGATAGTCTCCAAATTGAAAAGTTGGATAGAGAGAACTATCCTGCATGGTCTATGAGGATGGAAGCTCATCTTATGAGCAAAGATTTGATAGCCTACATTACAGGTGAAGAAGAGAAGCCTAAATTCAGAGATCCTAGTGTTCCAACTAGGGAAGAATTGTCAGATCTAAAAAATTGGATGAAGAAGGATGCTCAAGCAAGGAGCATAATCTACATGGCAGTCAATGACTATTTGCTTCCTCACATTAGAGGACTTGAAAGTGCATGTGACATTTGGAATGCTTTGGAGGAGCATTTCCAAAACACAACCAAATCAAGGAAGGCTTCACTATGGGCAGAATTTACTACTTTCAAGAAGAAGGCCTCACAATCAATCTCTGATTATGTGACAAAGATGAAGGACATTGCAGATTCTCTAGGTGCAGTGGATGAAGACATTGAAGAAGACAAATTGGTAAGACAAATACTCACAGGGCTAAGAGGAGATGAGAAGTGGAAGCCTTTCATTTTATCTACAGAACTTTCATTAGATCACTTTACTCCTGATTTGAATCAATTGTTAGGTCATATGCTAACTTTTGAGAATGATATCAAAGGAGATGTTGATAAGAGTGCAGGTCATGCAATGTATTCTAAAGACAAGAAGAAAGCTAACAAAGGGAAGCAACAATCAGGTGAAGAAGAAGGTACTTCAAACCAAGCAAATTTCATGAGAGGAAAAGGAAGTGGCAGAAGTAGAGGAAGAGGCAGAAACAACAAAGATAATGCAAGAGCTTGTTGGATATGTGGTAAGACCAATCATCTATCTCATGATTGTTGGCATAATAATCAAAACAATGGTAATTATCAGAACTTTAATCAAAGAGTAAGAGGTGGTAGATTTTAGAGAGGAAACTTCAGAGGTAGAGGTGGTAGGAATTCTTTTGGAAGAGGTGGAGGAAGAAACTTCCAAAACCAATCCTATAATAACACCTACTACAACTATACATCAGATCAGAAGGAGGACTCGACTCTCATTATGAATACATGTGAAACCTCACATGAGGACATGAGAGTGTTCTACATTGATTCAGGATGTAGTAATCATTTAAGTGGAAATATTGCTTTGATGACTGACCTAGATCATAATGCAATTAATCATACAGTTCAGACAGGTGATAATACAAAGCATAAGGTAAAGTCAATTGGTTCAGTCAAAGCTAAGGATGGGAGCACTCTTCTGAGTAAGGTTCTTTATGTTCCCACAATCCCAAAGAATTTGATGAGTGTAGGTCAAATTGTGGAAAAAGGATATGAGGTAAGGTTCACCAATGATGGAGTTTATGTTGAAGACCCTAGTCAAGGGTATAAACAGGTTGTTACAGGAAAGAAAGAAGGAAGGCTTTTCACATTGAAGGTACAAGGAAATGTTGGACATGCTATGTTCACATATGGAGAGCAGAAGGTGTCAGAATTGGATCTTTGGCACAAAAGACTTGGACACTTTAATGAAAGAGGTATTAAAGAAATGATTAACAATGATTCAGTGCTTGGATTGCCTAACATTGCAGGTCAACACATGACATACAGATGTGAGGCATGTCAATTAGGTAAGGCTCATAAGCAATCCTATTCCAAGCATGGGTTTATGTATTCAGAAAGACTTGAATTGGTGCATACAGATGTGTGGGGTCCTTCAAAGGATTTTAGTATAAATGGTTCAAGATATTATGTCATATATGTTGATGATGCTACCAGGTGGATCACAATTTATGTGATTAAAGAAAAGTCAGAAGTGTTTAATACATTTAAACACTATCATACATATGCAGAAAGGATTACAGGTCAAAAATTGAAAAGACTAAGGTCAGATGGAGGGGGAGAGTATTTTTCAAATGAGTTCAATGATTATTTGTGGAATGCAGGTATAAAGAGAGAAGTTACTTGCAGGTATTCTCCTCAACAAAATGGGGTAGCAGAAACAAGAAATAGGACTCTTGTTGAGTGTAGCTCAAGCGTAAGCACCACCTCCTTTACTTGTCAATCCGCGGAGACGTGAGGACCGGTATGAAGACCACGAGCAAGTGAAGGCACAAGTGCGTGAGTGAAAGCACACAAACATGCACACACATACACACACACGCGCACAAAGTAAGATCAAAGAGAGGAACAATGGAAAGCTTAGATTGCAAAAGAGTTCTCTTACAAAAGTTCTATTCTCTAACAAGCTAACCTCAAAAATGAGCTCTCTAGCTCTTTTTATAGTTTTTTGACTAGTTTTGGCCCTGTCCAGACCTAGTGTCCGGCCAAGTTAAAAATTAGGTTCCAGGGCTTATTTGAGGGCTCAAACGAAGTCTAAAAATTATGAAAATTGGTACGATGGTACTTCTAATACTCCTCAAGCTCGAGGACTCCTCGGCTTGAACAAAATGGAGTTACTAAAAATAGATAATGGTATTTACAATGGTTTCTAGTGATGAAAATCACTATTTTTGTAGGGGATTCTTCTGAAAATTCGACATACACTTCTTGGAGCTCCCTACTTGCTCCCTTTCCTCATGTGTCCACCTTTTGATGTGCTTCCATGCTTTGTCCTTGACTTTGAGCTTCAACACTCCCCCCCCTCTCGAGTCTGTCGTCCCTGACAGACCCTTGTTGGAAGGGCTGTTCTGTGTAGTGCTTTGAGAGGTGGTGTCCATCCGTTGTATGAGCTGGTTCCTTGGATTCCAGCAAGAATGTGTCGTTGTGAGCTTTCAAAACTGCAAGTTGCTCAGAAGAGGTTGTCAAGAGTGATTTGGAGCAACTACTGGCTTCAATTTGCTTCCGAGATATGGATGTTGTTCCCATGATGTCTGCTAGCTCTTTTAAAGATGATGTTGAGAGCATTCATGCCAACTACTCATAACCCATAATGAATGATGGGTAAGTGTGTTTGTGCCTGGGTTGAAAAAAGTATGTGCCTTGTGCACGGCCTTGTAATGTAGCCCTACGCATGCTTACTTGGAAAATGCATTGGAAGAAGTATGGTGCAAAAATTGCGGGTCTTGAGCTAAGTGCTCAAGGGTTTGCTGACGAAGAGGTTTCCTAAACTATCATGGTTATGGTGTTTCCAGAGTAAAGATACTTACCATGGCGAAGGTTGATGGATGTTTGGCTCTTCGTGTTGTACACTCGGCCTTTGGGATGGAACCTTGTTGATGAATGTCCATGTTGATTGTCCACTGATGAGATCTTTTGAGTGGTGGATCCCCTCTCCTCTTTTCAAAGCAACATTTGTCACTAACAATGTGCATTTCTGAGCTTGGGCTCATGCACGTTCACTTCCCTATATTGACACTCAGAGGAATATTGGATACGTGCCGGTTTCTAAGAGATTACCATGCTGATTGACATAGACCATTCACCAGTGCTACTGTTCCATACTGGTTCAGGAAATACTGAGAATTGAATTGCTTTATATTCCTTGGCAAGCAACATCGGGTAACTACACCAAGCTGAGTTTCACATATGCTCTTTAGCTCACCATATGCAGGAGTCTTCTCCTCCAAAACTACCTTTTGCAGATATCTCCTTGGATGCTCTTGTACATACAGTAGTTAAGCATCACTCAAGTTGTGGACCTTCAAGCTCGTCACTCCTACCATAGTAAGAGGAAACCATAGTTGTGGATGCCCTGCTCATGCTAAGTTCTTGACATCTATGAGACAAGGCAGCAATTAAATCAGCTGCTAGCCAAGACACACTTCTATCCAAATTGATAAATGCCCAGTAATCGATGGTTCAATCTTCAACTAAGCATGACTCATTCATGTTCCATGAGCGAAACCTGGGAACAAGTTCTTCCTCGTTTTTTTTTTTTTTTTTTTTTTTTTTTTTGTAACAATATCACAAAACAAGAAGACAGATTTTAGTATCAATCAATAAAAATCTTTGACATATGTCAATGTGCTCTTGTGCTTGGGATTCTCAAGTGTGTCTATGCACGGCCGTGTAATGTGGCCCTATATTAATGCATACTTGGGAAATGCATGACCTAAATGGTGCAAAAGACAGGGTTGTGCAAGGAGCACATGGTTGTTGCGCGTTCGAGGCTTTCGATGTTATTTGTGGAGGTTGATGCCGACCTTGGTGGAGGTATCCATTGAGTCTCAAACTGATGTAATCCTCCTTATTGGAGTCCATTTTAGAACATCATTTGGCACTGTAGAGATCACTTCAGGCGTCTTCCTCTTTGGATGCGTTCTGAATGGTGGTATCCAGTGTGGTTGGCGCTTTGGTTCGATGGAGGCTGCTTGTACTTTTGGCTTCCAAACCCATATCCTTTTTGCACGTCTTCCTACTTTTCTTGAAGAGCTGATTTGATCTTCTTTCGGTCTCTGTACGTGGTTCTTACCCTCTTCTCTTTTTGGCTTCTTGGGTGAGACCTTTCGCATGTGGGAGAACATAGGTTGTTGTGGATGTAAGAGCTTCTTAGGTACCCACATCTGTAATTGCCCTTGTTGAGCTGCAGCTAACTTCTTAGGCACCCAAACTTGTTGGATACCTTGTGATTGAGCTTGTCTGAGCTGCTTCCTTCGTCTTCTGGCTTTGTTGGTGTGCATGGATGGGATTTGTGGGGGCAAGGCTGGTGGTTGCTCTCCTTTGCGTACCCATATCTGCTTCATGCTCGGAACTGCTTTTTTATCGAATGGTGTCTTTCTATTTGATGTAGCAGTTGTCGTGAACGGTTGTGTTTGCTTGTGTGGTGGACTCACTACTGTGGCTACTTGATTCTTTGGAGAAGAAGAAAGATCCACCCGCCTTCGAACCTGGTCTTCCACGATTGACTCCTTCTGCGTCATAGAGCTTTTGACACATACAACATCTTCTTTCATATGATTAGTCTTGGAAGAACTAAGAGAGTGTGTGGTGCCGTGATCTAGGAGCATGCAGTTCTCTAATTCTAATGTAATGCATTGTTCATGTACCCAAACTTGAAGAATTTGACTTCTTAGGTTTAAGTTAACTGCATGGTCATAGATCCAATCTTGACCCAAGACAAGTGGTTCTGTAAGGTTCTCATCTTGACATACTAGCGCTTTGACTTTCATTGGAACATCTTGAAGGTAGATGGGAAGTTCCACCTCGCCCAAACAAGGGGTTTCCACACCTCCCAATCCTATGAGATAAGCTTCTATGGGATTGATGTTCAACCCCAAGTCTTGGCAGTAGGAAAGTCTAACTGCACTACTTGCTGCACCTGAGTCAATCAATGCTTTCACCGTCCTTGCACCCTTCCCTTGTCCTATCTCTATGGTCACAAAGGGTCTTCGGTCAATGACCTGAGAAGTCGCTATGTCTGACTTTTGACACATATCCATGTGATATTTTGGGGCTTTTGAGTTGACTTCTAGGCCTAATCGCCTTAACTTATTTCGCCTAATACGCTCTCTGGCCTCTACCTGTGCTTCTTCTCTCACTCTTAACTCTTCTTCTTTTCGCTTCTTCGCAGAGTTGAGTCTCATTAGCATATCCTCAGTAAGAGGTTCTTGATATAGCTTGACTCTACAGCCACTAATATAGTTTGGCAAGATATCTCCTTCTAGAGTGGCCAACTGAACTGCACCACTAGTGGAAATTCTATTAATGATCATGGGTCCATATCCTCTTTTTTCCAACTTACGGGCATGTTGTTTTAGTGTGTATACCAACACTAGATCTCCCTCTTTCAATCCCTTATCCTTGATGTGTGCATCAAAGTATGCCTTTTGCCTCTTCTTTGCAGCATAGATGCCTGCTGCCGCTCGTAGCCTCGTTTCACCCAAGCGTTCGAGATCAAAGATCCTAGAGGACAATTCATGCCCATTCCACTCATACTCTTGTGCTACTTTTAAGGCAGGGATTAAGAAATCTAATGGTAGCACAGCGTTCTGTCCGAAGACCATCTGAAATGGGGTGGCGTTGAGTACCGTTTTGTAGGCAACTCGATAAGCCCAAACAGCATGATGAAGTTGTTTGTCCCAATCAGAGCGTTTATTATTTACCAATTTTGTCAATACGTTACAGAGGATCTTATTGGTACTCTCGGCTTGTCCGTTGGCTTGTGGATGATAGGGGGCGGATTTCTTATGTATCACCAAGAATTCTTGGAGAAGATTTTCAATGACTTCATTCAAGAAGTGTGTGCCTCTATCGCTCACCAACTCTATTGGTAGTCCATATCTCGTGAACACATTCTCGAATAAGAACTTAGCCGTAGTCTGAGCATCATTCTTTGTTGTGGCTTTGACTTCTACCCACTTGGTAAGGTAATCTGTGGCTACAATAATATACTCTGCATGGGAGTTTCTAGCAGGGGGATTAATAGGACCTATGAAGTCTATGCCCCACTTGGAAAATGCACGCCCTCCCATCATTGGCCTCAAAGGCATCTCGTCTTTTCTAACTGGATATTGTGCACGTTGGCATGTGTCACATTTCTTCACATAGGTATGTGCATCCATATGAAGAGTGGGCCACCAAAGTCCTGAGAATAGAATGGTCTTAATCACTCGGTCAGGACCAAAATGTCCACCTGCAACACCACTGTGTGCAGTCTCTAAGACCCTTAAATAGTCTGATTCATGAACGCACAGTCTTAAGTAACCATCTTTACCTCTCCGGTATAGGTTCTCTCCTACTAAGGCATAGCCTTGAGCCTCTTGCTCCATATTTCGTCTTCTTGCTAGACTGGCCTCTTTGGGTAATCTTCCCGATCTCATAAACTCTACCAATGGAGCACTCCAATCTGGAATTAATGATACTTGATAAAGGGTCGCATGCTCCACTGGTGGTCTCTCTCTGCACATTGGACAATTCTTGATCCACTCATTGATTTCTTTGTCCATGCTAGGCCAATACACTCCTAAACGTTTCAAATTCTGCAATGTTCGTTGTTTAGAATAGTGATTTCCTAGCAATCCCTCATGAGCTTGCTGCAACCAACTACTATGTTCATCATCCTCGACACAACAAGCTAATACACCCTCAGTATCTTGTTTGTACATGCTTCCTGCCAATATGTGATATTTTTGTGATTTTACAATTTCTTCTTGTGATGTTTTCACATTCTTATTTGCAGGGCCGAAGGTTAGGACTGGTACCAACTTATTTGCCCATTTAGGAACAACTTCCAAATTGAACAGATAAGCATCAGGTAGTTCATCAGACACTCCTTGTGGTGACTCTCCTGAAGTAATGCGAGAAAGGTGATGTGCCCGAAGGTGGGTTCTACGTTTCCTGACAACAACTTCAAAGTCATACTCCATTAGTAAGAGGAACCATCTTACTAAGCGTCCAGTATTGCAAGGTTTATTGACCAAATATAACAAAGCTTGATGATCAGTGAAAAACTTGAACTTGTTGGCCAATAAATAGTGTCTAAACTTCTTTACAGCATATACCATGCCTAACCCTTCTCGCTCGGTTGTGGTATAATTTCTTTCGGCTGGGTTTAGTTGTCTACTAGCATATGCTATGGGCAAATCTAAATTCCCTTCACCTGTGGGTTGTGCTAGCACACATCCTATGGCATGATTGGATGCATCCACATGGACATGGAATGGCTTATTCCAATCAGGAGTGGTCAATATTGGTGCTGTGCACAAACGTTTCTTCAGTTCATTGAAAGAATTCTCGCATTCGTCGTTCCACTCAAAATTAGACAACAAGGCATAAAGGGGTCTAGCTATGATCGCGTACATGTGGATAAACCTACGGTAATATCCACAATGGCCCATAAAGGCTTGTACCTCTTTAACATTCCTTGGCCTTGGCAACTCCGCTATGGCTCGTACCTTATCTTCATCCGTTGAGATTCCATTCTTAGAAACAATATGACCGAGGATTTTACCTTGACGCACCATAAACACACACTTTTCTAGGTTTAGACACACTCGATATTCTCTACACTTGTTGAAGATTTGTCTGAGCTCAGGGATGTGAACCCTTCTTTCTTGGGAATGAGCACATAAATCATCCACATACACTTCCAAGCTCTTTCGCAAGAACTCTTTGAAGACATGACACATGAGCCTTTGGAATGTTGCAGGTGCATTGGTGAGCCCAAATGGCATCACCCGAAATGCAAAGATTCCCCACTCTGTAGCAAAAGCTGTTTTGTGTTGATCTTCTGGGGCAATGGCTACTTGATTGTAACCTGAAAATCCATCAAGGAAGCTATAAACTTCCTTGCCTGCAACACGCTCCAATAGGTGTTCTGTGATTGGAAGTGGATAACTATCTCTAATCGTAGTGGCATTAACTTTTTTAAGGTTAATACACACTCGCAACTTCCCGTTCTTCTTGGGTACCACAACAATGGGGGACACCCATTCGGTATGCTCAATCTCATAGATGAATCCAGCCTCAATCAATCTATCAATTTCTTCTTTGATTTTGGCTGCATAGGTATCATTATATGTGTAGGGCTTCTGTTTGGTGGGCTTAGCATCAGCAGTCATGGGGATAGTATGAGAGCAAATTCTTGGATCTACCCCTTTCAAGTCTCTATAGTGCCATGCAAACACATCCCTATATTCCCTTAATAGAGCTATGAGCTCCATTTCTTCTCTTGCACTTAGGTCATCTCCTATATATGTGCATCTCTCTTCGTTCTCTTCAATGGTCACTACAATCTTCTTGGTCTTTTCTTTATTATCATATGATTCTCCTATGATGGCCTCTCTCTTAGGCATTCGTACCAGAATTTTGCGGTCGTCAACTTCATATTTCTTGAAGTTTTCTGGTACTTCAAACAATGATTCCTCCTTTTCTTGTTTCAATGCTTTTCTTTTCTTTTTCTTTTGACTACTCTCACTTCCATCCTTTGAGTTTACTGTTTTAATACTTGTGAGAGGTTCTTCTTCTTTCTGGGTGAACACTCCTATATCTTCTAGATAGTGCTGCTCTGAGTTAAAGCAACTATCCATCACAATAGACTCCAGGTCATCGTCATTCTCTTCTTCTTCTATGACATCACTAGGGTCACATTCTTCTAGCAAGGGTTGACACATGAACACTGAGATATCATAACCCTCCTCATCACAATGAGGTGTCCACTGTTCCTCATTGACAGCAATGTCCATGGTGGCTAAGATTTCTGGCCAGCCATGAGGCTCAAACTCCTCATCTGGAAAGATCATCGGTGTGTAGGCTGGGTCTCTAACTGGTCTATCTCCTAGTGAAGTTCCTTCTTCCCTTGCCTTTGAACGTTTTTCCTCTTCCTTTGCGACTTTGCACATCCACAAATGAGTATCTTCATGCAGCCATGATGGATCAGGTGAACTTTCAGAATGCACAGAGATAGAATCTTCTTTCACTTTGTGGATAGAATTCCACTGTAGGGGTGGTACATCTCTGAAGGTGTAATCCTTCAAATTGACCTTGGTGGTAACCCCTAAGTGCTGTAAGTACAAGGAGTTAGTTCCCCAATCCTGTACTATTTGCAATTGTCGTAGGAAGGGTCTTCCTAGGATCATCACATAGACATTATTTTTCTCAAAGTCACATATAGCAAATGTGTGCTCAAACTCTACACCACAAGTGGTTAGAGTGATCCCTTCTAGCAATCCTAGAGGTCTTTCAAAATGACCATCAGCCATTTGAAGCTTCATTCTAGTTGGTCTTAATGTGGGCTTGTCCCATTGCTTCCACAAGGAGGTGGTCGCAATAGCAACACCAGCACCTGAATCTATGATTGCTTTGGTTGTGTAACCTTGGTAGGTGATTGGAAGATAAGTATTACCTTCTTCACCTTCACACATGTCCCCTATTTTGTCTAGAGGTATCTCGGGTACCCTTTGCTTGGAGCCTGCTTTTGGCATGTTGGAATCAAGTTCTGGGACCTGATCCTTCACATGATTCCATAACTCAGGTTTTGCTTTGAGTAGCTCTTCTACAGTGAGATGACACTGAACCTTAGTGTTCTTCACGACATCAGTGTTCCTTGGAACCACTGAGTCTTCATTTCTTACTAGTATTGTGGGAGCTCTAATCTGGAGTGATTCCGATTCCCATGGGCCTGGAAATTGAGGCAGTTCTTCTAAGGTATTAGATTCAAAATCTAATTTTTCGTCTCCTTGTTCTGCTTCATCTTCGTAAATAGATGGAATGTCTTGGGGAAATTGATCATGAAGATCATCAATCTCAGGAATAGGAGGGGGATTACCCTTCTCCTTGGCCCATTTCTCTTCTTGTATTTCCCGCAAGAATTCTTGAGAGTACTGTTGAATTGAAGGAGGTATTCCTGGATCCGTGGAATTAGGAACATAAGCTCCCATTGGTGGTGAGCTTCCTCTTTCAATAACTGGTTGAGCCTGTGGAGGTAAAGAAACTTGTGGTTTGTTTACCAATTGCTCTAATCTTTCTAGTAAGCCCTGGAAATGCAAATCTGATTTGATAGAGTTTGTCTGATTGAACTTTTGACTAGTCTCAAGTATGGCTTGAGCTTGTTCTACCATTTTCATGCACATTTTCATCCGTTCAATCTCTAAATCTGCTCTGGGGTAACTCTTGTCTAGGTTTGCCGCTGTAGGCCCTTCTTGAAGTCGAGCCTGGTAGGCCTTGAACATCATGTCCAAGCCTTCTGGGGTTGGATCTGCCAGAACAGACCCTGGTTGCGGTCTATTTACAATGGGTGGTGGGGTGGGATGAGGTGGAGTGGATGGAGTTTCGGCATGCAAGGGGCTTTGAGATGCAATGTCTTCTATTTGTGTTTTCGCTTCTTTTAAGCTTTCTTCTAGTTCCGATAACTTTTTATTCCACTTACGATTGGCCTTCTCTCTGGTATCCTTCCATGTTCTTGTTTTCCTCTTACTAGGCTCTCCCGATTCACTCGACTCTGATTGTTCTACTGGTTTATCCTGTTTTAAGGCTTGTGCTCTAGTGACAGCTTGTATAGGAGCCACATTGCTACTACTTGAACTTGGATCTGCCACTAAGCCTACCACATTAATGGGTGTAATCTTGGGTGCACTAGAGGGGTTTCTTGGACAATCTCTGGGGAGATGGTCTTTGCCACAATCAGGACAAAAAGCCTGTATTGTGATAGCCTGTCCTTGGCTCGGAGATGGTGGGTGGGGACAGTCACGAATGAAATGATCACCTTGACATCTAAAACAAGATCCTCTAGGGGCTTGTGGTCTCATTTGTCTCAACTGGGGCCTAGGGTTAGGATTTGTGTACATGACATTGGAGTATTCTGGCTCCCAATTTTGCTCCATAGGTGGTGCCTCATATTGATACGAGTAAATCTCACTATGTTCAGGTGACTCTGTGTAATAAGCATGTGGACTACCTTCATGGGAGTAGTCTGAACTATGGGCATGAGAGTCATTATCTGGTATCAATGGGGTTAGTGGCACCAAAGCTCTATTTGGATTTTCCTCTCCCACAGCATACTTGACTGGAATCACGTTGGCTGGAGCTGGTGGTTGGTTTCCCAAGACAGGTTGTGGCCTATATGGTGCCTGATATTGCTGCTGGTATTGAGGTTGATATTGTTGTGGCCTATAATATGGCTGTTGGTACTGATTCTGATACCTACCCTGCTGGTAAGGTTGCTGATAATTTTGTCTAACAGCCTGCCTGTTATAGGGACAATCTTGGGCCGTATGATTTGTGTATTTTCTCTCAATGGTGCAATATAGAGCATTAGGGTTTCCTTGGGGTTGAGTCGTCAACGGGCAACCATTAGCCATGTGATCTCCTCCACATGCATAACATCGCTTCACTGGGGTGACCCTTGGCATTTGTCTATTTTGAACTCCTAGCTTTTTGGCCACCTGCTCAGCTATCTCATCTATCTCAGTGGAGGCTCTAGAGGTATGACTTGTAGAACTATCAGAGTCCTTATAGAGTTTGGATAGTCCTAACTCCTCACCCAAGTTGTCTTCTATGTCAATGCACATCCGTATACACTCTTCTATGGATCTAGGCTCTTTCAAGTATACATATGACCTTAATTTTGTGCTCAATAGGCCATCTAAAAACAGTGCCACTTGTTTGGCTGATGTGGGTAATTCTGGTACAGGGCATCTTTCCAAGTACTGTCTAAACCTTCTTCCTGCAAGTCGCACTGTTTCTTGGGGTGTCTGCTTGAAGCTGTGGATCAAGGATGATGTGTTATGTCTGATACCACTCTTGGAAAATTCTACAATGAATTCTTCTAGAAGCTGACCTATCTCTCTATAGTTGCGACTGTTTAGAGGTTGAAACCAAGCTAAGGCAGTCCCCTTAAGAGTCAAACCAAATGCCTCGAACTGGGTGAACAAGTCTTCAACCTGTTCAGCTCTTAGCACTTGTTTGAACTCCGCCACATGATCATAAGGATCTCCAAATCCATCAAAGTAGTTCTTCATTGTCTTAACCACTTGAGAGGGTCTAAGGGTTCTTGAGTGCTCTCTTGGTCTAAGCAATGGGAAATCATGATCGTCTCTTTGTTGCCTATGTGCTTGATATCTCTCTCTTTCAGGTCTTTCATTTTCAAATCCTGACCTATTCCTGCCCACTGTGTGTGCAAAACTTACCTCCGGTCTCTCTCTAGTTCTTTCTCTCTGGGCTTCCTGAGCTTGGGATGACCCTACTCCTTGGAGGCCGTGGGAAACATTGGATCTTGGTGGGGGGAAAATCAATTCATTCTTCCAAGTATATGCATGTCTATCATGTTCTGTTACCAAGAAAATTTTCTCTGATGTGTTATCCAGGTAGACAACCTTTCCTGGTATCTCTGGATCCTTGAACTCGTAGATGATGACTATGCCCAATTGGCTAGGTTGTTCTGGCTTGAATCTCCAAAAGGCTTCCTCTGTTTCTCTATTCAAAAATAGTTCTATGCTTTTATTGTCTTGAGGGATCCAGTCTGGAGTGATCACTCGGGTCAAAACTGACTTGCCTCTAGGAGTCTGGGGTCCTTGTCCTATATTTCCTTGTTCTAGGTCTCCTATCTCATTCTCATGAATGATATTTCCAAACTCATCGGTCCTATCGGGTTGGTTGGTAACCACATACATGGTTCCTTCCTTATCAATGTATGAACCCTCTTCGAACTTGACCACCGGGTGTTCAAGTCCAAAGGATTGATCTGGATTCTTGAGTTGGACCACTGATCGCCTCAGACCATCCTCATAGATGCGAGCACCTAATTGGTTGGTCCGAATATATTCCAACTGTGTCTTATAGGGACCTTCCGGTGTTTGTAGATGGGCAGTCCCTGAGCCACCTGCAGGTTTTCCCATACTAAAAGACATTTCTGAATCACTTGTGTCTGATCTGAGTAAAAGATGACCACTTAGTTGTTGTGCCCAAGACTTGGATGTATGGTTGACACTAGCCTCAGAAGATCTAATGCTTTGTTTATCCTTGCCTAAGTGTCTACCAGATCTCAGGTTCATAAGCTTTAGTCAAGAATCCAAATTTTCTCTTTGGTATGGTTCAAAATTCTTTAGAGCCCCCTTGGTTCCCTAGTCCCACCTGAGGGTCAACTTCAAATTATCCTATCTCAAAATCAACGCTTTCCAACAAGCTTTCCAACAAGCTATAGAGCTCAAAAAATGGACTTTGGATGAGAAAGTTATGTCAAATCAGGCTCCTGGGGGTCAAAACAAGCAAACAGGACCTTTGGAGAAAATCGCGATTTTGTGAACTTTCTGAAAATCGCGATGCTGTGAAGTCAAAAAAATCGCGATGTTGAGCACAAAATCGTGTTTTTGAAAATCGCGATGTTGATCACAAAATCGTGTTTCTGAAAATCGCGATGTTGATCACAAAATCGTGTTTCTGAAAATCGCGATGTTGATCACAAAATCGTGTTTCTGAAAATCGCGATGTTGAGCACAAAATCGTGTTTCAGAGAATCGCGATGTTGATCACAAAATCGTGTTTCTGAAAATCGCGATGTTGATCACAAAATCGTGTTTCTGAAAATCGCGATGTTGATCACAAAATCGTGTTTCAGAGAATCGCGATGTTGATCACAAAATCGTGTTTCAGAGAATCGCGATGTTGATCACAAAATCGTGTTTCTGAAAATCGCGATTTTGACTCAGAGAATTGTGATTCACAAAATCGTGTTTTTGACTGAAAATCGTGTTTTCTCAGAATCGTGTTTTTGACATGAAAATCGCGATTTTGAGCAGAAAATCGTGAATTGAAAATCGCGATTTTGAGCAAAAATTCGTGTTTTCTCAAAATCGTGTTTTTGACTTGAAAATCGCGATTTTGTCCCACAGAATCGTGTTTTTCTCAAAATCGTATTTTTGGCTGAAAATTGTGATTTGTGAGAATCGCGATTTTGAGCAGAAAGTCGTGTTTTTCACAAAATCGTGTTTTTTGCTGAAAATCGTGATTGGTGAAAATCGCGATTTTGAGCAGAGAATCGTGTTTTTTGAAAATCGTATTTTTCACATGAAAATCGCGATGTTGAGCACAAAATCGTGTTTTTGAAAATCGCGATTTTGAGCAAAAAATCGTGTTTTCACAGAATCGCCTTTTTAACAAAATCGTGTTTTTGCTGAAAATCGTGATTGGTGAGAATCGCGATTTTGAGCAGAGAATCGTGTTTTTTTTTTGAGAATCGCGATTTTGAGCAGAGAATCGTGTTTTTTTTTTTTGAGAAAAACACAGAATCGCGATTTTTTTCAAACAACTTTTAGGCGGGAAAACTGAAAATCGTGAATTTTCAAAAAATTTTGAATTTTCACAGAATCGCGATTTTCATCACAGAATCGCGTTTTTTGGCGGGAAATTCAAATTTCTGAGCGCCGGCTATGGCGAGCTCCGTATGAGCAGAAAATCATGAAAAAAATACAGCGCTTGCTCTCCCTTGCACCTCCTAACTCCTTCCCACACAATAATGCATGAAAAATGGTATGAAGATGGTGAAATTGCACTAAAAAACAAGAATTTTCTATGAAGAAGAAGATGGAAGAAGGTGGAGATGATGATGATGATGAAGATGAAGAGGAAAAAACAGAAAATGAACTGAAATGACAGTTTTTTTTACCTTCCAACGTCGCAAATCTACGATCTTACCATCACAACGCTCGTCCTCGAAGCTCTCTCCCCGGCAACGGCGCCAAAATTTGGTGTAGCTCAAGCGTAAGCACCACCTCCTTTACTTGTCAATCCGCGGAGACGTGAGGACCGGTATGAAGACCACGAGCAAGTGAAGGCACAAGTGCGTGAGTGAAAGCACACAAACATGCACACACATACACACACACGCGCACAAAGTAAGATCAAAGAGAGGAACAATGGAAAGCTTAGATTGCAAAAGAGTTCTCTTACAAAAGTTCTATTCTCTAACAAGCTAACCTCAAAAATGAGCTCTCTAGCTCTTTTTATAGTTTTTTGACTAGTTTTGGCCCTGTCCAGACCTAGTGTCCGGCCAAGTTAAAAATTAGGTTCCAGGGCTTATTTGAGGGCTCAAACGAAGTCTAAAAATTATGAAAATTGGTACGATGGTACTTCTAATACTCCTCAAGCTCGAGGACTCCTTGGCTTGAACAAAATGGAGTTACTAAAAATAGATAATGGTATTTACAATGGTTTCTAGTGATGAAAATCACTATTTTTGTAGGGGATTCTTCTGAAAATTTGACATACACTTCTTGGAGCTCCCTACTTGCTCCCTTTCCTCATGTGTCCACCTTTTGATGTGCTTCCATGCTTTGTCCTTGACTTTGAGCTTCAACATTGAGTCTGCAAGGTCCATGATGAAAGAGAAGAATTGTCCAAATTATTTGTGGGCAGAGGCTGTAAACATAGCTACTTATTTGGTCAATAGATTGCCTTGTAAAGTTTTGCAAGGTATGACACCATATGAAGCTTGGTGGGGTAAGAAACCTACCTTGGATCATTGCAGAATATTTGGATGCTTGGCATATGCATATGTGCCATCTCAATTGAGGCATAAGTTGGAGCCTAAGGCAGAAAAGTATGTATTCATTGGTTATGATGATAAGCAAATGGGATACAGGTTGTGGAGTCCATCCACAAAGCAATTCCTTGTATCCAAGGATGTTACATTTGATGAGCAAGGTACTTGGTATGCAGGTAAATATAATGTACATGCAGATGATGAAGAAATAGTGGAACAAAGAAAAGGTAAAGCAAAGATTCAATTACTTGATGAAAGTGAGAACAATGAAGTACAGGTTGAAGTAGAAGAGAGGCCAAGGTTTGATCCAGAATGTGATGAACCAGAGACTTCAAGAAGTGCAAAAGTTAGGAGGTCATCTAGGCACAAATGGCAACCTACAAGGTATAGCTATGACACTTCATTCTTGACTACTAAAGATTATGCTTATTTGGTAAAAGCAGATGAAGATCCATCTACATATGATGAAGCCAAAGGCCAGAGAAATTGGGAAGAAGCCATGCAAGAGGAGTATGATGCATTGATAGAGAATCAGACTTGGGATCTGGTTCCTAAACCTAATAGCCAGAAAATTATTGGATGTAAGTGGGTTTACAAAACAAAGAGATTTGCAGATGGAAGTGTGTCCAGATACAAAGCTAGACTTGTTGTGAAAGGGTATGCACAGACATATGGAGTGGACTATGATGAGACTTATAGTCCTGTGGCAAAGATGACAACAATCAGAACCCTCATTGCAATTGCTGCTTGCAAAGGTTGGAAGTTGTCTCAATTAGATGTTAAAAATGCTTTTCTGAATGGTTATATTTCAGATGAAGTTTACATGGAGCAACCAGATGGGTTCAAAGATCAAGTGAATCCAAATTATGTGTGTAAGCTCAAGAGAGCTTTGTATGGATTAAAGCAAGCCCCAAGGGCATGGAATTATAGGCTTGTAAAATTCTTGAATGATCTTGGATTTCAAGCATCAAAGGCAGATAGTAGCTTGCTAGTCAAAGCAAGTGAAGATGGGTTCATTTATGTTTGTATTTATGTTGATGACATAATACTTACAAGAACAGATGATAAAGGAATACAAATGATCAAGAAGCAGATGGAGAAAGAGTTCAAAATCAGTGATTTGGGGAACCTATCATTCTTCTTGGGAATGGAGATTTCTTATACTCAACATGGAGTATATGTGACCCAAGAAAGGTATCTTAAAAATTTGCTAACCAAATTTAAAATGGAAGATTGCAGGGTTGCACCTACACCTTTGGAAGTGAATCATAAATTGTCTAGGTTTGGAGGAGAAGAGTTCAGAGATATGAAACTCTATCAAAGTTTGGTTGGTAGCTTGATTTATGCTACATTAACAAGGCCTGATTTGTCATATGTAGTTGGTGTGCTTTCACAATTTATGCATTGTCCTAGAAAGGAACATTGGATTGCAGGACAAAGAGTACTTAGGTACATCAAGGGTACACTCAGAGAAGGGTTGTACTATGGATTTACTTCTGATACAAGAGTGAAGATATATAGTGATGCAGATTGGGCAGGTAATGTGGATGATAGAAGATCAACACATGGATACTTGTGTTATGTAGGAGACAAATTGATTTCATGGTGTTCTAAGAAGCAACATACAGTTGCTTTGTCATCTACAGAGGCAGAATATAAAGGTATGGTGGAAGCTGCAAAGGAGGTAATATGGCTAAAGACACTTACGAAAGTTTTTGATGTTGTTCAAAGTACTCCTATTGTTTGTGGAGACAACATGAGTTCTTTATACTTGGCAGCTAATCCTGTGTTTCATGCTAGAACTAAGCATATTGAAATACAGTATCATTTTCTGGGAGAGAAGGTCATTGAGAAGGAGATTGAAGTCATACACACTCCCACAAAAGATCAAGTTGCAGATATGATGACAAAAAGTCTAGATGGACCAAAACTACAAAGATTCAAGGATATGGCAGGAATCAAGAAGATAGAGAAGAATCTCAATTAATGATTGAGGGGGAGCTGTTGGTGTATGACAATCATCAATTGAAGGATTATGAAGAAATGAAGTCAAGGAGTCAAGCAGAGAATAAACTCAGAAGGTTGAAGGAAGGACATATTCAGAAAATCCAAAGATATGTACACATATGTACATTAGTTGACTTATACCTTTGTCTAGTCATACACTTGTATATATTCATCTATAAATATGTTGGAAAATGTCGGGCAAATAGAGCAGAAGAAGAATAGAGAATAGGAAGAGAGAAATCAGTTGTAGAGAGTGTCATTAGACACATGGAAAGTGAGTGAATTGTCTATCCTCACTTAGATGTATTTTTCTGAAGAAATCGAGAAAACTTGCGCCCGATGTTTTGCTGTCTGCTCCTTCTGTGTTTAATCTTTTGAGAAATCCTTCTGCACATATCTAAGTCCATAGCTAATCTATCTATGGCTAGAATTTGAGAGGTTAATTGCAATCAGGCTGAGAGAATTTTGTTTAGGAACATTCATATGTGAAAATGTTCTAAGAGTCGTCAGAACTGGCGCACATTTCATCTTCAAAGAAATGGTCATCGCTCAGTCCACAGTGTAAAGTTTTACACAAGTGAGGGCTCAAAATCTAAGTTGGAAGGTAAGCCATCTATGGCTAAAAGATCTTGATCAAACGGGATTTATTTTGGGAGAACCAGTGTTAAGAAGTTGCAGGTGTCAAAGTCGCCATTGCAGAGAAGCTGTTTCAGACATAGGTAAAGTGTTTCACACATTTCTCAGTGTGTATTCAATCATTTAGAGAAATTTAACTTGGTAAAGTTGCGCAATCTCAAGGCGAAGTTTTGTGCAAAGTTTTGTCAAAAACTTTACAGAATTGATTAGTCAATGAGTGATTAATCTGCAGCAGACTTTTCTGAAGAAGTTGAACTTTTCAGAATAATCAATTTTCTGATAAATTGGTGAATGATCTCTAAATTTGGTGGAGTCTAAGGTTAATCTTGATATAGAGGTGATCTAAATTCAAGATTAACTTGTTCTTTTGGAGATTAACACTCTCCATCAGTTCTAGGCTCTTCTAATGGTTCTTTTCCTTGAGATTTTGCTTCCGTTTCTGGTTGAATCACGCCAAACCCGTTGGTATTGTTTGGCTGCGTACTTAAGATGTACATCGTTCCTTCCTTGTCTATGTACGCGTCTCTCTCAAATTTCACCACTGGACGTTCCAATCCAATGGGTTGATCGGGGTTGTGCATTTGCACCACTTGCCTTCGCAAACCATCCTCATAGATGCGAGCACCTAATCGGTTGGTTCGGAGAAACTCTAGTTGTGTTCTATAGGGTCCTTCTGGTTTTTCTAAATAGGCTACATTAGACCCTCCTTCTGGTCTTTCCGTGCTAAATGCCATTTCTGAATCACTAGTATCTGAGCTCTCGTAGGGATAACTAGTGTTCAATTGTTGAGCCCACGATCGTGCAGTAGTTCTTACACTTGCCTCTAATGATCTAAGGCTTCGCCGGTCTGACTTACCTATATGTTTGCCCGATCTAAGGTTCATTAATTTTGTTCCTTGCACACTCAGTACACGCTCAGATCGTCAAAGATTCTTTGTTATTACTTTCTTGATTCTTTTTAAATTTCTTTAGATTCTTGTCTTAATGTATGCGTCAGGAATTCGACTTTCTGTGGTACTTTGAGTTCCCGTTCTGTCAGACTTATGTTCTTTCCTTTAGGTTTTCGTGTCACACACCTTTATCTTTAGACTTGGACTTGATAAATTTAACTCTCTTGAACTTGAGGCGTTCCTATCGTCTTAATCCACAATGCTAACGTTTATCCTAAGCTAAGAATTGACTGAGGGGGTTGAGTAATCTTCCAACCTCGAGTCAGCTTTTCTGGTTGCTCTGATGCCCAAGAAGCCGCGCTTCCCAAGCTTTATGCCCTTCACTGCCTTGCCTTGGTTGCCTTCGATTGCCCTTGCTAGACCTGGAAAAATCCAATATTAGACCAATTCACAGTTGGATGATCAAGCACTTGAGTATATACACCTTTTAAGTCCCTTCCCTTTTGCCCAACTTTTTAATGCTTGCCCCCTGGCTTTCTAGTCCCAAACTAGGTCAACCTCACGTAGTACTCGTAAAGAGCTTTCTAACGAGCTATTAAGCTCAAAAAACGGACTTCGGATGAAAAAGTCAGGCCCCGGGGGGTAAAAACTAACAAACAGGTTTTTCTCCAAATATGAGCTAAGGGGTCTCCTATGAGTCTAATCACCCAAAAATTTCCCAAAAATAGCCCCAAAATTGGCCAAAAAATGAAACCCTAAAATTTGCGATGGGGGTGCACAATCGCGATGGTATGAGACAATCGCGATGGTCTGAGACAATCGCGATGGTCTGGGACCGTCGCGATGGCGTGAGGGTGAACCGTCGCGATGGCGTGAATGTGGACAATCGCGATGGCGTGAAAGTGAACCGTCGCGATGGCTCGAGGGTGAACCGTCGCGATGGCGTGAAAGTGGACAATCGCGATGGCGTGAAAGTGAACTGTCGCGATGGCTCGAGGGTGAACCGTCACGATGGCGTGAGGGTGAACCGTCGCGATGGCGTGAAAGTGGACAATCGCGATGGCTCGATCAGGCGGACAATCGCGATGGCGTCAGTCAACGGTCAACGTGAACAATCACGATGGTCCAAAGTGAACCGTCGCGATGGTCACAGATGCGATGGCTTGAGCCAATCGTGATGGTCTGGGCGCGATGGCGTGAGCCAATCGCGATGGTCCAAAATTTCGGGTTGTCGTGATGGTGTGAGGTGCGAGCCGTCGCGATGGTCCAACTTGCCACGTGGCACCGTCGGCGCGATGGCGTGAGCCAATCGCGATGGTGTGGGGTCAACCGAACAGTCGCGATGGTCCGCGAACTGTCGCGATGGTCCAAATGAACCGTCGCGATGGTGTGAGACCGTCGCGATGGTCCGGCCGAGCCGTCGCGATGGCGTGAGCCAATCGCGATGGTCTGAGACCGTCGCGATGGTCCACCAAAGTATGATTTTTTGAGATGCAGCTGTGGATTCATAGAGGCGCTGGTGTCGCCTACACGCTGGTGTGGTCGCTTACCAAAGATTCCGCACTTCGCAGACCATCGCGATGGTCTGACACAGATGGAAATCTCTGACAGAAAGTGAAGTTTTTACCTTTTCCAAGCCTTCCTGATGCTGTGGAGCTCTGTACCTGCAAGAAAACTCAAGAAAACCAAAGTACACACAAGCACAAAAGCTCTCTCTCACTCTCTCGCATGCACCAATGAGGGAAAATGAGGAGAATGGGTGGATAAGGTGAATTTTCTGATTTTTTTGGAGATGAAGATGATGATGCGGTGATGAAGATGGAGTGTGGGGGAGGTGAAAAACACTAAAAACTAAGTAAAAACAACAACAAAAACTGAAATTTTTACCTTCCAACGCCACTTCTTGCTATACTCTTACCATCACACATTCGTCCTAGACTCGATCCCCGGCAACGGCGCCAAATTTGGTGTTGCTCTAGCACAATGGTGAGAACCACGTTAAGAAGCTCCACCTCCTTAATGTCAATCCGCGGAAGAGATAGGAGTGATATGAAGATCGTGAATGTGAGATGAAGTGAGAGTGAAGGTGAGAAGTATAGAAATGCACACACGCATACACACACACTACGAAGAGACAAGCAAGACACAATGGAAGGTGGGAAATTAGCTCTATTACTCAAGAACACTATTACAAGCTCAAAAGAACTCTAAGCTCACACTAGCCAACACTAACTCACCTCAAAAATGAGCTCTCTAGCTCTTTTTATATTTTGTAGACTAGTTTTGACCGGTTTCACATCTAGTGACCGGCATAGTTAAAAATTAGGTCCTAGATGCTATTTGGAAGGGTAAACGGTGTCTAAAAATAACGAAAATTGATACGCTTGTTCTACCTAAGCTCCTCAAGCTCGAGGGCTCCTCGGCTTGCACAAAATGGAGCTATGGATTACAAAATGGGGTTTTCTATGTTACATATGTTACAATAGTGATAAAAATCACTATTGGAGGTTTTTGGAAAGTATTTGAAAACATAATTCTTTGAAAAAAGATTTGACTGGCTCCCTGCTCTGTCGTTACATGCTTCCGCGTCTTCTATGCCTCTGGCTGCTTCCAACAGCCTCTTCAAAGGATGATGGCTCCTCTTGGTTTATGTCTTGTGCTATGTAGATAGAATGTTTAGTTACTAATGAGGTGTCAAACCCATACCTTTTTGCTTTTTTCTTTTCCCTCATAGATCTTCTTAGGCCATGATGTGATGATTCTGCCTCATGTCCAAGTTCCTGCAATTTTTCTTTACCTTTAGACTTCCATGCTTTGATCTTTTCTGTCTGAGATTCTTCATCATCCTCCAAGGTGTTTTGTTCTTCAATCTTTGGTTGTTCTCTACCAAGCTTTGGAAAATCTTCTTCAAGATTATATGGTAAATTGACCTTCCTGCATGAATCTTCATACCGTGAATTGTTCTCATCAAAAACTACATCTCTGCTTACCAAGAATCCTTTGTTGGTAGGGTTGTATAACCTGTAGCCCTTTTGATTGTTGTCATATCCCATAAATACACACCTTTCTTGCTGTGAAGGAACATGAGCAAAAGCAATACATCCAAAAATTTTACAATGATCTAAGCTTGGTCTTCTTCCATTCCAAGCCTCATATGGAGTCATCCCATCAAGGGATTTTGAAGGCAACCTGTTAATCAAGTAAATGGCTGTAGATACAGCCTCAGCCCATAAGTAATTAGGTAAATGCTTTTCATTTAACATAGACCTTGCAGCTTCAACAATTGTCCTATTCCTCCTTTTTGCCACTCCATTTTGCTCATGAGTGTACCTTGTAGTTACCTCTCTTTTGATTCCTCTTTCTTGAAGAAAAGAATCAAACTCATGGGAGAAGTATTCTCCCCCTCCATCTGACCTTAGCCTTTTTAGTGATTTACTTGTTTGATTCTCCACAAGAGCCAAATATCTTTTGAAACATGAAAAAACTTCATCTTTGTGTTTCAAAAAGAATAGGATAGTCCATCTGCTTCAATCATCAATAAAGGAGACATAATACCTTGATCCAGATATTGAAGCTTCCTTGCTAGGTCCCCATACATCTGTATGAACCAACTCCAAGAGATCTCCATGCATATAACCTTTCTTCATGAATGGTAACCTGTGAGACTTTCCAAATTGACATGCACTACACTTATAAATCATATGTTGTTTTGACAAATTAGGGAGTCCAAGTACACTTTGGTCCCTGCAAATTTGCTTTAATGACCTTTCACCAGTATTGGCTAACCTTTTGTGCCATACTTCCAATTCTGTGGGTGTCTGACTACCATAATTAAAGAGAGCAATGTTTCTAGTGTCCTGTAATTCAAATGTGAACAATCTACCTGTCTTTTCACATTTTGCAATTTTTCTGAATCCTTGACTTGGATCTTCAACAAATGCTCTTGCCTTTGTGAACCAGACTTGCAACCCTTTCTCTACTTTCTGCCCAACACTTATCAAATTCTTTGTAATGGTAGGGACATAGAGTACCTTACTGAGTAGGTTGATGTTTCCATCAGGTGCTTTGACATTGCCTATTTTCTCCACAGGATGTTTTGTATCATCTCTTGTTTTTACCTCATGCTTATTCCTTGGATCTTCTAAATCTGATAGGAGTGCCACATTTCCTACCACATGATTTGAACAACCTGAATCTATGTAGAAAACATGCTCATCAGATTTACCTTGTGGCATAGCCATGTTCATGATCAATAATGAATCCTCTTTGTTTGAGTCTTCTGTGTAGTTATTGTAGTCTCTCCTTCCTTTGTAGCCTCCTTGATAGTTTGAATGATTGTAGTTGTTGTAGTTGCCATGATAATTGTTGAACCTTCCTCTTGAGTAGCCATTTCCTCTGTAGTATCCTCTGCCTCTTTGATTCCTAGAACTCCTTAAGCAATTTTCAGTTGTATGATTAGTTAATCCACAAATAGAACATGAGTTGGAGTCTTGGGATCTCCCCCTGCCTTGTCTACCTCCTCTTCCTCTACCTCTGCCATGTCTTCCTCTACCTGCATAGTTAGCTTGATATGTACCTGCTTCATCATCCACTTTCTTTGCCTTTCCTTTGTTATCTTTGGACTTGCTTTTATCAGTGTATAAAGCTGAAGATTGATTACCTTTAGAGCTTTCTCCATTTTTTATAAGCTTTGCCTCTTGAGTAAGTAGTATTGAAATCAGGTACATGCATGTCCATGTACAAATCCATAGTTGTGGTGAATGCTTTCAAGCCATTGATGACCTTCCTTACAATTTGCTCTTCATCTATTACCTCTCCAATGCTTCCCAACTGATCTGCTATGTCCTTGAGCTTTGTGACAAAATCAGTCACATTTTGTTTGGGAGCCTTCTTGAGAGTTGTGAAATCCAGCCATAGTTGATGCTTCCTAGCTTTATTACTTGAAGAGAAGAAGGTTTCAAGTGCATCCCACACTTCCTGAGATGTCTTACAACTTCTAATGTGAGGCAACAAAAAATCTGAGATAGAGTTGAGGAGATAAGACCTTGCAAGTGCATCTTTGGAGCACCATGTGCTCAATCTTTCTTGCTCTTCTTGTGTTGGTTGACTTTTGTTCCTCAAACTTGGCATAACTTCATCTCCAGCCACATAACCATATAAACTTCTACCTTGGAGATAATCTTCCATTCTTAATGACCAAGCTGAGTAGTTACCTTTGTCCAATTTGTCAATTGATGAAGGAAATCCATCTCCTATGTTGTCCAACCTTGCTCTGATACCACTGTGAAGAGATGGATAGGTATGTGCTTGAAGATGAAGAGGTGTTGCAAAATCCTTGATCTACACCAGCCAAATGAACTCCAGGAGTATGTGGTGGGCCCTTTTAGCTTGCCAATGGATGTATTCGAAACCCTATGTACCTTGGAAGATCACTCTCAAAAAGATAGATCAAAACAGATAAGTTGGAGTTAGCTGAGAGGTGAAATACTTGCTAATTTGGTTCATACACCTGTCCAGTGTTTTGCATAATTCTCTGAGCACAGCAGCAATTAGCTTAATTCCTCTTGGGGAACTTTAGTTCACTTAAAAAGCTAACTTTCAATATTAATCTCATCAAAAATAATGAACCACACACTGAGAATGAGTTTTAACAAGTGATGACATCATCCCGATTTTCATGGGCTGCTACAGTTTGAGACCAGTGAGCAGACAAATGACCATAACTCAAAACGTAGGAATGCTATGATTATGAAAATGTGTATGGTGATACTAGACAGTAAGCTAAATCCAACAAGCTTTAAATCATTGAATTTGGGTAAGTAACCACTGCGAAATGGCTCTGACAAGATGAGTGAAAAAGTCGGGTACCTGACAGAGAAGTGAAGATGAACAGACACTATTGAGTTCAACTGAACATAACTGAAGATTGCAACATTCAAATGACATGAAAATTTACGAGCATATAGTAGACTTATAGAGCTAACTTTACCAAGTTAAATCATTGAAAATGATGCACCAAGCTCAGAGAAACCATCTCTGCAATCTGACTAAGAAAACTGAGAGTAATGGCAGTGAGTAGTACACTTCACAAGAACATGGACATATGAACTCAAATAATCATGAAAATGAAATTATATTGCTTGTACAATACAATGACTTACTGATACATATGTGTGCCTTGTAATCACACCTTGATATGGCATAAAGCTCAGCTCTTGGAGGTCTTCACATAGGTCTCTCTAACCACGACTAAAACTGCCATCTATTTATAGTTGAGTTTGGGAGGCTAACTTCCCTCAATCACTCTCCAATCAATCAATGATTGATTTGATTCTCTACCTACCACAAATGAAGAATTCGTGGCTCCTCTTTCCCTTTTTGATCAAGTGGACTCAACCACTTAAGATTCTTTCACTTTTACATTAAGTAAACTCTTCAAAAGTTACAAGAGGTAGTTCACAAGTGAACTTTACATAGTCTTCATTTTAAAGCTTCTTCTAAGACTTTGTGGGACTCAAACCAATACTTAGGCTTGTCATACACTTGCTCCAACAAACAGCACAAGGAAGAAGTAGAAGCTTGGAGCACAACACACAATACTGAATGTATTACTAGAGAATGTACAAAGATAAGTAGCCCATTAGGGCAATAGGCGTATATACAAGCCAGGGGAAAAAAACCTCCTAAAGAGGGAAGAAAGTGCCCCGACGGTCCTAGTGTCTTCACACACATCACTACCTAAATAAATCAACAAATCCCCCCTGGGAGTGATGCGGTGAACAAGGAGCTAGCACTCATGTATAAGGAAGTGCCAAGCTATGTGGAAATCACTCCACAAAAGGAAGTAAGCCCAAAGCTTTGCGGAAAGCTTCAAACTTCTCCCCAAGCAGAGCCTTCGTGAAAAGGTCTCCAATGTTCTCTTGCGTGGGCACATATGCCAAGCTGATCTCCCCAGTAGAGAACCTCTCCCTGACATAGTGATAATGCACCTCAATGTGCTTAGTGCGAGCATGGAACACAGGGTTCCTCACAACTGCCAATGCGCTCTGACTGTCAGTGAAGATGGTGGTGGTAGAAGACTGGCCAACACCCAAATCAGCCATAAGGCGTTTGAGCCACACACACTCAATAGTCGCTGTGAAAGCTACCCTATACTCAGCCTCACAACTGGAAGTGGCCACAGTAGGCTGCTTCTTGCTCAACCACGATATACATGAGCTACCAAGCATGAAGCAAAAACCACTGGTGGACACACGAGTGTCATAGCAACCAGCCCAATTTGAGTCAGAAAAAGCATGCAAATCTAGCGGTAGTGATCCCCCCTTGGGATAAAACAACCCAAGTAGCTGAGTATCACTCAAGTAGCGAAAGATGCGCTTAACCGCCTTCCAATGCGTGACTCCTGGGCAATGCATAAACTTTCTCATCTGTGAGACAACAAACTAAATATCTGGCCAAGTGATGCATAAGTAAATCAAGCATCCAACAACCTGTTGATAGAGAACAGCATCAAATGCATCTCCAGCATCATGAAGACTCAATCGTAAACCTGTCTCCATAGGAGTGGCAATAGGCTTACAGTCTTCAAGGCCAAAATGTTGCAATAATGTGTCAATATATTTCGTTTGACACAAAGCCATTCCACCATCAACTTGCATAAACCGAATGCCCAAATAGTGATGCAAATGCCCCAAATCAGACATCTCAAATGAGGCATGCAAATCAGCCTTGAAATCAGCAATATGCTTCTCAATAAGACCAGTGAGCAGCATGTCGTCAACATAGACAACAATGATCAGAAGTACATCATTAGCACGCTTAACATATAAGGTGCTTTTAGTTGGACTGTTTTCAAAACCATGTGCAACCAGATATGCATGTATCTTCTCATACCAAGCATGTGGTGCTTGCTTTAAACCATATAATGCCGTCTTTAACCTGCACACTTGGTTTTCATGCCCTTTCTGCACAATGCCACGGGGCTGAAAAACATACACTTCTTCATGCAAGTCACCATTCAGAAATGTTGTTTTAATGTCCAATTGATGTACATTCCAACCATGATGGGCTGCAAGTGCACAAATGCTCCGAGCAGTAGTCATACGGCATGTAGGTGCAAAGGTCTCATCAAAATCAATGCCTCTTTCCTGCGCATAACCTTTTGCAACAAGCCTAGCCTTATACCTATCAATTGTACCATCTTGTATACCCACTTAGTGCCAATGGCCTTCTTGCCAGGAGGCAAGTCACATAAAGACCATATACCATTCTTCATTATAGCATCATATTCAGATTGCATAGCAGCCATCCAATTTTCTGAAATCTATGCTTCATCAAAAGAAATAGGCTCATTCTCATCATAGAGACTAGACGCAGCCATAGCATAGCAATCTGATGCAAAGGAGGCACTATGAGAGCCTGAACGAGTACGATATGACAAAGGTGCATCTAATTTGTTGTCATGCAAGGTCTCCACCAGCCATTTTCGCATAGTTTTTGCTTGCTCAATATCAGCTCTCTCATCAACAAGTGCATCATGTAAATCTGCATCAAAAATGGAATGATCTCCATCATCATATGAAATTTGCAAAGGCTGAGAAGTTGCATCATTAGGACCAGCACTAGACTGTCCACCTGTAAAAAGAGGCATCAAAGTATCATACATGTTTTTGGAGCTAACAGATATCTCCTTAGTACATGAAAGCAATGGCTGAATAGCATCTACCACAAAGACAACATCACAGCTAACCAGAATGTGTTTAGTCTCTGGATGATACAGACGATAGAGTTTACTTTCAGAACTATACCCAACAAAAATACATTTTACTGCCTTATCATCCAATTTTCTGCGATGTTGTTCAGGCACTAGTGCATATGCCAAACAACCAAAAACACGCAGATGAGAAACAGATGGCTTGCGGTCATGCCAAGCCTCATATGGAGTGATAGACTACAGTGCTTTAGGGGGACACCTGTTAAGTACATATGTTGCACACATGACAGCCTCAAGCCAGAAACTATGTGGTAAAGCCTGACTCTTGACCATACACCTTGCCATCTCCATGAGTGACCTCTTCTTTTGTTTAGCAACTCCATTCTGTTGAGGTGTATACGGCACTGTACACAGGTGTTTTATCCCACGTTCAGCCAGAAATGCATTAAAATCAGAAGACATATATTCCCCCCCTTGATAAGAACGGAGGGTGCCCATTTTACATGCTGACAGATTTTCGGCCAAAACCAAAAACTGTTTGAAGCACATGAACACTTCGGAATTTGCCTTCAATGGATATACCCATGCATGCCTAGAAAAATCATCGATGAAATTCACGAAGTAAAGATAATTCCCAAAATAAGGTGTCTGCATAGGACCACAGATACCACTATGTACAAGCTGCAATTTCTGAGTAGCCTGAACTGAACCATCTTTTGGAAAGGATGAACGCTGCATTTGGCCCAAAATACAGCCTTCACAAACATGTTTTCCAGGTGCCTCAAGTTTGGGCAACGAGGACACCATTTCATATTTTTGCAGGCGTAGCAAACTAGAAAAATTCAGATGACCAAAGCGTGCATGCCAAAGCTTTGCATCTGACATAGCCTGAGAATCATTTATTGCACATGCCAAATCATTTACAAATCTTTCATAGTCTATGAGCTTATACAGCCCATGACATAAAATGCCAGAAGCAATAATCACATCGCCATTTGACAGATCATGAACAGTACACCTGTCATCAACAAATTTCACAACCAAGCCAATCTTGGCTAATGCAGAAACTGATAGGAGGTTCTTTTTGATCCCTGGCACAAATAAAGCATCTGACAAAGTGAAAGAACTACCATCAGATGTAGTCAAAATGATCTTAGCAACTCCCATAACAAGATAAGAGGAGTTGTTGGTGCATGTAACAGTATTCCCTATAGGGGCAGGCTCGAGTGAAGAGAAGAAACTGCGCTGCGAGGTAATATGTTTGGTTGCCCCACTGTCAAAATACCAAACATCTGAGTCTACTACAGACATGCACTGATCATGAGAAGATGGTTCAAAACTGCAGACAGTACTAAATGCCCATTCTTCTTCCTGCACAAGATTTGCAGACTTTGTTTTTGGTGTAGAGGCCTCTACACAACCATTCTAGCCTCTTTCTTCTTTGCCTCTTTAGCAGGCAGTTTTGGACAGTTCTTTATGATATGATCATTCCCTTTACAGTACTTACAAAACAATTTTTTCTTTTTTGATTTCTTCGCATCTTTATCTTCCTTCTTCGAATATGCAGAATTAGCAGATTTCTGCTTACTACTTGAAGAGCTCCATTTTCATTTGCCCTTCTGACTAGCCAGGAAAGCTTGATCTGCAACTCGCATAATGGACCTCTTTTGCCTGGACTGATCTTCCTGCAACAGAACAGAGACTAACTCCTCAAATGATAAGGCATTTGGATTTCCTTTCATCATCAACCGAAGAGTAGAAGCAAAACTCTTATATGAATGAGGAAGACCATTCAGAACGGTCTACACAAGTGAGCTATCTGGTATAACCTCATCAGCAGAAATCAATTGTTCCTTCAAGTCTTTGATCTTCGTTAGGAAACTGTCCATAGAATCACCTTCATTCATGTGCTCACTCTCCAACTATTTTCAGAGGTAAGCAATACGAGCCTCATTCCTAGCTTGGTACAATGTGGTAAGTGTATCCCAAGCATCCTTAGTTGTTCTACAAGAGCGAAAGTGAGGAATAATGGCACGTTTGAGAGACAAAGCTATCAATGCATATGCCTGGGCATCTCTGCCATCCCAACAAATCTGCTCTATAGTAGGTGCAGCAAAAACAGCAGCACGAAGAGGAATCTGTGGAATATCATCTTCGACACCATCTTCATCAGCCCCAACACCTATATTTGTAGTACCTGTAGTCAGAGGTGTAACAGGACGTCTTTCAACACCCTGCACAATGTTCCACAATCCTTTTGCAACCAATACATGTCGCATCATATAAGCCCATAATGGGTAGTTGGTACCATCCAACTTATCCTCAACAGCCAACATACGGAATACATCACTGCTTTCAACCATGGCCTGTGACTAAAATACCTTGATGCAGAAAATTGACTCTATCTCAAGAAGTTGAACAGAACTGCCCCGACAAATTCTGCTAGACTTGTAGCAGACTTCGAGATGCTTATAGTGGCGAACAGAAACTGGTATATACCTTTGGCACAAAAAGATGAAATAGCCTGCACAAGCACTACGATAATGCATTCGGAGGCTGAAACGAGCTCAGATCGCGATTTTGGCACCATAAAGCAAAGTTGTTTTGATCTCGGAAACATGCTGAGTATGCTCACCAAAATTCATGCGATTCTGAGACTACAAATGGAGGAGTGTCAACGGCGCCCTAGATGAAGCGACGACCTGCTCTGATACCAATTGTTGGAGATAGATGTCTGTGGAAGCACGCAAACAGCTGTAGAAGCTTGGAGCATAACACACAATACTGAATGTATTACTAGAGAATGTACAAAGATAAGTAGCCCATTAGGGCAATAGGCGTATATACAAGCCAAGGGAAAGAAACCTCCTAAAGAGGGAAAAAAGTGCCCCGGCGGTCCTAGTGTGTTCACACACATCACTACCTAAATATATCAACAATGCTCTTCTTCTCCAATGTATGCAACTCGTTCTTGAGTTGCAATTTTCATGCCTTTGTATTGGTCTCATACAATGTGACCAAACTGTTCCAAGCCTCTTTTGGAGTCTTGGCATCCTGTATGTGTCCAATCATGCTATCCTGTATGCTAACAGATAGCCAATACATTACCTTTTATGCTCCTTGCTTCCATTCCTCATATGCTCTTGACTGATCTGTAGTCTGATTCCTTTCTGGTAATTGTGGAGCATTTTCATTCTCTCCTTTGATGTACTGCTAGTAGCCTTTTCCCATTAGGAAATTCGTGATTCTGAATCTCCAAGCATGGAAGTTGTTCTTGTCCAGCTTATTGCTCATAAGCTGACTCATTCCATCTGCGTTTGTCATTTCTGCAACAATTCACAACACTACAAAACACTGCAAGCAGCACTTCTACTTGAGCAGTGTCGCACTATGACGTGACAATTCGATCTCAGAAAAACACAGTTTTCGTGTCTCAACAATACACGGAATTGCTTGAAATTTTGGATCTAAAATATATGAGTGTTTTCGAACAAAAGGCAAGTTACAGTTTCTGAAATTGACCTAGGTTTTCTACAGACCCCACCTTGCGGGCTCAAAACGGAGGTTGAGATGGCTCTGAAACTTTGATCTGACAAGAACGAGTGACCCTAAAGGGTTAACTCACAAAAATATTTTGAGGTCTTCTACCTTCACGCCGATTTTTGTAGCAAACGGAGGTCATTTGTGGATCGTGTTTTCTCCATGCCTTGCCGCGTATTCTTCACCATCGCCTTCTCCACGAGCTCTCTACAGCCATGCTGGCTCTGATACCATGTGAGGAGGAAGGAGATAAGGAAGAGAGCTCACACACACTCTCACTCTCAAGGAGAAGCACACACACAGATTGAGGCAAGGAAGAATGATCTTCTTCTTCTTCTTCTTCTTCTTCTTCTATTACATAAAAGGGAATGTACAAGAATGACCTAAAAACAAGAATACAACAAGTGCAATATATAAAGATCAGTGCATAAGGAAAAACCTAATATCCGCAAATGAGTGAGATGGCAAGGAAGAAATGTGCCATCACTCTCGGTAGATAAATCTAATAAAGCTCAATGAAGTATCCGTGACATATACCGGCGTGACCACTATACATGTCAAATATACAAAAAACTGGCACGTGTCATCCTGGATCATCACATGTTGGGCTTGATATCTCAACATAAATGACACATAGTACCTTGAGCCTGAAATTGAAGGATCTTTGCTTGGTCCCCACACATCTGTGTGGACAAATTCCAAATAATCCTCATGCATATAGCCTTTCTTTGTAAAGAGTAACCTGTGTGATTTACCAAACTGACAAGCACCACATTTATAGATCATATGTTGCTTGGATACATTAGATATCCCAAGTACACATTGATCTCTACATATCTACTTCAAGGTTCTCTCACCAATGTGCCCTAATCTTTTGTGTCATATCTCTAACTTAGACAAAGTTTGATCCGTATAGCCTTCACAAACATGTTTTCACAAACATGCATTTTGCCCAAAATATAGCCTTCACAAACATTTTTTCTAGGTGCCTCAAGTTTGGGCAAAGAGGACACCATTTTAGATTTCTACAGGCATAGCAAACTAGCAAAATTTAGATAACCAAAGCGTGCATGCCAAAGCTTTGCATCTGACATAGCCTGAGAATCATGTACTACACATGCCACATCATTTACAGATCTTTCATAGTCTATGAGCTTATACAGCCCACGACACAATATGCCAGAAGCAATAATGACGTTGCCATTTGATAGATCATGAACTGTACATCTCTCATCAACAAATTTCACAACCAAGTCGGTCTTGGCTAATGCATAAACTGATAACAGATTTTTCTTGATCCCTAGCACAAACAAAGCATCTGACAAAGTGAAAGAACTATCATCAATAGTAGTCAAAATGATCTTACCAACTCCCATAATAGGATAAGAGGAGTTTTTGGCGCATGTAACAGTATTCCCTATAGGGGCAGGCTCGAGTGAAGAGAAGAAATTGTGCTGCGAGGTAATATGTTTGGTCGCCCCACTATCAAAGTAGCAAACATTTGAGTCTACTGCAGACATGAACTACTCATGAGAAGATGGGTCAAAACTGCAAATAGTAGTAAACGCCCATTCTTCTTCCTGCACAAGATTAGCAAACTCTGTTTTTGGTGTAGAGGCATCTCCAACAACCATTTTGGCCTCTTTCTTCTTTGCCTCTTTAGCAGCCGGTTTTGGATAGCTCTTAATGACATGATCATTTGCTTTACAATATTTGTAAAACAATTTCTACTTTTCTGATTTCTTGTCATCTTTGTCTTCCTTCTTTGAATGTGCAGCATTTGTAGATTTTTGATTACTAGTAGAAGAGCTCGATTTTCCTTTGCCCTTCTGACTAGCCAAGAAATCTTGATCTACAACATGCATAATAGACCTGTTCTGCCTAAAATGGTCTTCCTGCAATAAAATAGAAACTAACTCTTCAAATGTTAAGGCATTTGGATTGCCTTTCATCATCAAATGAAGAGTAGAAGCAAAACTCTGATATGAGTTGGGAAGACCATTCAGAGTAGTCTGCACAAGTGAACTGTCACGAAGGACTTCATCTACAAAAATCAATTGTTCCTTTAAATCCTTGATCTTTGTCAGAAAACTATCCATAGAATCACATTCATTCATGTGCTCACTCTCCAACTGTTTTTGGAGGTAAGCAACACGAGCCTCATTCCTAGCTTGGTACAATGTGGTAAGTGTATCCCAAGCATCCTTAGCTATTCTACAAGAATGAATGTGAGGAATAATGGCACGTTTGACAGACAAAGCTATCAATGTAGAATATCACCATCTTCAACACCTTCTGCATCAACTTTAGTACTTGTAGTTGTAACAGTTGCATGTGTGATAGGACGTTTTTTAACACTCTGCACAATGTTCCATAGTCCTTTTGCAACCAATATATGTCGCACCATATAAGCCTATAACGGGTAGTTGGTATCATCCAACTTATCCTCAACAGCCAACATACGGAATACATCACTGCTTTCAATGGGCTTGACATAACATCAGTTCCTTCCATTGAGTTGACTTCACCCCGTCATTTGGTGCCTGTCTATGATCAGCAAAGAAACTTAATTCATAGGCCATCAATCGTGCATTTAGGTTAGAAGATATTTTTACAAAAATCCCTAAATCCATTTCGAAAAATCCTGTAAAAAATGCCTCTTTGAATGTCTGCATATATGTACTTGGCAAAAACATGAGTCTTGAGTATATGTCCATGAGTGTTAATCGACTAGGTATAGTCGATAAATCAAAAACGAGGGCATCTGAACCCTAGTTAATGTCGATCAAGTTCAAAAATGTATACTGTGCATGTTGAAACACCTTTATTACCGTAAGTAACATACTCAAAATTTTGTTAGTCATTTTGACGGCTAAATCTAGTACGGTCGCATATCTGGCAATCCAAAATTCAATTGTTTTCACCATGTACTCTTCGGTTGGTAAGTAATTACGAGGTAGAATTGGCAATAATGGATAGTTTAGCCACTGATTATTTAAGCTTACTGGCGTTGTGCCTCTCAAAATAGCATCCAGGAGCGTCGTCAGGGTACTGGGCAAAAAGAGGGATTGACGCTTAACCATTGAGAGTAGAAAGTCATACAAACATAGGCATGTCACCACAAAAAGCCTGTCGGGGACGACAGAGTTCAGGAGGAGGGACGTGTTGAAGGGGAATCAAGCAAAAAGAGAAGAAGAAGGAGATCAAAGAATAAAACAGCTCAGTGAAGAACAAAGCTCATAAAGCAAAGAACAATCCTCTACCCAAAGCCCCGTAGGGGCACGCATCAGGCGACAAACACCAAAGAACTAGGTCCTAAGGATTGGAAATAAAGAAAGATAACAACCAAGACTTTTCATGAGAGGTTGCACACAACTTCCTCATCCACGAGGTGCATGCGGTGGAAAGAAATGAACAGGCTAAGCAGCACATCAGGCAATAACAACAAAGGACTAGGGCCCGAAGAATGGAAACAAAAGAATTACAACCAGGTCCTGGGAGACAGCACACAAAGGATTCTTCATCGGATAAGATAACGAATTGTCTGAGAATTCTAGACGCTTCTTCCTCCATTGGATGCGTGCAATGGAAATAAATGCATCAGGTCCCAAAGGATGACAAAGAAGATTTAAGAACAGGGCCTTTGAAATGTAATGTTGACTTAGAAGAGAGCAAAAGCATGCAAAGTAAGGTGTGCAACGGAGAAAAGTAAACAGGCTCTAGGCAATACAACCAGGTCAGATATATGAAGACAAAGACATATTAGAAGAACAAAAGTTAGAAAGAGGCAGAGGCTGAGAAGTTGAAGAGGGTGACTAAGAATATCACATTCTTAGACACTGATGGCGTGTGTGACAGCCGGACTTAATACAGTAACCCAAATTTATGATATAAGGAATACCAAGGGGCTTATAGAAGCAAAGGACTAATCTCGGATAAAGTAAAGAATTGTCTAACAAGCCTTAGGATGAAGTCTTTTCATGCTTCAAAATATATTTAGCTCTTGTAGAGAACCAAATACGTAAAACACTAAAAACGCTAAGGCCAAATGGAGGGGGAGAGTACTTCCCCCATGAATTTGACTCCTTTCTTCAAGAGAGGGGAATCAAAAGAGAAATTACTACAAGGTACACTCCTGAGAAAAATGCAGTGGCAGAGAGAAGGAATAGGAGAATCTTTGAAGCACCAACGTCTATGTTAAATGAAAAACATTTACCTTATTATTTATGGGTTGAGGCTCCATCCACAGCCACTTATTTGATTAATAGGTTACCTTCAAAATCACTTGATGACATGACACCATATGATGCTTGGAATGGATGAAGACCAAGCTTGGATCATTGTAAGCTTTTTGGATGTATTGCTTATGCTCATGTTTCTTAATAGGTTAGAGGAAAGATGGATCCAAAAGCTGAAAGATGTGTGTTCATTAGATATGACAACAACCAAAAAGGCTACATACTATACAACCCAACAACCAAAGGATTCTTGGTGATTAGAGATGTAGTATTTGATGAGAATAGTTCTTGGTATGAAAACTCATGCAGTAAGATCAAAGTACCTTATGATCTTGAAGAAGATTTTCCAAAGCTTGTCAAGGATAACCCTTCTAAAAGTGAAGAATGGGATACATCAGAAGATGATGAAGCAACTCAAATTGAAAAACTAAAAATGTTGAAGTCTAAAGGTAAAGCTAAAATGTAGGAACTTTTTTTGGACAAGAGACAAAATCATCACATCATGGCCTAAGAAGATTCATGAGGGAGAAAAGAAAACCAGAGAGGTATGGGTTTGATACTTCTCTAATTACTAAACATTTAATCTATCTAGCACAGAACATAAATCAAGAGGAACCCTCAACATTTCAAGAAAAGAAGAAATTAGAGTGAAGGCATGCAATGGAAGAAGTAATTGAAGCTCTTGAGGAAAATAACACTTGGGAAATGTTCCCAAGTCCTCATCAATGAAAGTGATAGGCTCAAGATGGATCTACAGATTGAAGAAGAACTCGGATGGCTCCATTAACTCGTATAAGGCAAGGCTTGTGGCAAAAGGCTTTGCACAAACTCAGGGAATTGATTATGAGGAGACCTTCTCTCTTGTGGTAAAGATGCCTACAATTAGAGTCCTACTTAGTATTGCTTCTTCCAAGAATTGGAAGATAATTCAATTGGATGTAAAAAATACATTCCTTAATGGATGGATAATAGAAGAAGTATATATGGCACAACCACCTGGTTCTGAGAATCAAGTACATCTTGATTATGTGTGTACCCTTAATAAAGCTTTATATGGGCTCAAACAAGCCCCAAGGGCTTGGAATCACAGGCTTGTTTCATTCTTAGAGGATAAAGGATTTCAACCTAGCAAGACACATCCATCACTCTTCATCAGAAAGAGTAATTCTAAAGTCATCTATTTGTGTGTGTATGTGGATGATATTATACTTACAAGAAATGATGCAAATGGGATAAGGAAGATCAAGTAGAAGATGAAAGAAGAGTTCAAGATAAGTGACTTGGATTCACTCACATACTTCCTAGGATTGGAAGAAGTATAAAGAGATCATGGTCTATTCCTTACTCAAAGGAAATACGTTAAAGACTTGTTGACAAAGTTCAAGATGCAACATTGCAGGATTGCAGGTACTCCAATTGAGGTTAATCATAAATTGAGCTCACATGAAGGTGAACTCATAGAAGATATCACAGGTTATCAAAGTCTTGTGGATAGTTTGAACTATGATACATTGACAAGGGTAGATATATGTTATAATGTGAGTGTGCTAAGTCAATTTATGCACACACCTAGGAAACCTCACATGGATATTGCCAAGAGGATACTCACAGATCTCAAAGGGACCATGAATGAAGGATTATACTACCCTTATGTATCTGATTTAAGTCCAAGGTTGTTCTCTGATGGAGATTGGGTTGGCTCCAAGGAAGACAGAAGGAGCACCTCAGGATACCTTACTTTTGTAGGGTCAAAACTTGTCTCATGGTCATCTAAGAAGCAAGCCGCAATTGCTCTCTCTTGCACAAAAGTTGAATACACAGGCCTTGCTACGGCTACTCAAGAAGCAATGTGGATGAAGACACAATTTACATATCTTGGATTGGAAACTGGAACTCCAAATATTTTTGGTGACAACATGAGTTCCATTCACTTGGCTTCCAATCCAATTTTTCATGCAAGGACTAAACATATTGAAGTACATTACCACTATGTAAGAGAGAAGATTGTGAGCAAGGATATTCAGCATCATATATGTCAACTCATCAACAATGTGCAGACATTTTAACCAAGGCATTAGATGGAACAAAACTTAGTAAATTCAAAGGTATGATTGGTTTGCAGGAAATCAAGGAGGAATGAAGACCAAGCATGTTAAGCTTGAGGGGGAGCTATTGGTGCAATTAAACCCAAGCCCACACACTTGGTTGATTAACTTATGCTTGATTTATTGGCATAACCTATGCAAGACTACATATGATTAGTCTCTTGTAAAAATCCTTCACAGTTATCCTTGTAAAAGTGGGTTACACCCACGTGGAGTTAGGAAGCTCTAAAATCACGAATCAATTAGTTGTTGAGTGATGAGGGAATCTATCCTACATTTTAGGATTCACCTTTTAGGTAGAAGTTTGAGTTTGAATTCAAACCTTGGCTCCGAACATGACTATAAAAAGGGGATCAAGAGACCCGTGTATTATCTCAAGCCCATGAGATCACTTTGAGTGATTTTTATCGTGAATTGAGAGCTCATCTTATAGCTCATTTACCTCTCACACATTAAGCAATGTATGGTTTCCAATGACATTGTATTTATACATGTTTTAATACATATATGATCATTATATTCTCATTTTACTTCTTTGTTAGTACTCCATCAAAACATTGGTTTTTGTAGATCTTGTTCTCAATGTGTAGTTGATCATTTGCCATGATTTAAAGCCTAATAGAATCAGCATACTGTCTATTATAATCGTATAACGTTTCATTAGCATTGCTTATCAAGAGCATCAGATATTTTCATATCTTTGCTCATTGGTATTATGAATGTTGCAGCCCATGAATGTTAGGATGCAGCTGTTGTTGGTGCAGACCAATCACCAATTGAAGGCTTGGAAGATCAAATGATGAAGGAAGAATCAATTCCTAAAGTGTGGAAGAAGATTACAATCAGAGGACAAGAGAAGTGTACACATATGTACATTAGCATAGTCATAGATGACTTAGATCTTTTGTTCAGTAAGAATTATGTACAAATTATCTATAAATACCTTGAGAAAAGTCGGGGCATGTATGAGAGCTTATGTGACAATAGTTAGAAGTCAAGAATGAGGGAGATAGAAGTCATGAGATAGAAGAAAGTAAATTTGAGTTAGCTCTCATCACTCAGTTGTATTTTCTCTGAGTAAATGAAAAGTTTTGCGCCCGATGTTTCTGCGTGTTCTCCTTCTACAGTAGATCAATTGTGGAATGCTTTTGTACAAGTCTAAGTTGAGAGTTGCTTGACCTCTGTGCAAAGTTTCAGCTTCCAATTGTAATCAGGCTGAGTGAATTAAGTGTAGGAACATTCATATGTGAAGTGTATTCACAGGTTCCTAAAACAGGCGCATATTTTGAAGTCAATGTTTTGGTCATTTCTCCCAGCACAGTTTAAAGTTTTGCATGAGTGAGGGCTTAATCTTTAAGTTGGAAGATAAGCTACTTATGTCTAGAAGCATTTTGTAAAACGGGTTCTATTCAAGGAGAACCAAGTCTTAAAAGTTACAGGTGTAAAGTTGACTGTTTTGAATGACAGTTTCTGACATAGGTAACTTGTGAAATCAATTTCTCAAGTTATACTTAATCTTTTGAAGTGATTCAACTTGGAGTAGATGCGCAATCTCTAGGAGATACTTCGTACAAAGTTTCATCAAAAACTTTACACATTTGATAGGTCAATGTGGAAAAATAGTGCAGCAGACTTTTCTGTGTTTCATCTTCTTCACAGATTTGTTCATCTTTTGATAATTAGAAGTTGATCCTCTAAAGAGTGAAAGGTTTTGACTTATTCTTGGTATAGAGGTGCTCTAATCACAAGAATAAGTTGTTCTTTTGGAGATTAACACTCTCCATCAGTGGTATCAGAGCAGGAAACATCAATCTGAAGAAATTTGAAGAAAGAAAGATCTCGACTGCTGCAGATTCAAGAGATTCAACACTTGAAGGATTAAGAAGTGAAGCTTGGAGTCAAAGCTTGGGGAGAAGACAAATTGACATCAAGAAAGGCAAAAGGAGTTCAATTCGAAGTAAAGGTATACACATTGTTTGTAAAGCTTGAAGTTTCAATACACAGGTGGATACAAGATGGGAGAAAGCTTGCAGATTGATAAGCTAGATAGGGAGAACTATCCAGCATGGTCCATGAGGATGGAAGCACACCTCATGAGCAAAGATCTTATATCATTTATTACAGGAGATGAAGAAAAACCAGAATTTGCAGATCCAAGTATTCCTACTAGGGAAGAACTTGCAATGTTGAAGACTTGGATGAGAAAGGATGCTCAAGCAAGGAGTATCATCTACATGGATGTAAATGATTACCTTCTACCTCACATCAGAGGTTTAGAAAGTGCTACAGATGTTTGGAATGCCTTGGAAGAGCATTTCCAAAATACAACTAAGTCAAGGAAGTCTTCACTATGGGCTGAGTTCACAACCTTCAAGAAGAAGAGCTCACAATCAATTTCAGATTATGTGGCAAAGATGAAAGATATTGCAGATAGCTTGGGAGCAGTGGATGAAGACATTGAAGAGGAAAAGTTGGTAAGACAAATACTTACAGGTTTGAGAGGAGATGAGAAGTGGAAGCCTTTCATATTGTCCATAGAATTGTCACTTGATCACTTTACTCCTGACCTTAATCAATTGCTAGGACACATGCTAACCTTTGAGCAGGATCTTAAAGGAGACAATGATAGAAGTACAAGTCAAGCTATGTACTCCAAAGACAAGAAAAAGAATGGCAAAGGAAAGCAATCAAATGATGATGAAGGGAATTCAAATCAAGCCAACTTCACAAAAGGGAAGACAAATTTCAGAGGTAAAGGAAGAGGAGGTAAGAACAAAGATAATGCTAAAGCTTGTTGGATTTGTGGCAGAACAAATCATTTGGCAAATGATTGTTGGTATAATAATCAAAATGGAGGATACAACAATCAGAATTATAGTCAAAGAGGTAGAGGAGGCAGAAACCAAAGAGGCAATTTCAGAGGAAGAGGTGGTAGGACATCATATGGTAGAGGAGGTGGAAGAAACTTCCAATCTCAGTCCTACAACAATAATTATTACAATTATGCATCAGATCAGAAGGATGACATGACTCTTATCCTGAATGCAACTCATGAATCAATGGGAGAAGATCAAAGAGTGTTTTATATTGACTCAGGGTGCAGCAACCATCTGAGTGGGAATCTATCCTTGATGACTGATATGGAAGCAAGGGTGAATGGACATACAGTTCAAACAGGTGACAATACCAAACATAAAGTGGAGAGCATTGGATCAGTGAAGACAAAGAGTGGAAGTACACTTCTGAGTAAGGTACTTTATGTTCCTACTATTCCTAAAAATTTGATAAGTGTAGGGCAAATTGTGGAGAAAGGATATGAGGTAAGATTCACAAATGATGGTGTTTATGTACAAGATCCAAATCAGGGATATAGAACTATAATTGCAGGTAAAAAGGAAGGAAGATTGTTCACTCTCAAAGTCCAAGGTAATGTGGGACATGCATTGTTTACCTATGGAGGTCAAAAGGTGTCTGAATTAGACCTATGGCATAAGAGGCTAGGTCATTTCAATGAGAGAGCTATAAAGGAGATGTCAAAGAATCAGGTGGTACTTGGATTGCCAAACATTGAAGGGCAACATATGGTGTACAAGTGTGAAGCTTGTCAATTAGGTAAAGCACATAAAAGTTCTTATAACAAATCAGGGTATAAGTATTCAAACATGCTTGAATTGGTTCATACAGATGTATGGGGTCCCTCAAGAGACTATAGCATAAATGGATCCAGATATTATGTGTTGTTTGTTGATGATGCAACCAGGTGGATTACTTTGTATGTAATCAAGGATAAATCAGAAGTCTTCAAGACATTCAAACATTTCCATGCTTATGCAGAAAGGATCACAGGACAAAAGCTAAAGAGGTTAAGATCAGATGGAGGGGGAGAGTATTTCTCAAAAGAGTTTGATGATTATTTGTGGAATGCAGGTATCAAAAGAGAAGTAACTTGCAGATACTCCCCTCAACAGAATGGAGTAGCAGAAAGGAGGAATAGGACTCTTGTAGAGTTTGCAAGAGCCATGATGAAGGAAAAGAATTGTCCAAATTACTTATGGGCAGAAGCCATTAACACTGCAACATACCTTGTGAATAGGTTGCCTTGCAAAGTTTTGGATGGAGGAACCCCTTATGAAGCATGGTGGGGTAAGAAGCCTAGTCTTGATCATTGCAAAATATTTGGATGTATTGCATATGCTTATGTTCCTTCACAATTAAGACATAAGCTAGAACCAAAAGCAGAGAAGTATGTGTTTATTGGATATGATGATAGACAAATGGGTTACAGGTTGTGGAGTCCATCCACAAAGCAATTTCTTGTTACTAAAGATGTGACATTTGATGAGCAAAATGTGTGGTATTCAGGATCACCAAATGAGTATACAGGTGTTGAAGAAATTCAAAGGAAAGGAAAGGCAAAGGTAAAAGTATGTGAAGAAATTGTTGATGAAGTTGACTCTAGATGTAGAATGCAGGATCATGTAGAAGAAGGGCCAAGATTTGATCCAGAATCAAATGAGGCTGAAACTTCAAGAAGTGCAGAAATCAGGAGATCTACAAGAGAAAGGAAAGAGCCTATAAGGTATAGTTATGATACATCTTTCCTAACAACAAAAGATTATGCCTACATTGTGAAAACAGAAGAAGATCCAACCACTTATGAAGAAGCCAAAGGTAAACAGAATTGGGAGAAGGCAATGCAAGAAGAGTATGATGCTCTACTTGAAAATGAAACTTGGGAATTAGTACCAAGACCAAAGAATCAGAAAGTCATTGGATGCAAGTGGGTATATAAAACAAAGAGGTTTGCAGATGGTAAGGTGTCTAGATATAAGGCTAGACTTGTGGTTAAAGGTTATGCCCAAACTTATGGGGTAGATTATGATGAAACCTTTAGTCCTGTTGCTAAGATGTCTACAATTAGGACATTGATTGCTATTGCTACTTGCAAGGGATGGAAATTATCACAATTGGATGTGAAGAATGCATTTCTTAATGGTTACATTGCAGATGAAGTATATATGGAGCAACCAGAAGGCTTCATGGAATCAATTGGATCAGATTATGTGTGTAAGCTCAAGAGAGCTTTATATGGGTTGAAGCAAGCCCCAAGAGCTTGGAATTACAGATTGGTCAAGTTCTTGAATGAATGTGGTTTTCAAGCATCAAAGGCAGATAGTAGTTTGCTAGTGAAGGCAAGTGAAAATGGATACATTTACATGTGTATTTATGTTGATGATATTATTGTTACAGGAACAGATGCTCAAGGAATCAATGAACTCAAGAAGCAAATAGAGAAGGAGTTTAAGATAAGTGACTTGGGAAACTTATCTTATTTTTTAGGAATGCAGATTGTGTATACTCAACATGGAGTATATGTTTCACAAGAGAGATACTTGAAGAATCTTCTAGTCAAGTTTAACATGGAAGATTGCAAGACCTCAACTACACCATTGGAGGTAAATCATAAATTAAGCAGATATGGAGGTGAAGAGTTCAATGACATGAAGAAATATCAGAGTTTGGTAGGTAGTCTAATCTATGCTACCTTGACAAGGCCAGATCTATCATATGCAGTAGGTGTGTTGTCACAATTCATGCATTGTCCAAAGAAGACTCATTGGATTGCAGCCCAAAGGGTACTCAGATATATCAAGGGAACCCTAAGTGAAGGTTTGTATTATGGTTTCACTTCTGACACAAGAATCAAAGTGTTTAGTGATGCAGATTGGGCAGGTGACTCAGATGATAGAAGGTCTACTCATGGATATCTATGTTATGTTGGAGACAAGTTAGTTTCTTGGTGTTCAAAGAAGCAACATACAGTTGCTTTATCATCTACAGAAGCTGAGTATAAGGGAATGGTAGAAGCTGCAAAAGAAGTGATATGGTTGAAGACCTTGATGAAGAGTTTTGAGTTTGATCATAGTACTCCAATAATTTTTGGAGACAATATGAGTTCTTTGTATTTGGCAGCTAACCCTGTTTTTCATGCCAGGACTAAGCATATAGAGATTCAGTATCATTTCTTGAGGGAAAAGGTACTTGATAAAGAGATTGAAGTGATGTACACTCCAACAAAAGAACAAGTGGCAGATATGATGACAAAGAGTTTGGATGGACCTAAGTTACAAAGGTTCAAAGACATGGCAAGTATCAAGAAGACAGAGAAGACCTCAATTGATGATTGAGGGGGAGCTGTTGGTGCAGACCAATCACCAATTGAAGGCTTGGAAGATCAAATGATGAAGGAAGAATCAATTCCTAAAGTGTGGAAGAAGATTACAATCAGAGGACAAGAGAAGTGTACACATATGTACATTAGCATAGTCATAGATGACTTAGATCTTTTGTTCAGTAAGAATTATGTACAAATTATCTATAAATACCTTGAGAAAAGTCGGGGCATGTATGAGAGCTTATGTGACAATAGTTAGAAGTCAAGAATGAGGGAGATAGAAGTCATGAGATAGAAGAAAGTAAATTTGAGTTAGCTCTCATCACTCAGTTGTATTTTCTCTGAGTAAATGAAAAGTTTTGCGCCCGATGTTTCTGCGTGTTCTCCTTCTACAGTAGATCAATTGTGGAATGCTTTTGTACAAGTCTAAGTTGAGAGTTGCTTGACCTCTGTGCAAAGTTTCAGCTTCCAATTGTAATCAGGCTGAGTGAATTAAGTGTAGGAACATTCATATGTGAAGTGTATTCACAGGTTCCTAAAACAGGCGCATATTTCGAAGTCAATGTTTTGGTCATTTCTCCCAGCACAGTTTAAAGTTTTGCATGAGTGAGGGCTTAATCTTTAAGTTGGAAGATAAGCTACTTATGTCTAGAAGCATTTTGTAAAACGGGTTCTATTCAAGGAGAACCAAGTCTTAAAAGTTACAGGTGTAAAGTCGACTGTTTTGAATGACAGTTTCTGACATAGGTAACTTGTGAAATCAATTTCTCAAGTTATACTTAATCTTTTGAAGTGATTCAACTTGGAGTAGATGCGCAATCTCTAGGAGATACTTCGTACAAAGTTTCATCAAAAACTTTACACATTTGATAGGTCAATGTGGAAAAATAGTGCAGCAGACTTTTCTGTGTTTCATCTTCTTCACAGATTTGTTCATCTTTTGATAATTAGAAGTTGATCCTCTAAAGAGTGAAAGGTTTTGACTTATTCTTGGTATAGAGGTGCTCTAATCACAAGAATAAGTTGTTCTTTTGGAGATTAACACTCTCCATCAGCTGTGACTTGATAAACTCCTTTCTCTGCATGTATTTCATCATCTTTTATGAAATCACTCATGATTGTTAGCTTACTAAGTTAATTAGAGTTCCCCAAAAGGATTCAAGCCAATTCTTGATGTTCTCACAGAACTGTTCAAAACACTGAACAGGTGTAGGAACAAAAATAGAAAGTTTTTTACTCTTGTATCAACTATTACCTATTTGTTTTGATTCATGTTTTTGAGTGTGATCTTCCAAGGTACATAGGGTGTCCAATACATCCTTTGCCAAGTTAAAAGGCCCCACCTATAATTTCTAGAGTTCATTTGGTTGGTGTAGTGCAAAGTTTTTGTAGCATCACTTTATCATCATCACGTACAAATCCATCCTCACATTGGTAACAGAGAAAGGTTGGACAACATGGCAGATGGATTTCCTTCATCAATTGACAAATTGGATAGAGGTAACTGCTCAGCCTGGTCTTTAAGGATGGAAGCTTATCTTCAAGGTACGAATCTATATGGTTATATAGTTAGAGATGAAGTTACTAGATTACAATACAATTATGGGACAACTACTTACTCAAGGGCCATACTCATGAAGAATGGAGAAGGTTCCAAAGGTAATCAATCGTCTGCTTTATATACTAGTAAAAGTAAAGCCAAAGACACCAAAGGAAGAGGAAAGAAAGTGGATTATAAAGTAGGCACACACCAAGCTAACTATGTAGGTAGAGGAAGACATGGTAGAGGTAGAGGTAGAGGTAGAGGGAGAGGAGGAAGACAAGGCACGGGGAGATCCCATGGCTCTAATCCTTGTTCTATTTGTGGATATCTAATCACACAACTGAGAATTGCTTCAGGAATTCCAAGAATCAAAGAGGCAAAAAGTTGGGAATGATGGATGGACACTTCAAGATGATGAGTAGGTAATGCCAAATCTTGCTTTGTACTAGTCCTTTGATGCTTCAGATTTGATAAGTGGACCTTCTTAGCTTTCCAATGACACCATAAAATGGCCTATGTACTTTGGAAATGATGTATGAAAAAGTTGAATCAAAACAGACAACTTTGAATTTCAAGTCTTCAAGAAAACCCTCTATTTTTTACTAGACACCTACTGTATCGTTTGCTCAGTATGACCAACACAGTAGGAATTGGAATAGTTCCTTTTAGGGGTATCTAATTAGCTTAGCAAGCTAACTATTCCAAGTGTAATCATATAAAAAGATTAATTATGCTCAGAGAAATTAATTTAGCAAGTAAACCTTTACCCCAGATATTTTAGGATTGTTGCAGACTTCGACCAATGATCACTTCGAAGGACGTTTCTCTGAAATGGCTGAATAGAAATCCTTAAAATTTTGATAGCATGTAGAAACCTTTGAGCTGGTTCCAACACGCTATAGATCTTTGAATTTGGTGAAGAAGTGAGTGAGATATGATCTCCACAAGTTGACAGACTTTCAGACACTATGACAGAGAACTCAGAAATGAACAATGTAGATATATGTATTAATGAACACTGTTGTACAATGCCATAGGCATGAAGATCATTGCCTAATGGTTTAGATAGGTGAGGGCTAGAGTATAGGCCTCACACACTTCAGAAACTGATAATGAGAAGCTCGGAAAGTGACTCTTCTATCCGCGACTTTTTGAGTTGATCTTTTATAGTGGTTGAGTTCAAAGTTTGAATTTGAATTCAAACTTTGGCTCTCTATAATCATGCTCCTACATCCTAGGAGATATTCTCTCTAATTGATTTATGCTTTTCAACTAATAAAATCAATGACTCCCTTGGGTAGGTGGTTACAAAGATTCCAAGTCAAAATGTGACTTTTACAAAAGGATAAAGTGTTAATTAACCACTAGCATTGATTCCTATGCATCTTCATATGTGTATGAGCTACAAGCCAAATGTGTAGGCTTGTGAATTGCACCAACACAAAAGATACAATAGAGGAGGTTATGGTTACTCAAGAGGAAGGTTCAACAATTTCCATGGCCACCACAACAACTACAACTATTCAACCTAGCAAGAAGGAACAAAGGAAGAAGAGATTACAAAAAATACATAGAAGACTCAAATCAAGAAGACCCTCTACTTCTCATGAATATGACAATTTCACAAGGTAAATCTGATGAGCATGTTTTCTACATAGATTCAAGTTGCTCAAATCATGTGGCAGGAAATGTGGCCCTCCTATCATATTTAGAAGATCCAAGGAACAAGCATGAAATGCAAACAGGTGATGATACAATGCACTTGGTGGAGAAGGTAGGAAATGTAAAAGCACCTGATGGAAACATCAACCTACTTAGCAAGGTACTATATGTCCATACCATCACAAAGAACTTGATAAGTGTAGGACAGATTGTGGAGAAAGGCCTACAAGTTAGGTTCACAAAAGGAGGAGCATTTGTTGAAGATCCAAGTCAAGGGTTCAAGAGGATTGCAAAGGGTCAAAAGGAAGGTAGATTATTCAGATTTGAATTGCAAGACACTAGGAACATTGCTCTCTTTAAGTATGGTAGTCAGACACTCATAGAATTGGAAGTATGGCACAAAAGGTTAGCACATATTGGTGAGAGATCATTAAAGGATATCTATAGGGACCAAAGTGTACTTCGACTCGCTAATCTGTCAAAGCAACACATGATTTATAAGTGTAGTGCATTTCAATTTGGAAAGTCTCACACGTTACCATTCATGGAAAAAGGATATCTGCATGGAAACTCTGGGATTTGGTTCATACAGATGTATGGGGACCTAGCAAGGATGTGTCAATATCTGGATCAAAGTATTATGTCTCCTTCATTGATGATTGGAGTAGATGGACTACACTATACTTTATGAAACACAAGGATGAAGTCTTTCCATGCTTCAAAAGATATTTAGCTCTTGTGGAGAACCAAACATGTAAAACAATAAAAAGGCTAAGGTCAGATGGAGGGGCAGAGTACTTCTCCCATGCATTTGACTCCTTTGTGTTGGAGATAGACGTCTACGGAAGCACGCGAATAGCACAAGGAAGAAGAAGAATCTTGGAGCACAACACACAATATTGAATGTATTACTAGAGAATGTACAAAGAAAAGTAGCCCATTAGGGCAATAGGCATATATACAAGCCGGGGGAAAAAAAACCTCCTAAAGAGGGAAAAAAGTGCCTCGGCGGTCCTAGAGTGTTCACACACATCACTACCTAAATATATCAACAAATCCCCCCTCGGAGTGATGCGATGAACAAGTAGCTCGCACTCATGTATAAGAAAGTACCAAGCCATGTGGAAATCACTCCACAAAAGGAAGTAAGCCCAAAACTTTGCAGAAAGCTTCAAACTTCTCCCTGGGCAGAGCCTTCGTGAAAAGGTATGCACTGTTCTCCTACATGGACACATATGCCAAGCTGATCTCCCCAGCAGAGAACCTCACTCCCTGACATAGTGATAATGCACCTCAATGTGCTTAGTGGGAGCATGGAACACAGGGTTCCTCGCAACTGCCAATGCGCTATGACTGTCAATGAAGATGGTGGTGGCAGAAGTCTGACTAACACCCAAATCAGCCATAAGGCCTCTAAGCCACACACACTGAATAATCACTGTGAAAGCTTCCCTATACTCAGCCTCACAATTGGAAGTGGCCACAGTAGGCTGCTTCTTGTTCAACCAAGATATACATGAGCTACCAAGCATGAAGCAAAAACCACTAGTGGACACACGAGTGTCATAGCAACCAGCCCAGTTTGAGTCACAAAAAGCATGCAAATCTGGCGGTAGTGATCCCCCCTTGGGATAAAACAATCCAAGTAGCCGAGTACCACTCAAGGAGCAAAAGATGCGCTTAACTGCCTGCCAATGCTTGACACCTAGGCAATGCATAAACCTGCTCATCTGTGAGATAGCAAACTGAATATCTGGCCTAGTAATGCTAACTTGCATAAACTGAATGCACAAATAGTGATGCAAATGCCCCAAATCAGACATCTCAAATGAAGCATGCAAATCAGCCTTAAAATCAGCAATATGCTTCTCAATAGGACCAGTGAGCAGCATGTCGTCAACATAGACAACAATGATCAGAAGCACATCATAGTAGGCTTAACATATAAGGTGCTTTCAGTCGGACTATTCTCAAAACCATGTGCAATCAGATAGGCATGTATCTTCTCATACCAAGCACGAGGTGCTTGCTTTAAACCATATAATGCCTTCTTTAACCTGCACACCTAGTTTTCATGCCCTTTCTGCACAAAACACGGGGCTGAAAAACATACACTTCTTCATGCAAGTCACAATTCAGAAATGTAGTTTTAATGTCAAACTAATGTACATTCTAACCATGATGGGCTGCAAGTGCACAAATGCTCCGAACAGTAGTCATACAGCATGTAGGTGCAAAGGTCTCATCAAAATCAATGCCTCTTTCCTGTGCATAACCCTTTGCAACAAGCCTAGCCTTATACATGTCAAGTGTACCATCAGGTTTACGCTTCAGCTTGTATACCCACTTAGTGCCAATGGACTTCTTGCCAGGAGGCAAGTCACATAAAGACCAAGTACCATTCTTTATTATTGCATCATATTCAGATTGCATAGCAGCCCTCCAATTTTCTGAATTTTGTGCTTCCTGAAAGGAAACAAGCTCATTCTCGTCAGAGACACTAGACATAGCCATAGCATAGCAATCTGATGCAAAAGAGGCACTATGAGAGCATGATCGAGTACGATATGATAGAGGTGCATCTAATTTGCTATCACGTAAGGTCTGCACCAACCATTTTGGCATAGTTTTTGCCTCCTCAATATCAGCTCTCTCATCAATAAGTGCATCATGTATATCTGCATCAAAAATGGAATTATCTGCATCATCACATGAAATCTGCAAAGGCGGCGAAGTTGCCTCATTCGGACCAGCACTACACTGTCCACCTGTAAAAAGAGGCAGCAAAGTATCATGCATGTCTTTGGAGATAACAAATGTCTCCTTAGTACATGAAAGCAATGGCTGAATAGCATCTTCCACCAAAACAACATCACGGCTAACCAGAATGCGTTTAGTCTGTGGATGATATAGACGATGGCCTTTACTTTCAGAACTATACCCAACAGAAATACATTTTACTGCTTTATCATTCAATTTTCTACGATGTTGTTCAGGCACTAATGCATATGCCAAACAACCAAAAGCACGCAGATGAGCAACAGATGGCTTGCGGTCATTCCAAGCCTCATATGGAGTGATAGACTGCAGCACTTTAGTGGGACACCTGTTCAGTACATATGTTGCACACATGACAGCCTCAAGCCAGAAACTATGTGGTAAAGTCTAACTCTTGATCATACACCTCGCCATCTCCATGAGTGACATGTTCTTTCATTCAGCAACTCCATTTTGTTGAGGTGTATATGGAACTATACACTGGTGTTTTATCCCACGTTGAGACACAAATGTAGTAAAATCAGAAGACATATACTCCCCCCCTTGATCAGAACGGAGGGTGCCCATTTTTACATGCTGACAGATTTTCAGCCAAAACCAAAAACTGTTTGAAGCACATGAACACTTCGGACTTTGCCTTCAATGGATACACCCATGCATGCCTGGACAAATCATCGATGAAAGTCACAAAGTAAAGATAATTCCCAAAATAAGGTGTCTGCATACGACCACAGACATCACTATGTACAAGCTGCAATTTCTGAGTAGCCCCAACTGAACCATCTTTTGGAAAGGACGAACGCTGCATTTTGCCCAAACTACAGCCTTCACAAACATGTTTTCCAGGTGCCTCAAGTTTGGGCAAAAGAGGACACCATTTCAGATTTCTGTAGGCGTAGCAAACTAGCAAAATTCAGATGAACAAAGCGTGCATGCCAAAGCTTTGCATCTGACATAGCCTGAGAATCATTTATTGCACATGCCAAATCATTTACAGATCTTTCATAGTCTATGAGCTTATACAGCCCACGACATAAAATGCCAGAAGCAATAATCACATCGCCATTTGACAGATCATGAACTGTACACCTGTCATCAACAAATTTCACAACCAAGCCAATCTTGGCTAATGCAAAAACTGATAACAGGTTCTTCTTGATCCCTGGCACAAATAAAGCATCTCACAAAGTGAAAGAACTACCATCAACAGTAGTCAAAATGATCTTACCAACTCCCATAACAAGATAAGAGGAGTTGTGTGCGCATGTAACAGTATTCCCTATAGGGGCAGGCTCAAGTGAAGAGAAGAAACTGCGATGGGAGGTAACATGTTTGGATGCACCACTGTCAAAATACCAAACATCTAAGTCTACTGCAAACATGCACTGCTCATGAGAAGATGGGTCAAAACTGCAGACAGTAGTAAACACCCATTCTTCTTCTTGCACAACATTAGCAGACTCTGTTTTTGGTGTAGAGGCTCTACAACAACCATTGCAGCCTCTTTCTTCTTTGCCTCTTTAGCAGCCAATTTTGGACAGTTCTTTATGATATGATCATTCCCTTTACAGTACTTACAAAACATTTTTTGCTTTTCTGATTTCTTCTCATCTTTATCTTCCTTCTTCGAATATGCAGAATTAGGAGATTTCTGCTTACTAGTTGAAGAGCTCCATTTTCCTTTGCTCTTCTAACTAGCCAGGAAAGCTTGATCTGCAACTCCCATAATGGACCTGTTCTGCCTTGACTGAACTTCTTGCAACAGAACAGAGACCAACTCCTCAAATGACAAGGCATTTGGATTGCCTTTCATCATCAACCGAAGAGTAGAAGCAAAACTCTGATATGAATCATGAAGACCATTCAGAATGGTCTGCACAAGTGAGCTATTTGGTATAACCTCATCAGCAGAAATCAATTGTTCCTTCAAGTCTTTGATCTTCGTTAGGAAATTGTCCATAGAATCACCTTCATTCATGTGCTCACTCTCCAACTGTTTTCAGAGGTAAGCAACACGAGCCTCATTCCTAGCTTGGTACAATGTGGGTAAGTGTATCCCAAGCATCCTTAACTGTTCTGCAAGAGCGAATGTGAGGAATAATGGCACGTTTGACAAACAAAGCTATCAATGCATGTGCTGGGCATCTCTACCATCCCAAAACATCTTCTCTGTAGTAGGTGCAGCAGAAACCGTAGCACAAACAGGAATATGCAAAATATCATCATCGTCGACACCTTCTGCATCAGCTTTAGTACCTGCATTTGTAACAGTTGTACGTGTGATAGGACGTTTTTCGACACCCTGCACAATGTTCCACAGTCCTTTTGCAACCAACACATGTCCAATCATATAAGCCCATAACGAGTAGTTGGTACCATCCAACTTATCCTCAACAACCAACATACGGAATACATCACTACTTTCAGCCATGGCCGGTGACTAAAATACCTTGATGCAGAAAATTGATTGTATCTCAAAAAGTTGAACAGAACTGACCAGACGAATTCTGTTAGACCTGTAGTAGACTTTCAGACGCTTATACTGGCGAACAAAAACTGGTATATACCTTTGGCACAAAAAGATGAAATAGCCTGCACAAGCACTGTGATAGTGCGTTTGGAGGCCAAAACGAGCTCAGATCGCGATTTCGGCATGACAAAGCGAAGCCCTTTTGATCTTGAAAACATGCTGAGTATGCTCACCAAAATTCGTGTGATTCTGAGACTACAACCGGAGGAGTGTCGATGGCGCCCTATATGAAGCGACAACCTGCTCTGATACCAATTGTTGGAGATAGACGTCTAAGGAAGCACGCGAACAGCACAAGGAAGAAGAAGAAGCTTGGAGCACAACACACAATACTGAATGTATTACTAGAGAATGTACAAAGATAAGTAACCCATTAGGGCAATAGGCATATATACAAGCCGGGGAAAAAAAACCTCCTAACGAGGGAAAAAAGTGCCCCGACGGTCCTAGAGTGTTCACACACATCACTACCTAAATATATCAATACTTTCTTCAAGAGAGGGGAATCAAAAGATAAATTACTACATGGTGCACTCGTGAGCAAAATGGAGTGGCAAAGAGAAGGAATAGGAGAATTGTTGAAACAGCAACGTCTATGTTAAATGAAAAACATCTACCTAATTATTTATGGGTTGAGGCTGCATCCATAGGCAATTATTTAATTAACAGGTTACCTTCAAAATCACTTGATGGCATGACACCATATGATGCTTGGAATGGAAGAAGATCAAGATTGGATCATTGTAAGATTTTTGGATGTATTGCTCATGCTCATGTTTCTTCACATGTTAGAGGAAAGATGGATCCAAATGCTGAAAGATGTGTGTTCATTGGATATGACAGCAACCAAAAAGGCTACAAACTATACAACCCAACAACCAAAGAATTCTTGGTGAGTAGAGATGTAGTATTTGATGAGAATAGTTCTTGGTATGAAGACTCATGCAGTAAGATCAACTTATCTTATGATCTTGAAGAAGATTTTCCAAAGCTTGTCAAGGATAACCCTTCTAAAATTGAAGAACAGGATACCTCAGAAGATGATGAAGCAACTCAAATTAAAAAACTCAAAATTTGGAAGTCTAAAGGTAAAGCTAAAATGCAGGAACTTGGACAAGAGGCAGAATCATCACATCATGGCCTAAGAAGGTCCATTAGGGAGAAAGAAAACTAGAGAGGTATGGTTTTGATACTTCTCTAATTACTAAATATTCAATCTATCTAGCACAGGACATAAATCAAGAGGAACCGTCAACATTTGAGGAAGCAAAGAAGAAATCCGAGTGGAGGCATGCAATGGAAGAAGAAATTGAAGCTCTTGGGGAAAATAATTTTGGAGCAGAACAATCAACAATTAGTGATTACATAAAGTGGAAAGATGAATGAAAGATTGAATATTAGTTTCAAGGAAAAGAGGAGATTCAGAAACAAAGTTCTTTTGTATATTAGTATTGTAAATATTTCAATGTATTTGGAAAAATGACGAGTTAGACTTGTATATATATAGAGAGAGATACATGCTCATAATCGGGGAGAGAGATATAGAAGAGATAGAGAAGACAATAGACGTGAAGAATAGAAGAATAGGAGAGAATGAGATGAACATTATGTATGTCATCCATCAGATGTATGAAAACTTATGAGAAGAAAAAGTTTTCAGAGAATTGTGCGTCGATCTTTTCTCTCATTCTCCTTCTATGTTTAATCTTTTGAGAAATCCTTTTGTACATGTCTAAATCCATAGTTAATCTATCTATGGTTAAAGTTTGAGAGTTCAATTGCAAACAGGCTGAGAGAATTTTGAATAGGAACATTCATATGTAAGAAAGTTCTGAGTGTCTTCTGAAACAGGCACAGATTCGATGATCAAAGAAATGGATAGTGCTTAGTGTATAGTGTAACGTTTTACACAAATGAGGATTCAAAATTTAAGTTGAGAGGTAAGCCATCTATGGATAAAAGCATTTGCTTAAACGGGTTCTAGTTTTGGAGAACCATGTCTTAGAAGTTGCAGGTGTCAAAGTCGACATTACAGAGAGACAGTTTCAAACATAGGTAAACTGTTTGAGTCATTTCTCACAATCTACTCAAGAATTTGAAGTATTTTAACTTGGAGAAGGTGCACAAGCTCTAGGCAACACATTCTACAAAGTTTCATCAAAAACTTTACACAAATGATTAGTCAATGAATGATTAATGTGCAGCAGACTTTCCTGAGAAACAAGTTTCTTTAAAGTTAGCTACTTTCTTGATAGACTGGTACTTGTCTTCCAAAATTGGTTGGAGTTTATAGTTGTTCTTGATATAGAGGTGGTCTAACATCAAGAATAGCTTGTTCTTTTGGAGATTAATGCTCTCCATCAGTGGTATCAGAGCAGGTTGTATCAAAATTGAGGAAAGGAAGACCCCGACTGCTGCAGACATACAGATTTCACATCTTTGAGGTACAAAAGGATAAAGTGTGAAAGAAAGATTGAAGGAAGACACATAAAGGTTATCAAAAGGATCAGAAGGAGTAATACTCTAAGTTAAGGTACATTCATTCCTTATAAGGATTAAAGATTTGAGATTACAGGTGAAGCAAGGATGGGAGATAAGTCTCCAAATTGAAAAGTTGGATAGAGAAAACTATCCAGCTTGGTCTATGAGAATGGAAGCTCATCTTATGAGCAAAGATCTGATGGGATACATAACAGCAGATGAAGAAAAGCCAGAGTTCAGAGATCCTAGTGTTCCAACTAGGGAGGAGCTTGCAGATATAAAGATTTGGATGAAGAAGGATGCTCAAGCAAGGAGAATAATCTACATGGCAGTAAATGATTACTTGCTTCCTCATATCAGAGGACTTGAAAGTGCAAGTGACATTTGGAATGCTTTGGAAGAGCATTTTCAGAATACAACCAAATCAAGGAAAGCCTCATTATGGGCAGAGTTTACTACCTTCAAGAAGAAGGCTTCACAATCAATATCTGATTATGTGACAAAGATGAAAGACATTGCTGATTCTTTAGGTGCAGTTGATGAAGATATTGAAGAAGATAAGTTGGTAAGACAAATTCTCATAGGGGTAAGAGGAGATGAGAAGTGGAAGCCTTTTATTTTATCTACAGAACTTTCATTAGATCATTTCACTCCTGATTTGAATCAATTGTTAGGGCATATGTTAACTTTTGAGAATGATATCAAAGGAGATGTTGATAAGAATGCAGTTCATGCAATGTATTCTAAAGACAAGAAGAAAGCTAGCAAAGGAAAGCAACAATCAGTTGAAGATGAAGGTACTCCAAGCCAAGCAAACTTCCTAAGAGGAAGAGGAAGTGGTAGAAGTAGAGGAAGAGGCAGAAATAACAAAGATAATGTCAAAGCTTGTTGGATATGTGGTAAGACCAATCATCTATCTCATGATTGTTGGCACAATAATCAAAGCAATGGTAATTTTAATCAGAATTTTAATCAAAGAGGAAGAGGTGGAAGATATCAGAGAGGAAACTTCAGAGGTAGAGGTGGTAGGAATTATTTTGGAAGAGGTGGAGGAAGAAGCTTCCAAAATCAATCCTATAATAACACCTACTACAATTATGCATCAGATTAGAAAGAAGATTTGACTCTTATTATGAATGCAACATGTGAAGCCTCACATGAAGACATGAGAGTGTTTTATATTGACTCAGGATGTAGTAATCACTTGAGTGGAAATATTGCTTTGATGACTGATTTAGATCATAATGCAATTAATCATACAGTTTAGACAGGTGATAATACAAAGCACAAAGTAAAGTCAATTGGTTCAGTCAAAGCCAAAGATGGAAGCACTCTTTTGAGTAAGGTTCTGTATGTTCCTACAATTCCTAAAAATCTGATAAGTGTAGGACAAATAGTGGAAAAAGGATATGAGGTAAGGTTCACTAACGATGGAGTTTATGTTGAAGACTCTAGTCAAGGGTACAAAACAGATTGTTACAGGAAAGAAGGAAGGAAGGCTTTTCACATTAAAGATACAAGGTAATGTTGGACATGCTATGTTTACATATGGAGAGCAAAAGGTGTCTGAATTGGATCTTTGGCATAAAAGACTTGGACACTTTAATGAAAGAGGTATAAAAGAAATGATTAACACAGGTTCAGTGCTTGGATTGCCTAATGTTGCAGGTCAACACATGACATACAGATGTGAAGCATGTCAATTAGGTAAGGCTCATAAGAAATCATACAATAAACATGGTTTTATGTATTCAGAAAGACTTGAATTGGTAAATACAAATGTGTGGGGTCCTTCAAAAGATTTCAGTATAAATGGTTCAAGATATTATGTCATATATGTTGATGATGCTACCAGGTGGATCATAATCTATGTGATCAAAGACAAGTCAGAAGTGTTTAATACATTTAAACACTATCATGCATATGCAGAAAGAATTATAGGTCAAAGATTGAAGAGGTTAAGGTCAGATGGAGGGGGAGAGTATTTCTCTAATGAATTCAGTGATTACTTGTGGAATGCAGGTATAAAGAGAGAGGTTACTTGCAGGTACTCTCCTCAACAAAATGGGGTAGCAAAAAGAAGATATAGAACTCTTGTTGAGTTTGCAAGATCTATGATGAAGGAGAAAAATTGTCCTAATTATTTGTGGGTTGAGGCTGTAAATACAACCACATACTTGGTTAATAGGTTACCATGTAAAGCATTGATGGAGAGTGTTAATCTCCAAAAGAACAACTTATTCTTGTGATTAGAGCACCTCTATACCAAGAATAAGTCAAAACCTTTCACTCTTTAGAGGATCAACTTCTAATTATCAAAAGATGAACAAATCTGTGAAGAAGATGAAACACAGAAAAGTCTGCTGCACTATTTTTCCACATTGACCTATCAAATGTGTAAAGTTTTTGATGAAACTTTGTACGAAGTATCTCCTAGAGATTGCGCATCTACTCCAAGTTGAATCACTTCAAAAGATTAAGTATAACTTGAGAAATTGATTTCACAAGTTACCTATGTCAGAAACTATCATTCAAAACAGTCGACTTTACACCTGTAACTTTTAAGACTTGGTTCTCCTTGAATAGAACCCGTTTTACAAAATGCTTCTAGACATAAGTAGCTTATCTTCCAACTTAAAGATTAAGCCCTCACTCATGCAAAACTTTAAACTGTGCTGGGAGAAATGACCAAAACATTGACTTCAAAATATGCGCCTGTTTTAGGAACCTGTGAATACACTTCACATATGAATGTTCCTACACTTAATTCACTCAGCCTGATTACAATTGGAAGCTGAAACTTTGCACAGAGGTCAAGCAACTCTCAACTTAGACTTGTACAAAAGCATTCCACAATTGATCTACTGTAGAAGGAGAACACGCAGAAACATCGGGCGCAAAACTTTTCATTTACTCAGAGAAAATACAACTGAGTGATGAGAGCTAACTCAAATTTACTTTCTTCTATCTCATGACTTCTATCTCCCTCATTCTTGACTTCTAACTATTGTCACATAAGCTCTCATACATGCCCCGACTTTTCTCAAGGTATTTATAGATAATTTGTACATAATTCTTACTGAACAAAAGATCTAAGTCATCTATGACTATGCTAATGTACATATGTGTACACTTCTCTTGTCCTCTGATTGTAATCTTCTTCCACACTTTAGGAATTGATTCTTCCTTCATCATTTGATCTTCCAAGCCTTCAATTGGTGATTGGTCTGCACCAACAGCTCCCCCTCAATCATCAATTGAGGTCTTCTCTGTCTTCTTGATACTTGCCATGTCTTTGAACCTTTGTAACTTAGGTCCATCCAAACTCTTTGTCATCATATCTGCCACTTGTTCTTTTGTTGGAGTGTACATCACTTCAATCTCTTTATCAAGTACCTTTTCCCTCAAGAAATGATACTGAATCTCTATATGCTTAGTCCTGGCATGAAAAACAGGGTTAGCTGCCAAATACAAAGAACTCATATTGTCTCCAAAAATTATTGGAGTACTATGATCAAACTCAAAACTCTTCATCAAGGTCTTCAACCATATCACTTCTTTTGCAGCTTCTACCATTCCCTTATACTCAGCTTCTGTAGATGATAAAGCAACTGTATGTTGCTTCTTTGAACACCAAGAAACTAACTTGTCTCCAACATAACATAGATATCCATGAGTAGACCTTCTATCATCTGAGTCACCTGCCCAATCTGCATCACTAAACACTTTGATTCTTGTGTCAGAAGTGAAACCATAATACAAACCTTCACTTAGGGTTCCCTTGATATATCTGAGTACCCTTTGGGCTGCAATCCAATGAGTCTTCTTTGGACAATGCATGAATTGTGACAACACACCTACTGCATATGATAGATCTGGCCTTGTCAAGGTAGCATAGATTAGACTACCTACCAAACTCTGATATTTCTTCATGTCATTGAACTCTTCACCTCCATATCTGCTTAATTTATGATTTACCTCCAATGGTGTAGTTGAGGTCTTGCAATCTTCCATGTTAAACTTGACTAGAAGATTCTTCAAGTATCTCTCTTGTGAAACATATACTCCATGTTGAGTATACACAATCTGCATTCCTAAAAAATAAGATAAGTTTCCCAAGTCACTTATCTTAAACTCCTTCTCTATTTGCTTCTTGAGTTCATTGATTCCTTGAGCATCTGTTCCTGTAACAATAATATCATCAACATAAATACACATGTAAATGTATCCATTTTCACTTGCCTTCACTAGCAAACTACTATCTGCCTTTGATGCTTGAAAACCACATTCATTCAAGAACTTGACCAATCTGTAATTCCAAGCTCTTGGGGCTTGCTTCAACCCATATAAAGCTCTCTTGAGCTTACACACATAATCTGATCCAATTGATTCCATGAAGCCTTCTGGTTGCTCCATATATACTTCATCTGCAATGTAACCATTAAGAAATGCATTCTTCACATCCAATTGTGATAATTTCCATCCCTTGCAAGTAGCAATAGCAATCAATGTCCTAATTGTAGACATCTTAGCAACAGGACTAAAGGTTTCATCATAATCTACCCCATAAGTTTGGGCATAACCTTTAACCACAAGTCTAGCCTTATATCTAGACACCTTACCATCTGCAAACCTCTTTGTTTTATATACCCACTTGCATCCAATGACTTTCTGATTCTTTGGTCTTGGTACTAATTCCCAAGTTTCATTTTCAAGTAGAGCATCATACTCTTCTTGCATTGCCTTCTCCCAATTCTGTTTACCTTTGGCTTCTTCATAAGTGGTTGGATCTTCTTCTGTTTTCACAATGTAGGCATAATCTTTTGTTGTTAGGAAAGATGTATCATAACTATACCTTATAGGCTCTTTCCTTTCTCTTGTAGATCTCCTGATTTCTGCACTTCTTGAAGTTTCAGCCTCATTTGATTCTGGATCAAATCTTGGCCCTTCTTCTACATGATCCTGCATTCTACATCTAGAGTCAACTTCATCAACAATTTCTTCACATACTTTTACCTTTGCCTTTCCTTTCCTTTGAATTTCTTCAACACCTGTATACTCATTTGGTGATCCTGAATACCACACATTTTGCTCATCAAATGTCACATCTTTAGTAACAAGAAATTGCTTTGTGGATGGACTCCACAACCTGTAACCCATTTGTCTATCATCATATCCAATAAACACATACTTCTCTGCTTTTGGTTCTAGCTTATGTCTTAATTGTGAAGGAACATAAGCATATGCAATACATCCAAATATTTTGCAATGATCAAGACTAGGCTTCTTACCCCACCATGCTTCATAAGGGGTTCCTCCATCCAAAGCTTTGCAAGGCAACCTATTCACAAGGTATGTTGCAGTGTTAATGGCTTCTGCCCATAAGTAATTTGGACAATTCTTTTCCTTCATCATGGCTCTTGCAAACTCTACAAGAGTCCTATTCCTCCTTTCTGCTACTCCATTCTGTTGAGGGGAGTATCTGCAAGTTACTTCTCTTTTGATACCTGCATTCCACAAATAATCATCAAACTCTTTTGAGAAATACTCTCCCCCTCCATCTGATCTTAACCTCTTTAGCTTTTGTCCTGTGATCCTTTCTGCATAAGCATGGAAATGTTTGAATGTCTTGAAGACTTCTGATTTATCCTTGATTACATACAAAGTAATCCACCTGGTTGCATCATCAACAAACAACACATAATATCTGGATCCATTTATGCTATAGTCTCTTGAGGGACCCCATACATCTGTATGAACCAATTCAAGCATGTTTGAATACTTATACCCTGATTTGTTATAAGAACTTTTATGTGCTTTACCTAATTGACAAGCTTCACACTTGTACACCATATGTTGCCCTTCAATGTTTGGCAATCCAAGTACCACCTGATTCTTTGACATCTCCTTTATAGCTCTCTCATTGAAATGACCTAGCCTCTTATGCCATAGGTCTAATTCAGACACCTTTTGACCTCCATAGGTAAACAATGCATGTCCCACATTACCTTGGACTTTGAGAGTGAACAATCTTCCTTCCTTTTTACCTGCAATTATAGTTCTATATCCCTGATTTGGATCTTGTACATAAACACCATCATTTGTGAATCTTACCTCATATCCTTTCTCCACAATTTGCCCTACACTTATCAAATTTTTAGGAATAGTAGGAACATAAAGTACCTTACTCAGAAGTGTACTTCCACTCTTTGTCTTCACTGATCCAATGCTCTCCACTTTATGTTTGGTATTGTCACCTGTTTGAACTGTATGTCCATTCACCCTTGCTTCCATATCAGTCATCAAGGATAGATTCCCACTCAGATGGTTGCTGCACCCTGAGTCAATATAAAACACTCTTTGATCTTCTCCCATTGATTCATGAGTTGCATTCAGGATAAGAGTCATGTCATCCTTCTGATCTGATGCATAATTGTAATAATTATTGTTGTAGGACTGAGATTGGAAGTTTCTTCCACCTCCTCTACCATATGATGTCCTACCACCTCTTCCTCTGAAATTGCCTCTTTGGTTTCTGCCTCCTCTACCTCTTTGACTATAATTCTGATTGTTGTATCCTCCATTTTGATTATTATACCAACAATCATTTGCCAAATGATTTGTTCTGCCACAAATCCAACAAGCTTTAGCATTATCTTTGTTCTTACCTCCTCTTCCTTTACCTCTGAAATTTGTCTTCCCTTTTGTGAAGTTGGCTTGATTTGAATTCCCTTCATCATCATTTGATTGCTTTCCTTTGCCATTCTTTTTCTTGTCTTTGGAGTACATAGCTTGACTTGTACTTCTATCATTGTCTCCTTTAAGATCCTGCTCAAAGGTTAGCATGTGTCCTAGCAATTGATTAAGGTCAGGAGTAAAGTGATCAAGTGACAATTCTATGGACAATATGAAAGGCTTCCACTTCTCATCTCCTCTCAAACCTGTAAGTATTTGTCTTACCAACTTTTCCTCTTCAATGTCTTCATCCACTGCTCCCAAGCTATCTGCAATATCTTTCATCTTTGCCACATAATCTGAAATTGATTGTGAGCTCTTCTTCTTGAAGGTTGTGAACTCAGCCCATAGTGAAGACTTCCTTGACTTAGTTGTATTTTGGAAATGCTCTTCCAAGGCATTCCAAACATCTGTAGCACTTTCTAAACCTCTGATGTGAGGTAGAAGGTAATCATTTACAGCCATGTAGATGATACTCCTTGCTTGAGCATCCTTTCTCATCCAAGTCTTCAACATTGCAAGTTCTTCCCTAGTAGGAATACTTGGATCTGCAAATTCTGGTTTTTCTTCATCTCCTGTAATAAATGATATAAGATCTTTGCTCATGAGGTGTGCTTCCATCCTCATGGACCATGCTGGATAGTTCTCCCTATCTAGCTTATCAATCTGCAAGCTTTCTCCCATCTTGTATCCACCTGTGTATTGAAACTTCAAGCTTTACAAACAATGTGTATACCTTTACTTCGAATTGAACTCCTTTTGCCTTTCTTGATGTCAATTTGTCTTCTCCCCAAGCTTTGACTCCAAGCTTCACTTCTTAATCCTTCAAGTGTTGAATCTCTTGAATCTGCAGCAGTCGAGATCTTTCTTTCTTCAAATTTCTTCAGATTGATGTTTCCTGCTCTGATACCACTGATGGAGAGTGTTAATCTCCAAAAGAACAACTTATTCTTGTGATTAGAGCACCTCTATACCAAGAATAAGTCAAAACCTTTCACTCTTTAGAGGATCAACTTCTAATTATCAAAAGATGAACAAATCTGTGAAGAAGATGAAACACAGAAAAGTCTGCTGCACTATTTTTCCACATTGACCTATCAAATGTGTAAAGTTTTTGATGAAACTTTGTATGAAGTATCTCCTAGAGATTGCGCATCTACTCCAAGTTGAATCACTTCAAAAGATTAAGTATAACTTGAGAAATTGATTTCACAAGTTACCTATGTCAGAAACTGTCATTCAAAACAGTCGACTTTACACCTGTAACTTTTAAGACTTGGTTCTCCTTGAATAGAACCCGTTTTACAAAATGCTTCTAGACATAAGTAGCTTATCTTCCAACTTAAAGATTAAGCCCTCACTCATGCAAAACTTTAAACTGTGCTGGGAGAAATGACCAAAACATTGACTTCGAAATATGCGCCTGTTTTAGGAACCTGTGAATACACTTCACATATGAATGTTCCTACACTTAATTCACTCAGCCTGATTACAATTGGAAGCTGAAACTTTGCACAGAGGTCAAGCAACTCTCAACTTAGACTTGTACAAAAGCATTCTACAATTGATCTACTGTAGAAGGAGAACACGCAGAAACATCGGGCGCAAAACTTTTCATTTACTCAGAGAAAATACAACTGACTGATGAGAGCTAACTCAAATTTACTTTCTTCTATCTCATGACTTCTATCTCCCTCATTCTTGACTTCTAACTATTGTCACATAAGCTCTCATACATGCCCCGACTTTTCTCAAGGTATTTATAGATAATTTGTACATAATTCTTACTGAACAAAAGATCTAAGTCATCTATGACTATGCTAATGTACATATGTGTACACTTCTCTTGTCCTCTGATTGTAATCTTCTTCCACACTTTAGGAATTGATTCTTCCTTCATCATTTGATCTTCCAAGCCTTCAATTGGTGATTGGTCTGCACCAACAAGCATTGCAAGGTATGACACCATATGAAGCTTGGTGGGGTAAAAGACCTACCTTGGATCATTGTAGAATATTTGGATGTTTGGCATATGCATATGTGCCATCTCAATTGAGGCACAAATTGGAACCTAAAGCAGAAAAGTATGTATTCATTGGTTATGATGACAAGCAGATGGGTTATAGGTTGTGGAATCCATCCACAAAGCAAATTCTTGTGTCTAAGGATGTTACATTTGATGAGCAAGGTACTTGGTGTTGGTGCATTTTACCCAAGCCTACATGCTTGATATGCTTGATATTATCCTCATTTGTAAGTCACATGAGTAGTCATGTGAACACCTCGTGTAAAAGAGTTCATTTCTATCTCTTGTAATTTGAAAAAGAAAAAAGGAAAAGGATGGCTTACCTCATCCATGATTGTTGGCAGCAGTCAGGGAACCGAAGGAGCCACAAGACGAAGAGAGTTAGAGCGAAGGGACAGCACAAGCAGACATGGCAGTCAAAGAAGATCTGGCAAATAGGCCAATAATTTTCCTCATGAAGAAGCAAGTATGAGCATTCACGCAAATCTAGCACTTAGGCAACCCTTTAACTTTTCAAAAACCCTTACACCAATTAAAAGTGATTCTCATCACTAAACACCATTGTAAATACCATTTCATATTTTTGTAGCTCCATTTTGTGCAAGCCAAGGAGTCCTTGAGCTTGAGGAGCTTTAGAAGTATCTATCTGCCAATTTTCGTAATTTTTAGATCTTGTTTGAGCCCTCAAATAAGCCCTGGAACCTAATTTTTAACTAGGCCGGACACTAGGTCTGAACAGGGCCAAAGCTAGTCAAAAACTATAAAAGGAGCTAGAGAGCTCATTTTTGAGGTTAGATTGTAATTGAAACAAACTTGTAAGAGCTTTTTGAAAGTAATCTAAGAACTCCATTGATTCTCACTCTTTGTCTTGCCGTGTGTGCGCGTGTGTGTGTATGTGTGTGCATGTTTGTGTGCTTCTCACTCACGCACTTGTGCCGCCACTTGCTCGAGGTCTTCATACCATCCTCACGTCTTCCCGGATTGACATTAAAGGAGGTGCTACTCATCACTGAGCTACACCAAATTTTGGCGCCGTTGCCGGGGATCGAGCTTTGAGGACGAGCGTGTGATGGTAAGACGTAGATTGGAGACGTTGGCGTTGTAGGTAATTTCTTTACTTTTCCTATTTTTCTCTTTCTTACCTCACCACCATCATCACCATCATCATCATCACCATCTTCCACCTCCATTTCCATCATTGCGAAAATTTCAGTTTTTTTATTATATCACCATCTCCACCTCATTTCCCTCATTTCACTTGTGAGAGAGAGCGAGAGAGCAAAATTGTGTGTGCTGTTTTTGCGTGTTTTTTGGTGCTGTCTTGCAGGTACAGGTCACATCATCGTCCCCAGCACTCTGCGCAGGTACGGAATTCGAAGTAACTGTCTGTGTGTCGCCGACCTCTGTCAATCGCGACCGACAGAAAAAACGCTCAAATTACCAAACAAAGTGCAAAACCATGATCTACAGGCCTAGAGCTTCCCAAAAATGTGCTTAGAATTTTGAAACTCCTCAGATTTCTGTCAATCGCGATCGCTCTGTCAATCGCGACCGACAGACCACGACGGACAGACCTGTCAATCGCGATCGACAGCCCACGACGGCGCTGTCAATCGCGACCGACAGAGTCAACGACCGATTGACCACGACCGACGGACCATACGCGTGACACGTGTCAATCGCGATCGACTCATCAATCGCGATCGACTCATCAATCGCGACCGACACAGTCAACGACTGTTTGACCACGACGGATAGACCCTCGCGACCGACCTGTCAATCGCGATCGACCCATCAATCGCGACCGACAGAGTCAACGACCCTTTGACCACGACCGATTGACTTTTCATAACCCCTGTCAATCGCGACTGACCTGTCAATCGTGACTGACAGCCACGACGGACCTGTCAATCGCGATCGACACGTCGATCGCGACTGACCTGTCAATCGCGACCGACAGACTTTGCGAACACGTTAGAAGGGCAAATTAGGTCAATTTTTTAAGGTAAAAATGGTGGGTTAAATTTTGGCCAGGTGTGGGACAAACACAAGGGTGTAGTATTGCATTACGAGGGCATGACCCAAGTAACTCGCGAATTCCTGTTTGCCTGATAACCTAGTTTAATCCTGTTTTAGCCCCAAAACCCTGAACTGGCATAACTTTCTCATACGAAATCAGTTTGCCGTGATTTTTGTTTTGTTGGAAAGCTCGTGGGGAGCACAACCAAAACATCGATTGGTTATAGTTACATTAAGATCAGGAATATTAGCTAGGGTATTTTGAAGTTGACCATACCCAGGGGGAACAAAATTCAGGGATCTCTAGAGTTGTGTCCAAAAAGTCATAGTGCAAATTGGTGAAGTGTTACATGAATGAAAGTGATTAGTTCTGTCTTTTGAATTTAAGTCTTGAGCTAACAGTGGGCCTTTTACAGGTCCTTTGAGAGCAGCGAAGGGTACGCAAGGCAAGAGTAAGTGCAAGCTTGGGAACATGCATCCTGGGCACCCCAGGGCAACAACACAAGGAAAGGAACTCAAGGTTGGAAAACCCACAACACCCTCTGTCAATTCTTAGTTTAGGCTAAGTGCGGGTAGTGTTAGAAGTAATTCTAGGCAACGATAGGCACGAGATAAATCAAGATGATCTAAGAAATCAAGTGCAAGTCAGGAGATAACCTGTGTGTGTGCGAACGACAACCTTAAAAGGAAAAGAACCTAACGGGAAACGACCAAACTAAAGTGCGAAATTAAACTCAAGTATTCCTGACGACGTGATATCAGACAAGAGTATAAACACGATAATCAACATAAAAAGAACCAAGCAACTAATACAAAAGGACTAAGAAACGTGGTTGTACCTGGAAAAAAATTGGGTTAATCAGTTAGGCATATGAACCTTAGATCAGGACGACACCTAGTAAGAGAGAGACAGAGCCTTAGGTCTTCAGAGGCTAGTGTCAATCACACTGCAAGGTCTTGGGCCCAACAGTTGAGTCACCACACTCATTACCCTAGCTCTGATACCAGTGAATCAGAGATGTCTCAAGGCATGGACAGACCTACAGGTAGTTCAGGTGTGCCATACTTGTACAGGGTAGAAGGCCCTTACAAAACGCAGTTGGAATACCTTAGGACCAACCGATTAGGTGCTAGCATCTATGAGGACGGCCTAGGAAGATCTGTGGTGCAGATTAAGAATCCTGATCAATCCATAGGATTAGAGCACCCAGTTGTCAAGTTCGAAAACGGTGCATACCTGGACAAAGAAAGAACCATATACATAGTCACCAGTCACCCAGATAGGACAGATGAATTTGGGAATGTAATCTCAGAAGCGGACTTAGGTGACTTGGAACAGGGAAACATGGGAGTAGAACCTAGAACACCCCGAGGCAAATCTGTTCTCACTAGGATTATCACACCTGAGTGGGTGCCCCAAGACAACAAGAGTATAGATCTGCTTCTGAACCGAGAGACTGACGAAGCCTTTTGGAGGTACAAATCTGATCAGCCAACTGATATAGGGACAATCATGATCTATGAGTTTAAGGATCCTGATAGCCCAGGCAGAGTGACCTACTTAGATCACGCTTCGGAGAGGATCTTTGTGGTGACAGAACATGATAGGCATGCTTACACTTGGAAGGGTGAATTCGTTTTTCCCCAACCAAGATCGAATGTATCCTATGGTCACCCTGGTGCTGGAACATCCCAAGCTCATGGAATGCAAAGAGATAGACATAGAGAAAGGCCGGAAGTAAGCTTTTCCAACCCAGTCGGCAGAGAAAGAACAAGGACGGAAACGAATAGAGTAGAACCTGAGATACTTAGAGCTCATAGGAATCAAAGAAATGCGGAGGAGTTCCCTCTACACCGACCTAGAGAGCACACAAGGACTTTGAGACCGACTCAGCTAGTTAAGTCCATGAAGAACCACTTCAATGGCACTGGAGATCCATACGATCATGTGGCTGAGTTTAGGCAAGTCCTGAGAGCTGAACAAGTGGAGGATCTATTCACGCAGTACAATGCCTTTGGTCTGACCCTTAGGAACACTGCCCTGACATGGTTTCAGCCACTAAATGAGAGGCAGTTCAGGAGCATAGACCAACTCCTAGAGGCTTTCATTATTGAATTCTCTAAGAGTGGCATAAGGCATAATACCTCCTCGCTGATTCACAGCTTCAAGCAAACCCCTCAAGAAACCGTGAGACTTGCAGGAAGAAGATTTAGGCAATACTTAGAAAGATGCCTTGTTTCGGAGCTACCCACGCCAGCTAAGCAAGTGGCTTTATTCTTGGATGGATTGCTAAGTACCAAATTGAGATCTTATGTGTACTTGAAAGACCCTAGGACCATAGAAGAGTGTGTACGCATGTGTATTGACATTGAGGATAACCTAGGGGAGGAGTTAGAGCTTGCTAAGATATACAAAGACTCGGATAGTGCCTCTAACCTCTCTTCCACGCAATCCACATCAATCGAGGAACTTGCAGAGAAAGTAGCTCAAAAATTAGGTGTAACTAGCAAACAAATCCCAAGGTTTGCCCCTGTGAAAAGGTGCTATACGTGTGGTGGTGACCACATGGCGAATGTATGTCCCATTATGGCCCAACCCCAAGTTAATCCTAGTAGCCAGTACTGCACCATAGAACGAAGGTACACCAATCACACGGTGCAAGATTGCCCATACAACAAGCAGGCAGTTAGGCAACCCTACCCTCAGCCATACCCTCAACAAGGAAGATACCAGAACCAGTACCCACCTCAGCAATATGCTAGGCCTCAACAAACCTACCAACCCTATCAAAACCAACAAAGGCCTCAGCCTGTGCTAGCACAACAACCCCCAGCTCCAGCTAATGTGATTCCAGTAAAGTATGTTGTTGCAGAAGAAAACCTGAATAGAGCTATAGTCCCTGTAACACCCTTGCTTTCTGAAAGTGATCCCAGTGACCATAGCTTTGACTCTACACATGTTGATAGCCCCCAGGCCTACTACATGCAGTCTCCTGAGCATGGTGAGTCTTACTATAGTGAAGAGCCAAATGAACCTAGTTGGGAGTCAGATTACACAAACGTCATGTATGCAAACCCCAACCCTAGGCCTCAACCTAGGCAAGTAAGACCTCCATTCCCAAGAGGACCGTGCTACAGATGCCAAGGTGATCACCTTATTCGTGATTGCCCCTTACCTCCACCTACACAAACCCAGTCAGTGACGATCCAAGGCTTTTGCCAAGATTGTGGAAAAGAGCATCTCTTACAAGATTGCCCAAAGAACCCCAATAATATGCCAAAAATCACTCCTATCAACGTTATTGGGTTAGTGGTAGACTCCACAGGAAGTGTCACTTCCACTGCTCCCGTACAGGTAGTCACTAGAGCTCAAGCATTGCAGCAGAATCAAGGGGTAAACCAGGATAAGAACCCAGAGGCTAGTGAAACCGAGAGCGTGACAAAGAAAAGGACTAGAGCGTGGAAAGATAGTCGAGAAAGAATGAAAAGACAATGGGCTAAAAAAATGAGTGAGCTGGAGGAAAGCATAAGAGAAACCAAAGCGAGGATAACTGAACTCACTTCTCAAACTCCCTCTCACACTATCCCATCACCACCATTCCCATCGCCATCCGACCCGCCACCTTCCAACCCACCTCATATGATTCCACCACCCCCTAGGGTAGGATCAGTGTTAGCTGATCCCATTCCAGAAGACATAGACATGATACTGAAAGCATATCAGGCCAGAATCCAAGAAGGGCCAAATGTCACGGATCATGATAAGTGTTACCCTAGAGCTGACCTAGAGATAGAAAGAACCAAGCTTTGTGCGAAAATGGTAGCATTGGCTCAAACTATGTTTGAAGCCAGTTGCCTTTTCAATTACTCGGGCTCAGCCAAGACGCAATTACACTTGGATGGACTTCTGGAGAAGTTAGAAGGCATAATTGCAAGATCGGCCAAGCAAGAAAAAAATCAAGAAAGGGAGAAAGCAAGCAAAAACATGACCCATCCCCCATCAAAAGTTTATGTGGCCAATTCCACTGAACCAGACAACTTCCCCTCCTTAGAAAGACAACTTCCCCTCCTTAGAAAGAATAGAGAATCTAATGGCACAATCACCAAAGGAACCAGCCTCTCAACACAAGGGCAAGGCAAGTGAAAGAGTAAGCATTCCTGCTCAAGAAGCCTATGTGCCTGAAGCCTATGTGCCTAACTCTACGGAGCCGGACACATCATCTTCTATGAATCGGTTCACACCAGAATTCCTACGCGAGATTCAAGAAGACAAATGGGCTAAGGAAAGTGAAGTCCCTCCTCCTATTGAACTTGTGGATGAGGCACATGACCAATTCCCACAAGACATCCCATCCATTTATGGAGAGCAGGAGAGTACCCATTCTCAAGAAAGATTAGACTTTGAGTCTAATTCTTTACAAGAACTACCCCATTTCACAGGCCCATGGGAAGCGAAGTCCACCTGCATGAGAGCACCTACAGTCATGGTAAGAAACGAAGATTCAGTCATACCTAGGAACACAGAGGTAGTGAAGAACACTAACGTGCAGTGCAATCTCAAGTTAGAAGAGCTACTCAAGGTTAGACCTGAATTATGGAAACATGTCGCCAAACAAGTACCAGAAATAGCCAAACCTCGTTCCCAGGTAGGATCCCATAGGACAGTGCCAGAAATTCCCTTGGATAAGATAGGAGATATGTGTGAAGGTGAAGAAGGGAACACCTATCTTCCCATCACCTACCAGGAGTACACCACTAAGGCAATTTTGGACTCAGGTGCAGGAGTTGCAATTGCCACTACTTCCCTATGGAAGCGTTGGGGTAAGCCAGCACTCAGACCAACGAGAATGAAATTGCAGATGGCAGATGGTCATATTGAGAGACCCTTAGGATTGCTAGAAGGAATAACTCTCACCACTTGTGGTGTCGAGTTCGAGCATACATTTGCTATATGTGACTTTAGCAAAAATCATGCCTATGAGATGATTTTGGGAAGACCATTCATGCGACAGTTGCAAGTGGTACAGGACTGGGGAACCAATTCTTTGTACCTGCAACACTTAGGTGTTACGACCAAAGTGAATCTCAAAGATTACTCTCATAGAGATGTACCTCCTATCCAATGGAATCCCATCCATAGAGCCAAAGATGATACAGAATCGGTGCATTCCATAGGATCAGGATCCTCATGGATGCATGAAGACACCCACTTATGGATGTGCAAGGTAGCAGTAGAGGAAGAGAAGAGAGAGAAAGCCAGAGAGGTAGGTGCGAAAGAAACCCATAGATCAATCCAAGACCCAGCCTATGCACCTGTAGTCTTTCCGGATGAGGAATTTGAACCCCATGGCTGGGCAGAAATTTTAGCAACAATGGATGTAGCCATCAATGAGGAACAATGGACACCCCACTGTGATGAGGATGGCTATGACATTTCAGTCTTCTCCATAGAGCCAATCATGGGAGAGGCAGTTCTAGAAGAATGCAAACCTAGCCCTGATGCATTTGAGGATGCAAGTGACTCTGATCTAGAGTCAATCATTATGGACCCACCATTTGCATCAGATGAAGAATACTTCCATGAAGTAGAATTTCAACCCCAGAGGCATGGAGAGCTTACAAATGAGGTAAGATTAGCGACACATGTGGCCCCGAAGGAAGAAGGAAAGAAACGAAAGAAGAGAGAAGTCTCACCAGAAGAGGAAGAATATTTGTTTGAGGTCCCAAAAAATTTTAAGAAGTATGAGATAGACGACAGGAGAGTCATGATCAGAATGCCGAAACGAGAGGCACAATCAGGAGAGGCCTATGATAACAAAGAAACCACCAAGAAGATAGTAGTGGCCCTAGAAGAAGGAGAGGAGAGATGCACATACATAGGCCATGACCTAACAGAGGAAGAAGAGCATGCGTTAATTGCCTTGCTAAGAGAATACAGAGATGTATTCGCTTGGAGTTACAAGGATTTGAAAGGTGTTGACCCGGACATATGCTCACACACCATCCCCATGACTTCAGATGCCAAACCCTCTAAGCAAAAGCCCTATACATATAACGATAATTATGCTGCTAAGATCAAAGAAGAGATAGATAGACTGGTTGAAGCTGGGTTTATCTATGAAATTGAGCACACTGAATGGGTATCCCCCATCGTTGTGGTGCCCAAGAAAAATGGAAAGTTGCGCGTATGCATTAACTTTAAGAAGGTTAATGCAGCCACTATTCGGGATAACTATCCGCTTCCCATCACAGAACATCTCTTAGAAAGAGTGGCAGGCAAGGAAGTCTACAGCTTCCTTGATGGATTTTCGGGTTACAATCAAGTAGCCATAGCTCTAGAGGATCAGCATAAGACGGCCTTTGCCACAGAATGGGGCATTTTCGCCTTTAGAGTAATGCCATTTGGGCTTACCAATGCACCAGCTACCTTCCAAAGGCTGATGTGCCATGTGTTTAAAGAGTTCCTGAGGAAGAATTTAGAAGTCTACGTTGATGATCTTTGTGCTCATTCCAACATTAGACAAACCCATATCCCTGAACTCAGACAAATCTTTGACAAATGTAGAGAATATAAAGTCTGCCTGAACCCAGAAAAGTGCGTTTTTATGGTCAGGCAAGGCAAGATTCTAGGACACATAGTGTCAAAGAACGGCATATCTACTGACGAAGAGAAAGTGAGAGCTATAGCAGAGTTACCTAGGCCAAAGAATGTCAAGGAAGTACAAGCTTTCATGGGGCATTATGGTTATTACCGACGATTTATACACATGTATGCTGTCATTGCAAAGCCCATGTACGGACTTTTGACTAACTTTGAGTGGACGGATGAATGTGAGAATTCCTTCCAGGAGCTTAAACGAAGATTATGTTCAGCACCAATCTTGACCACACCAGATTGGAATAAGCCATTCCATGTTCACGTGGATGCATCCAATTATGCCATTGGGTGTGTACTTGCTCAACCTACTGGTGAAGGTAATATGGATCTTCCAATTGCCTATGCCAGTAGACAGTTGAATGCAGCTGAACGAAATTACACCACTACGGAGAGAGAAGGCTTAGGCATGGTTTATGCAGTTAAGAAATTTAGACACTATTTGCTTGCAAATAAGTTTAAATTTTTTACTGATCATCAAGCATTGCTATACCTCGTAAACAAGCCATGCAATACAGGAAGATTAGTGAGATGGTTTCTCTTGCTAATGGAATATGATTTTGAGGTTGTGGTAAGGAAAGGGAGGACTCATTTAAGAGCAGATCATCTCTCTAGGCTCACATCGGGAGAAGCCCCACAAGGAGTATCGGATGATCTTCCTGATGCCTACTTCTTTAATTTGGAAGTTGTACCGCAGTGGGCTAAGCCATTGGTACCAGTATTGACATACGGGCCTAACCATCCAATAGTAAACACACGGAATAGAGAGGTTGTTAAAGCCCAAAAGTACCACATCATGGCAGGAAGCATGTACAAGCACACAGATCAAGGAATCTTGGCTTGTTGTGTGGAAGAGGACGAGTACAATAAATGGTTGCATTTAGCACATGTAGGTGCACTAGAGCAACACCATTCAAAGCAACGAACCTTACAAACACTAAGGAGATTCGGAGTGCATTGGCCAACTATGGAAGCTGATGTCCAAAAGTTGTGCAAGGAATGCCCAATCTGTTGCACTAAGCCACCTGTGGAACACGCCACTCTTTATCAAGTATCCATTGTGCCAGATTGGAGTGAACCTCTAGTATCCTTCCTGAGGACAAACACATTCCCTCCAGACATGACTCTGGCTAGGAAAAGGAGTTTAGAGCAAGAAGCCAAGGATTACTCACTTATTGGTGATAATCTATACAAACGTGGTAAAGATGGTTACCTGAGACTGTGTGTCCATGAGAGTGAATATCTTAAGATCTTGGAAACTGCTCACCAAGGTGTAGCAGGAGGGCACTTTGGACCAGATCGGGTGATCAAGGCAATACTATTTGCAGGCTTCTGGTGGCCTACCCTTCACATGGACGCACATACCTACGTGAAGCGATGTGATGTCTGTCAGAGAACTCAGTATCCTATACGAAAAGATGAGATGCCACTGAAACCTATGATGGGTGGACGTGCATTCTCTAAGTGGGGAATAGACTTCGTAGGTCCTATTAATCCCCTAGCTAAGGGTTCTCATGCGGAATACATCATTGTTGCAACAGACTATCTAACTAAGTGGGTAGAGGTAAAAGCTACGACAAAGAATGACGCTCAGACAACTGCTAAATTCTTGTTTGAGAACGTATTCACAAGATATGGGCTACCTATAGAGCTTGTAAGTGATAGAGGCACTCATTTCTTAAACGAAGTGATTGAAAATCTACTCCAAGAATTCTTGGTAATACACAAGAAGTCTGCCCCTTATCACCCTCAAGCTAATGGACAAGCTGAGAGCACTAATAAGATCTTATGTAATGTACTGACAAAATTAGTGAACACGAAACGCTCTGATTGGGACAAACAGCTACACCATGTTGTTTGGGCATACCGAGTTGCCTACAAAATGGTACTCCAAGCCACCCCCTTTCAGATGGTATTTGGCCAAAACGTTGTGCTACCCTTGGACTTCTTAATACCTACGTTGAAAGTAGCACAAGAGCACGAATGGACAGGTCATGAGCTCTCCTTTAGGATCTTTGACCTTGAACGATTAGGGGAAACAAGACTGAGAGCCGCTGCAAGAATATATGCAGCCAAGAAGAGACAGAAGGCATACTTCGATGCCCATGTGAAGGATAAAGGCTTGAAAGAAGGAGATCTAGTCTTAGTCTATACACTGAAACTGTTGGAGGATAAACACTCCTATATGCACAACAAAAGCAAATGAACCCTCCTAGGATCCTGAAATTTTTCAGACATAGGTTCTGTATTTTCTGAGTTTCTCTGAGTATATGCAGAGACTGAAAATGAACTTTTTCAGGCATAAACTAGACTTTAAGAGCTTTCAAATGAAAGTAAAATCACTCCATTTGGATACTGGATGATGCCTCAACCAGCTGCAACAAAACAGATAACTTGATCTCTTCACAGAGTATGAGCTAACTGGACAGACACTGTTTTGGACATTTCTCTGCACATGTGTAGGCACTGAACCTGAGACTTATACCAGACAAAGTAGAACTTATAAGCTTTCCAACAAAACAAAAATCATTGCAAATGGATTCCGGATGAAGGAGAAACAACAATTACAAGACCGGGGGGTCTGCCAAAAACATCTAGATAGATAGAGTGTGTAAAAGTGAAATTTCTGCAAGATATGCAAAGAACAGCTAGTAGGGGGTGTGCTTAAGCAAGAGGGCAGCTTGGGCACGTATTTCCACGACTCTAAGTCATAATACAACTCATTAGAGGTTTTAAAGACCTCATACTAACCTCTTTAACCAATCAAAAGCATATACATGTCAAAAGTGAGGTCCAATCACATCAAGAGGTGAGCTAAATCTTCTCTAATCAAATTCTTTCCATTATGGGCATGATTTGATGCCTCCAACTCATGGAAATCAGCCTCCTTTGATTGTGGATGATGTGGAAGGTTCAATTTGGGGCATGTTCCCACACTCTTGAGCTTGAAAAACTTTCAACACTCCCCCTCAAGCTCAAGTCTTTTCCTTTGTTGCTTCAACCTATGTCTCTTATGTTGATAGCTTCCTTGAATCCTCCAAGCTTTGTACCTTCAAGAAACTTTGTCATCATGTCTGCAACCTGCATTTTAGTGTTCACATACCTTATATCTAGCTCTTTTGCCATCACCTTTTCTCTAACGAAGTGGTAATGAACCTCTATGTGCTTGCTCCTTGCATGAAACATGGAATTGTTAGCTAGATAGATGCTTGAAATGTTGTCTCCATAAAGAGGAAACTCCTGCACTTCCACTTCCAAGTCCTTAAGTAGCTTCTTAAGCCATAATAGCTCACATGTAGCCAATGCTAAACCTCTGTACTCAGCCTCTGTGGATGAAAGAGCAACAGTGGGTTGCTTCTTAGAGCTCCAAGAGATCACTTTTGTACCTATCATGAAAACATAACCCGATGTACTCCTTCGATCATCCTTGCTACCTGCCCAATCAGCATCACTATATCCTTTGACACTTAGATCAGCATCATATGAGTAAAATAGACCTTGGTTGATGGTGTGCTTGATGTAACGAAGCACCTTTCTTGCCGCCATAAGATGATCATGAGTAGGTGTATGCAAAAATTGAGAGAGAACACCTACTACATATGCAAGGTCAGGTCTAGTGAATGTAGCATAAATTAATGAACCAATTATGCTTCTATATAGTGTAATATCTTGTATAGCCTCTCCTTGACCTGCAACCAACTTTGTATTGGGCTCCATGGGCTGAGAAAGTGGCTTACAACCACTCATACCAAACCTGTATAGCACATCCAACAAGTATTTTCTTTGAATCAAGAAGATGCCATTGTGTGCATAGATTACCTCTATTCCCAAGAAGTATTTTAGTGTTCCAAGATCAGATATCTTGAACTCCTTTCCTAGCTTTGATTTGATATCTTTAATACCTGCAATATCACTTCCTGTGATGATCAAATCGTCCACATAGATGCATATATATACCGTCTTGTCTCCTTGCTTCTTCATGTAAAGTGATGGATCTGCAACACTTTCTTTGTATCCACAACTTGATAAATAATCCACTAACCTCTGATTCCAGGCCCTTGGGGCTTGCTTTAGTCCATATAGTGCTTTCCTTAGCTTGCAAACATGATTTGGGTACCTCATACTAGCAAATCCTTGAGGTTGGCTCATGTAGACTACTTCTTCAAGCTCTCCATTGAGGAAGGCATTCTTCACATCCAACTGATATAAGCTCCATTTCCTTGATGTGGCCACTGCAATCAAAGTCCTAATTGTTGGCATCTTGGCTACGGGGCTGAAAGTTTCATCATAATCTATCCCGTAGCTTTGGGAGAAGCCTTTCGCCACCAACCTTGCTTTGTACCTAGCAATGGAACCATCTGAATTTCTTTTAATTTTGTAAACCCACTTATTACCTATCACCTTCATGCCTTCTTGAGCTGGTACCAAGCTCCAAGTATGGTTCTCATCAAGTGCTTTGAGCTCTTCCTTCATTGCCTCTTGCCATTCCTTGCAATCCTTAGCTTCTTCATAACTAGTTGGTTCTTTGTCCTTGATTACCTGAGTCATGTATGCATAATGCTTTGCAATGAAATTATCATATGTTAACCTTTGTACTGGATATCTTACTCTTGAAGACCTTCTTTCACTTCCTTTTGGTGTGGTTGCCATCTTCTTTCTTTGTTTGGCCACTCCTGGAGTTTGAACTTCTTCTATCTCTTCATCTTCCAACATGCTCTCGTCCACATAGCTTCCTTCTTCAACTGAAATCTTCTCTTTGCCTTTGACTTTGCTTTCTTCAGAGCTGATCTCTCTTTCCCTAAGCCTTCCACTCCATGGTGAGGGTGTCCTTGTGTTGCATGAGTTGCTTGGACCACTCAAATCCATGCTTTCTTGAACTCTATCATCATTCTTCAAATCTGTCTCACCTATGTCTTCAACCTGCAATGGACTTGTGCATGCATACCAAGGCTTCAACTCATCAAAGACAACATCCCTACTTACCTTCAGCTCCTTGGTGATGGGATTATAGCATTTATACCCCTTTTGTTCCATAGAATATCCCAAAAAAATACACCTTTCAGATTTGGCATCTAACTTTGACCTCAACTCTTGAGGTACATGTACATAGCATATACAACCAAAGATTCTAAGATGTGAAATGCAAGGTTTTCTTCCACTCCATGCTTCCTCAGGGGTTAGATGATGTATACCTGATGTAGGACATCTATTCATGATGTATGTGGCTGTATATGTAGCCTCTCCCCAATAACAATGCGGCATATTCATTTCATTGAGCATACACCTTGCTACCTCTGCTATGTGTCTGTTCTTTCTCTCTGCTACCCCATTTTGTTGAGGGGTATACCTGCATGTAAATTGTCTTTTGATGCCATTGACCTGCAAAAATTCAGAAAATTCATGGGAGAAGTACTCTCCCCCTCCATCGGATCTCAAAGTTTTGATAAACTTGCCAGATTCCTTCTCCACCTGTGCTTTGAATTTCTTGAAGTAGTGGAACACATCTGATTTGTTTCTAATGCAATACAACCACACTTTCCTTGAAAAGTCATCAATGAAGGTTACAAAATACCTATTTCCAGCAAGGGATTCTTCTCTTGTTGGACCCCAAACATCCATGTGAATGAGGTCTAAAACATTTGCACTTACATAGGTACTCTTCTTGAAGGGCAGCCTTGATTGTTTTCCTTGTTGGCAAGCTACACAAATTTCATGCAACATTTTAGATGTAAAATTTGGTAGGCCTCTTACCAAGCTCCTCCTTTGCATGTCCTTGAGCTTTTGTAGGTTGATGTGACCTATTCGTTTATGCCATAGATCCAAATCTGCTATCCTCTTGTCTCCATATGTGACATACATTGAATGGTGTGGCTGATTTATGTCCATTGTGAACATTCTCCCTTGCTTTTTTCCTTTTGCTATGAGCTTGAAACCTACCCTTGGATCCTCAACAAAACATCCTCTTTCATTGAACCTAACTTGATAGCCTTTTTCTACCATTTGGCCTACCGAAATCAAGTTTTTGGTAATAGTAGGGACATGTAATACCTCTGATAAGCACTTTGCCCTTTGATTTCCTTCCAAACTGATATCTCCCACATGTTGAATGGTATGCTCTGAGTTATCACCTGTTTTCACATGCCCTTGATGCTTTGGGACCTGCAAATTACTAAAAAGATCCTTTCGACATGACATATGATTGCTACATCCACTGTCTACATACCATACATCTTCACTAGCTTGAGTTGTATCTTCACCATACCTCATGGCAAGTAAATAATCATTCCCTTGGCTGGATGATGTGTTTGCATAATTACCTTGCCCTCTATAATTGTTGTTGTTGTTGCTTTGATTCCCTTGTCTTTGAGCTCTATGATAGCATTCATTTGCAAAATGACCGGGCTTACCGCATACAAAGCATCCATTTGAAGTGGCTTGTCCTCTTCCACCAAATCTTGCACCTCTTCCTCTATTTGTGGCTCTTCCACCTCTTTGACCTGCATTTTCTTGTTGTCCTTGACCTCCTTGGTTGCTTTGATATCTTCCTCTTCCTCTTGAAGCACCTCGGTTGTGTCTTCCTCTTCCTCTACCTGCATACAACAATTGCCCTTGGCTATCCTTGGCGTTATGACCACCAAGGTTCATCTCCTCTGTCACCATGAGAGTGATTAGTTGATCAAAATCAGGAAGAGAGTCCCTTACATACACTGAAGTTGTGAAAGCCCTCCATTTTTCATCATCCCTAAGTCCATTTAGGGTGTGGGTGACAAGATCGTCATCATCTAGGGCACAACCGATTGACCCTAGTGCATCTGCAAGCTCTTTAACCTTTAATATGTAATCATTAGCACCTTGAGAGGGGCTTTTCCTAAGATTATTTAGCTCATTCTTGAGCTGAATTTTTCTAGCTTTTGTGGAGGTTGAATACAATCTCTCCAAGCACTCCCACACCTTCTTCGATGTATCCAAATCTTGAATATGCCCTACCATAGAGTTGCTAATATGCTGAGATAAAATGAAAATGACCCTTTTGTCCCTTTCATCCCACTCTCTTACTGCTCTTCTCTGATCATTGGTTGGATTTACCTCATCTATGTAGGGTTTTGGCTCTCCACCACTCACAAGTCCCCACAAACCTTTCCCCATCAAAAAATTGCTTATTCTAAATCGCCACGGTTGGTAGTTTCCTTTTTCGAGCTTCTCAATCTGAGCATTGAGATCAGCCATGGTGCCTCCTAACTCTTTTGAACCTCCCCCTTGATGCAATGAAGTTGAAAAGGATGGCTTTTACCTTAAAAAAAATAGAGCTACTCCTCTTGATGAAGCTTCGTCTTTGATTTGATGATGTATTTGCTTCCCCTTGTTGTTGACGTGCCCGTTCTTTGCTTCCTTCCTTCAAACTTTGATGAAGTCTTTACTTCACTTCAGTAGCTCCTTCTTCTCTCTTTGATACTCCACTTATAGCTCTGATACCACTGTTGGAGGATAAACACTCCTATGTGCACAACAAAAGCAAATGAACCCTCCTAGGATCCTGAAATTTTTCAGACATAGGTTCTGTATTTTCTGAGTTTCTCTGAGTATATGCAGAGACTGAAAATGAACTTTTGCAGGCATAAACTAGACTTTAAGAGCTTTCAAATGAAAGTAAAATCACTCCATTTGGATACTGGATGATGCCTCAACTAGCTGCAACAAAATAGATAACTTGATCTCTTCACAGAGTATGAGCTAACTGGACAGACACTGTTTTGGACATTTCTCTGCACATGTGTAGGCACTGAACCTGAGACTTATACCAGACAAAGTAGAACTTATAATCTTTCCAACAAGACAAAAATCATTGCAAATGGATTCCGGATGAAGGAGAAACAACAATTACAAGACCGGGGAGTCTGTCAAAAACATCTAGATAGATAGAGTGTGTAAAAGTGAAATTTCTGCAAGATATGCAGAGAACAGCTAGTAGGGGGTGTGCTTAAGCAAGGGGGCAGCTTGGGCACGTATTTCCACGACTCTAAGTCATAATACAACTCATTAGAGGTTTTAAAGACCTCATACTAACCTCTTTAACCAATCAAAAGCATATACATGTCAAAAGTGAGGTCCAATCACATCAAGAGGTGAGCTAAATCTTCTCTAATCAAATTCTTTCCATTATGGGCATGATTTGATGCCTCCAACTCGTGGAAATCAGCCTCCTTTGATTGTGGATGATGTGGAAGGTTCAATTTGGGGCATGTTCCCACACTCTTGAGCTTGAAAAACTTTCAACAGAAACAACACGCAAGGAAGCTAGAAAAGAGAGGTTACGGACCTATGATCATCAATAGGATCTCCACAAGTGGAGCTGTGCAATTAGCCACATTAGAAGGTGATGTTCTCCCAAACTATATTAGCGGATGCAGAGTCAAGTTGTATCAGGAACCTCTCACGGAGGAAATGCTAAGTCGACTCAACACTGCTAAGAAACGCAAGGAGGAAGAAAAGCGAATTCGAGAAGAAGCTCAGGCAGAAGCCCTAGAGCGCATACGGAGGATGAAATTACAAAGGCAAGGCCGAGATCAGCCTAGAACAAATGACTATGCAGATCAAGGATATCATATGGCAATGTGTGAAGTCGCAGGAACAAGCTCGCATAGGATAATTGATCGACGTCCTTTCCTAACCTTAGATATAGGACAAGGAAAGAGTGCAAGGACCGTAAGAGCCTTGATTGACTCAGGTGCAGCCACTAGTGCTGTTAAGTTGTCTTACTGTCAAGAGTTGCAGTTAACTATCAATCCTGTGGAAGCATATCTCATAGGATTGGGAGGCGTGGAAACCCCTTCCATGGGCGAGGTGGAACTTCCCCTCTATATTCATGAGGAGGCAATGACAGTTAAAGTACTAGTATGTCAAGATGAGGACCTCACGGAACCCCTTGTCTTGGGTCAAGACTGGATCTATGACCAAGCAGTCAACTTAAACCTAAGAAGTGGACTTCTTCAGGTATGGGTCAATCATAGTCGAATTACAGTAGAGTTAGATAATGGAGCACTCAAGGAACTAGGAAAGGCACAGACTCCTGGTCCCTCCAGGAGTGCACATGAAGTTGACCATGCTATTCTTGTCCAAAACTATGTGTTGCAGAGGAATGATATTCTCAAAAAAGGAGTCAGGGATGCAACGGAACTCCCTTCTTTTCCAAAGGCCAGAAGGAGGCAGCAACCAAAGGTGGATCAAAGGCAGAAGAAGCAGAGTAATACCTATGCTGGAAATCAAAAGTACCTGCGCAGCAAAATATCTCAGCAAGTAAACCAAGTATGGGTGCGGAAAGGCGAACACCCGGTTGCACTCAAGCCAACCACACGGGCAAAGCCTCTTATTAGTAACCGACAACACGACACTAATAAGAAGTCTTTCAGAAATTCTTCTGCTAACGTGAAATCTATTTGGGTGCCCAAGAAGTCGATGAAGGCTAGCCCACAATCAAGACAAATTTGGGTGCCTAAGGCTTGCTTGCGGGCGCAAATAGCTACGCCAACGCCACAACCTATACAGCGTAACCCATTCACTCACACAGCCAGCATTCATTCGTTTTCAACACTCAAGAACACACCATGGCCCATGAGCACGAACATAATCGCTTGTAAATGGGTCCCTAAAAGGCCTCATTTTCAAGCCGATACAACTATAAAGCTCTCTAGAGCCTTTACGAAACCAAGAACAAGACCCATCCACTGCATTTGGCAGCCTAAGACCTGTAATAAACCCCTCGACCCCAATTTGTAAATTCATCCCCACTTACTAACTACATTAGTCTCCTAGGACTACCCACGCACTAACTACACACACTGTCTTCGTGCACTTACTAACCACTAACTCACCATCTACCTCATGTTAATGTTGTAACGGGGACAACAACGGATTTATTTTGTCCATTACGATGTTAACTCGTGGTTCTATATTCTCACAGAACCAACCAGCAAACAGGGCCATGGCAGAAGCAGGAGGTGCCAGTTCTCAAGCCGGATCCGGTGCACAGATTGTGGACATAGAGACACTCCTCCTCGAGCCACATCTCACCGCAAGGCCGCAAGAACTTCAAGCCGTGCATGTGCTCCCCATTCAGGATCCTCCTCAAGGGCACACTTCTCAAGTAGGTAAACACGCTCACTGGTTCAGTGATGTCGCTGGACCATTGGGCGATGGAACCTATTTCTGGGAAGCTGAATTGGAATTTAATGGTAAATGGGGACGTTACCACTTTTTCACGCGCGAGTTCGAAAGCTATCAAAATGCCGAAGTCATGCGATCAGTATGGACCAAAGCCGGCTTGGACAGTTATTTCAGGGCCCACTTACCAAAGCCGGATTTCTTACGTTGTTCATATCTTATAAGTACCATCACGCCAAGCAGGGCCAAGGGAGGCGACAGCACCTTTGTGTTGCCATCACTGCTGCCGGGTCATGAGCTTAAAAGATTCAAGTTGACCCTCAATCTGGTAAGAGAAGCATTGGGTATGTATGGCATGCACATCCCTACGGAAAAGGAAACAATGGTTCCAGGTCGAATGAAACACAAAGATCTTAATAAGCTGAAGGATATGGTAGCGATGACACCTACCATTGCGCTTCACCTGCGGACCATCATGCAACATTTTGCTTTCCCCGCCCAGGAACGATTCACAATGCCCCCGAAGAAAATATGGTTCAGCTTGTATCTAGCAGAGACAGAAAGTCTTCCCATCAATGTGCCACACTGGATCATAGATCAGATACACCTAGCCCATCAAAGGTGGAACAAGAAGCAGAAAAATGTGCTTCATGGATGTTGTGCTCTAACAAAGATAATCTACCGATGTCTCGCCTATGACGTGCCTATTCAGAGGGCACTCATATGGCCCCGCGCCCAGGAATTTCAGAGAAGACTATCAGCAGCAGGTCCCCCATCAAAGAAGATGAGGGGGGGAGTACAATTACCCTGTGCTCAACCAAGGGGAGCCACCACTACACCAGAAATTACCCCTCCCCAGACACGACGCGTTAGGCCATTCACAATCCGGCTACCAAGACCAAGCACAGATGGGCCTAATCTGGTATTCCCACCCGTCCCATCAGATCTGGAATTCCCAAAGGGTTTTACTCTAAATGATCTCACGGATGAAGAAGTAGCCCGATTGATCTATGATTCTAATCTCGAGACGGAAACAGAACGTACTCAGGAACCACAACCCCAGACAACCACAGCAGCCCCCACCCGACCAGAAGAGGTAGAAGTCAACGTAGAGGAACAAGAGGCAGAACAAGAGGAAGAAGCCTACGAGGAACAAGAATATGACGAGCTTTCAGAGCTGGCAAGTGCCCCTGCATATTCTGCACAAATCAAAAGACTATATCGAACCATGCAACTAGTTCAAGAACAGCACATAATGTCACTGGAAGCGGGCAAGAAACTCATGAACCAGTTGCTAGCAGAGGAAGGCGTGGACGATATGTTCATTGAGTCCATAAACCTTCATGCCGACGCAGTAGGAGTGGATGAGGCCATCCATGAGGCAATGGCCTACATTCACACATTTGAGAAGAGGGTTCCCGTTCGTCCCAGGAGGTCCGGGAAACAAATTCATATCAATGTATCAGCACCAGGAGAGACAACGCAAGCAGACGAACATCAGGAAGCACCACTGTCACCACCATCCCCACCTCGCACTACACAATTCGCTCCACCACATGACACTAGCACCACCACGTCCACTACCACCACCATTGTCATGGGTATCCCACTCTCTCCTGGAATCCAATTCGGGGGAGTCACCATGCCCACTTTCACCACTCTTTTCACTGACGTCACATCCACTCCACCCACGATCCCCATCTACAATGTCACTCAAACAATTGACACTATGGAAACATCACCTGCCACAGCACCGCTCCCTCCCCCCATGCCACCTTCATCTCCCATACCCCCTCCACCCACATCTCCACTTGCATCCACATCATCCACAACTCCCTTTCCCGCCCCCATTCCCCCTGCATCTTCACCCCTCCCAGCATCGTTTAATGTAAATAGCATATTTTTAGCATTAAATCAATGTGTATATCAGCTTCAGAATGAGTACAGAGCGCTGGACGGCCGGTATCAACAACTGACAACACACCATCAGAACTTACAAAGGCAATTTCACGTTCTACAAGAGGAAAATGCAGAAGTGAATCAACGCTATTCAACGCTTGAGCAGGCTCACCAAACACTATTGGAGGCACCCCAACCATCGACAGAATCAGGTGTAAAACAACTAGAAGCTTTGCTCGAAGTATACCAGGCCGATAACCTGCGAGTCAGACGCAACTTGGCGCTACTACGGAAACATATGGCCACAGCACTGGAGGAGAACAAAAGACTGCAAAAACAAAATGAAGAGAATCTGGAAGCGGCAATGGAAGGCTCCCCTCACGAGATAGATCCAGAGCAGTTCAAAGCAGTTCCAACGGAGACGATGAAAACCATTTTGGAAAGCTATGCAGATCTCTTGGAAGCCCATGATGACTTGGAAAGAGAGCGTGACACACTTCAGAGCAGGCTTAAGGAACAGGAAGAACAACCGAAGAGTGTCCCATCAACCTCCACCTCAGACGAAGTAAAGGCCTTAACTGAGCAGGTAGCAGAATTACAAAAGAGGTTACTGACATACGAGAGGCAGCCATCTCTAGTGGTAGAACCAGAGCAAGAAGAGCTAGTCCCTATTGAGGTAGATGATTCTTACGAGGAACCGTATGTTCCTATGCCAATGCCAGGCGGGCGACGAACCTCAGAGGGACTAGACACATTGGAAGTGGAAGCACCCGAGTGGCTTCAGACACTGGAAAGGACAGCGAACACTCACGAAGAACGGGTGGCCATTCAGATCCAATCACTAGCGAACTTAGAAGAAACTGTCATAAAGTCTGAATACTTCAGAAGCATGTCTCATCATAGATGGATTGGCACCAATGATGACCAATATGTGCCATTCTGTATACTTTTGGCCAATTACAACGCGGAGATTCAACGACAATGTGGCAAGCCTCCCACATTTGCTACACAATTCGGTCCAGATGATATACCGGAAAGTGCTCAGCGTGGGTCCATCCATCAACCCACCTGGAGAATCAGGCTTTTGGAAACGTATCCTGAAATGGTCCGAACCTGGAACAACATGCCGTTGTTTATCAAATACAATCCTTGTTACATTCCAGTTCTTCGAAGACGCACTTGGCCTGAATTCACTATTGCCGTCAGAGACATCAAAGCCTGCGCAAAATGGTTGAATTATGTTTATCTGGCACCTCCACGAGGACCCCCCACGGTCAACTATATGATTTCTACAATCCGTCACTGGAGTATTCGGCTACGCAATAATTCTGATGTGATGGCCCAGATGTGTATGAAAATATTTGAATTAATGCTGATCACTTTCAGGACGTTTAAGAACATCAAGGACCCTCACTTCTCAGGTGCAGGCTTTGTGACAGGAAACCAGGATCTAGTGTACGATATGAGTACCACCCCTTCCATTGAAGTAATATATGCTTGGCACGCCAGAATCAAGTACCTCCCAGCCTGCTTTAAACAGACATTTGAGGAGATGTTCATCACAGGATTCTGGGAATATCACTCCGAAATCTTTATACCCAGACCATCACATCTCCTCCAATTATTTGTTGTGGAGAGAACTATTTACTCAGAACAATTGAGGGTGCCTCATCCAGATGTTCCCGGTCCTGTGAATTGGGATGATTTGCTCACAGATCTAGCACGTGGCTTGCGACTCGAAGAACACCACCTAGCCTCCGATGTCGTCCAATACTATGTTCAAAAATCCTCTAGACAAGGGTCTGTCAGGGGCGACAGACGCGAGAGTGGGGGGGGTGTTGGCAGCAGTCAGGGAACCGAAGGAGCCACAAGACGAAGAGAGTCAGAGCGAAGGGACAGCACAAGCAGACATGGCAGTCAAAGAAGATCTGACAAATAGGCCAATAATTTTCCTCATGAAGAAGCAAGTATGAGCATTCACGCAAATCTAGCACTTAGGCAACCCTTTAACTTTTCAAAAACCCTTACACCAATTAAAAGTGATTCTCATCACTAAACACCATTGTAAATACCATTTCATATTTTTTGTAGCTCCATTTTGTGCAAGCCAAGGAGTCCTTGAGCTTGAGGAGCTTTAGAAGTATCTACCTGCCAATTTTCGTAATTTTTAGATCTTGTTTGAGCCCTCAAATAAGCCCTGGAACCTAATTTTTAACTAGGCCGGACACTAGGTCTGAACAGGGCCAAAGCTAGTCAAAAACTATAAAAGGAGCTAGAGAGCTCATTTTTGAGGTTAGATTGTAATTGAAACAAACTTGTAAGAGCTTTTTGAAAGTAATCTAAGAACTCCATTGATTCTCACTCTTTGTCTTGCCGTGTGTGCGCGTGTGTGTGTATGTGTGTGCATGTTTGTGTGCTTCTCACTCATGCACTTGTGCCGCCACTTGCTCGAGGTCTTCATACCATCCTCACGTCTTCCCGGATTGACATTAAAGGAGGTGCTACTCATCACTGAGCTACACCAATGATGTAAAAGCAAAGTCGTGGCCCTATCTACCTAAAACCACGAATTTTTGAGCTGAGGGAATCTCTCCTAACTTTGGGGATCACTTTTAGGTGGAGCCATTCGAATTCGAATTCAAAACTCCCTCCAAGAATAGCTATAAAAGGAGCAAGAAGGAAGAGGCGATTACCAAGCCTTGTACGTGACCACTTCATGTCATTTTGTAGAGATTGAAGAGCTTACTCCCTAGCTCTATCATTCTACTCCCATTGTGCAAATATTCATTGCCAATGAGGTTGTAATCATATGTGAATCCATACATTTGTCATTATCTACTCTGTTTTGTTCTCTGCTATACTCACTCAGAGCAGTACTTTCAGAAGGTCATATCTCGAGTTCTACTCAACCTTTTTCCGTGTTTTAATGTGCGTTGGATAGATCTTACTGTTTACTCTCTGCATATAAATGTTCAAGGTCATTGGACTTACAGTTTGTGAGATATCTGCATTTTTACTGCTCACTGGTCTATCTCTACAGAGCCCCAAGAATGGTGGGCATGTTCCAAAAATTGATAAATCTTGTTCGGAGTGCTCAGTCCATCATTTGAAGTGTTTTAACTTGGATTGGGAAGCTTGCTAAGTCTATTTGCTATGCTCAAAAGGAATTTAGCTCATTCCTGTTGGAGTTAGACGTCTACAGGAGCACGCGAACAGCACAAGGAAGAAGAAGAAGCTTGGAGCACAAACACACAATACTGAATGTATTACTAGAGAATGTACAAAGATAAGTAGCCCATTAGGGCAATAGGCATATATATAAGCCGGGAGAAAAAAACCTCCTAAAGAGGGAAAAAAGTGCCCCGGCGGTCCTAGTGTGTTCACACACATCACTACCTAAATATATCAACAAATCCCCCCTGGGAGTGATGCGGTGAACAAGGAGCTGGCACTCATGTATAAGGAAGTGCCAAGCTATGTGGAAATCACTCCACAAAAGGAAGTAAGCCCAAAGCTTTGCGGAAACCTTCAAACTTCTCCCTAGGCAGAGCCTTCGTGAAAAGGTCTGCAATATTCTCCTGTGTGGGCACATATGCCAAGCTGATCTCCCTAGCAGAAAACCTCTCCCTGACATAGTGATAATGCACCTCAATGTGCTTAGTGCGAGCATGGAACACAGGGTTCCTCGCAACTGCCAATGCGCTCTGGCTGTCAGTGAAGATGGTGGTGGCAGAAGACTGGCCAACACCCAAATCAGCCATAAGGCGTCTCAGCCACACACACTCAACAATCGCTGTGAAAGCTACACTATACTCAGCCTCACAACTGGAAGTGGCCACAGTAGGCTCCTTCTTGCTCAACCAAGATATACATGAGCTACCAAGCATGAAGCAAAAACCACTCGTGGACACACGAGTGTCATAGCAACCAGCCCAATCTGAGTCAGAAAAAGCATGCAAATCTGGTGGTAGTGATCCCCCCTTGGGATAAAACAACCCAAGTAGCCGAGTACCACTCAAGTAGCGAAAGATGCGCTTAACCGCCTTCCAATGCATGACTCTTGGGCAATGCATAAACCTGCTCATCTGTGAGACAGCAAACTGAATATCTAGCCGAGTAATGCATAAGTAAATCAAGCATCCAACAGCCTGCTTATAGAGAACAACATCAAATGCATCTCCAGCATCATGAAGACTCAATCGTAAACCTGTCTCCATAGGACTGGCAATAGGCTTACAGTCTTCAAGGCCAAAACACTGCAATAATGTGTCAATATTTCGTTTGACACAAAGCCATTCCACCATCAACTTGCATAAACTGAATGCCCAAATAGTGATGCAAATGCCCCAAATCAGACATCTCAAATGAGGCATGCAAATCAGCCTTGAAATCAGCAATATGCTTCTCAATAGGACCAGTGAGCACCATGTCATCAACATAGACAACAATGATGAGAACCACATCATTAGCACGCTTAACATATAATGTGCTTTCAGTTGGACTGTTCACAAAACCATGTGCAACTAGATAGGCATGTATCTTCTCATACCAAGCACGTGGTGCTTGCTTTAAACCATATAATGCCTTCTTTAACTTGCACACCTGGTTTTCATGCCCTTTCTACACAAAGCCACGGGGCTGAAAAACATACACTTCTTCATGCAAGTCACCATTCAGAAATGTTGTTTTAATGTCCAACTGATGTACACTCCAACCATGATGGGCTGCAAGTGCACAAATGCTCCAAACAGTAGTCATACGGCATGTAGGTGCAAAGGTCTCATCAAAATCAATGCCTCTTTCTTGCGCATAACCCTTTGCAACAAGCCTAGCCTTATACCTCTCAACTGTACCATCAGGTTTACGCTTCAGCTTGTATACTTAGTGCCAATAGCCTTCTTGCCACGAGGCAAGTCACATAAAGATCATGTACCATTCTTCATTATAGCATCATATTCAGATTGCATGGCAGCCATCCAATTTTCTGAATTATGTGCTTCATCAAAAGAAACAGGCTCATTCTCATCACAGAGACTAGACGTAGCCATAGCATAGCAATCTGATGCAAAGGAGGCACTATGAGAACCTGAACAAGTAGGATATGACAAAGGTGCATCTAATTTGTTGTCACGCAAAGTCTGCACTAGCCATTTTGGCATAGTTTTTGCCTGCTCAATATCATCTCTCTCATCAACAAGTGCATCATGTAAATCTGCATCAGAAATAGAATGATCTGCATCATCATATGAAACCTGCAAAGGCTGAGAAGTTGCCTCATTAGGACCAACACTAGACTGTCCACCTGTAAAAAGAGGCATCAACGTATCATACATGTCTTTGGAGCTAACAGATGTCTCCTTAGTACATGAAAGCAATGGCTGAATAGCATCTTCCACAAAGACAACATCACGGCTAACCAGAATGTGTTTAGTCTGTGGATGATATAGACGATAGCCTTTACTTTCAGAACTGTACCCAACAAAAATACATTTTACTGCCTTATCATCCAATTTTTTGCGATGTTGTTCAGGCACTAATGCATATGCCAAACAACCAAAAACACGCAGATGAGCAACAGATGGCTTGCGGTCATGCCAAGCCTCATATGGAGTGATAGACTGCAGCGCTTTAGTGGGACACATGTTCAGTACATATGTTGCACACATGATAGCCTCAAGCCAGAAACTATGTGGTAAAGCCTGACTCCTTACCATGCACCTCGCCATCTCCATGAGTGACCTGTTCTTTCGTTCAGCAACTCCATTCTGTTGAGGTGTATACAGCACTGTACACTGGTGTTTTATCCCACGTTCAGCCAAAAATGAATTAAAATCAGAAGACATATATTCCCCCCCTCGATCAGAACGGAGGGTGCCCATTTTACATGCTGACAGATTTTCAGCCAAAACCAAAAACTGTTTAAAGCACATGAACACTTCGGCCTTTGCTTTGAGTGGATATACCCATGCATGCCTGGAAAAATCATCAATGAAAGTCACGAAGTACAGGTAATTCCCAAAAGAGGTTGTCAGCATAGGACCATAGACATCACTATGTACAAGTTGCAATTTCTGCGTAGCCCGAACTGAACCATCTTTTGGAAAGGACAAACGCTGCATCTTGCCAAAAATACAGCCTTCACATACATGTTTTCCAAGTGCCTCAAGCTTGGGCAAAGAAGACACCATATCAGATTTCTACAGGCGTAGCAAACTAGCAAAATTCAGATGACCAAAGCGTGCATGCCAAAGCTTTGCATCTGACATAGCCTGAGAATCATGAACTTCACATGCCGAATCATTCACAGATCTTTCAAAGTCTATGAGCTTATACAACCCACGACATAAAATGCCAGAAGCAATAATCACATCGCCATTTAATAGATCATGAACTGTACACCTGTCATCAACGAATTTCACAACCAAGCCAATCTTTGCTAATGCAGAATTTGATAACAGATTCTTCTTGATCCCTGGCACAAATAAGGCATCTGACAAGGTGAAAGAACTACCATCAGCAGTAGTCAGAATGATCTTACCAACTCCCATAACAGGATAAGAGGAGTTGTTGGCGCATGTGACAGTATTCCCTGTAGGGGCAGGCTCGAGTGAAGAGAAGAAACTACGCTGCGAGGTAATATGTTTGGTCACCCCACTGTCAAAGTACCAAACATCTGAGTCCACTACAGACATGCACTACTCATGAGAAGATGGGTCAAAACTGCAAACAGTAGTAAACGCCCATTTTTCTTCCTGCACAAGATTAGCAGACTCTGTTTTTGGTGTAGAGGCTTCTGCAACAACCATTCCAGCCTCCTTTTTCTTTGCCTCTTTTGTAGCCAGTTTTGGACAGTTCTTTATGATATGATCATTCCCTTTACAGTACTTGCAAAACAATTTCTCCTTTTCTGATTTCTTCTCATCTTTATCTTGGTTCTTCGAATGTGCAGCATTTGCAGATTTCTGCTTACTAGTAGAAGAGCTCCATTTTCCTTTGCCCTTCTGATTAGCCAGGAAAGCTTGATCTGCAACACGCATAATAGACCTGTTCTACTTGGAGTGATCTTCTTGCAATAGAATAGAGACTAACTCCTCAAATGATAAGGCATTCGGATTGCCTTTCATCATCAACCGAAGAGTAGAAGCAAAACTCTGATATGAATCAGGAAGACCATTCAGAACGGTCTGCACAAGTGAGCTATCTGGTATAACCTCATCAGCAGAAATCAACTGTTCCTTCAAATCTTTGATCTTCGTTAGGAAACTGTCCATAGAATCACCTTCATTCATGTGCTCACTCTCCAACTGTTTTCGGAGGTAAGCAACACGAGCCTCATTCCTAGCTTGGTACAATGTGGTAAGTGTATCTCAAGCATCCCTAGCTGTTCTGCAAGAGTGAATATGAGGAATAATGGCACGTTTGACAGACAAAGCTATCAATGCATGTGTCTGGGCATCTGTGCCATCCCAACGAATTTGCTCTACGGTAGGTGCAACAGAAACAGCAGCACGAACAGGAATCTACGGAATATCATCTTCGACACCATCTTCATCAGCTCCAGCACCTGTATTTGTAGTACCTGTCGTTATAGGTGTAACAAGATGTCTTTCAACACCCTGCACAATGTTCCACAATCCTTTTTCAACCAAAACATGTCGCATCATATAAGCCCATAATGGGTAGTTGGTACCATCCAACTTATCCTCAACAGCCAACATACGGAATACATCACTGCTTTCAACCATGGTCGGTGACTAAAATACCTTGATGCAGAAAATTGACTGCATCTCAAAAAGTTGAATAGAACTACCCAGATGAGTTCTGCTAGACCTGTAGCAAACTTCGAGACGCTTAAACTGGCGAACATAAACTAGTATATACCTTTGGCACAAAAAGACGAAATAGCCAGCACAAGTGCTGTGATAGTGCGTTCAGAGGCCGAAACGAGCTCAGATCGCGATTTCGGCACCACATAGCGAAGCTGTTTTGATCTCGAAAACACGTTGAGTATGCTCACCAAAATTCATGCGATTCTGAGACTGCAAACGGAGGAGTGTCGATGGCGCCCTAGATGAAGCGACGACCTGCTCTAATACTAATTGTTGGAGTTAGACGTCTACAGGAGCACGCGAACAGCACAAGGAAGAAGAAGAAGCTTGGAGCACAAACACACAATACTGAATGTATTACTAGATAATGTACAAAGATAAGTAGCCCATTAGGGCAATAGGCGTATATATAAGTCGGGGGAAAAAAACCTCCTAAAGAGGGAAAAAAGTGCCCCGGCGGTCCTAGTGTGTTCACACACATCACTACCTAAATATATCAACAATTCCTACCTGGTTCAGAGCACTGTTCATTTTTTCCAGCAGGTGTATATCCAAAAATAGCAAGTTTTTGGGAGCTAGTCATCTTGCAACTTGTCTGTCTTGACTTAAACGTTTGGGATACATGTTCCAAAGTACTTGGCTGATATTTTGGTGGATTTAGGAAGCTCAAAGGGTCTACTAATCAACTCTGAAATCTCAGTTGGCTGGTGTGAAGTTGGTTGTAGCAGCACCAACTCATCTTTGGATTGCATCCACCATCTCTCTTCACAGTGGTATCAGAGCATAGTCAAGCAACATGGGAGATGGATTTCCATCAACAATTGACAAATTGGATCGAAACAACTACCCAGCATGGTCTCTAAGGATGGAGGCTTACCTTCAAGGGAGGAATCTATATGGATTCATATCCGGAGATGAAGCGATGCCAACCATGAGGAACAAAGGGCAATCATCACATGAAGAAGTGGAATGACTTTCAAATTGGTGTTCGAAGGATGCACTTGCAAGGTCCTATATTCTAAACTCAATCTCTAATTTTCTTTTACCTCATGTCAAGGGATGCAAGACATCAAGAGAGACCTGGAATGCACTTGCTTCTTTCTTCTCTTCCAACACTCGAGCAAGGAAGAACCAATCGTGGATGGAGTTCACAACAATGAAGAAAAGCCCGAAGCAAAATGTGACTGATTATGTCACAAAGATGAAGGAGATTTCCGACCAACTTGGAAGCATTGGAGAGGTAATTGAAGAGGAGCAAATCATTAGACAAATCATAAATGGAATCAAAGCAGACGACAAGTGGGAGTCATTCACAACAGCCATGGATTTATACATGGATATGCATGTACCAGACCTCAACACACTCATGGGCCAACTCTTCACTCATGAAGCAAAGATTAGCAAAGGTGGTGAGTCCTCAAGAGGTAATCAAACTTCTGCTTTATATTCTCATAAAGCTAAGGTCAAGGACAAGTCAAAGAATAGGAAGAATGAAGATGAAGGTAGCTCTTTCCAAGCAAACTTTGCAGGTAGAGAAAGAGCTAGAGGAAGAGGCAAAGGTGGAAAGCAAGGCAGGGGGAGATTCCAATCATCTCAACCTCGCAATATATGTGGCTTATCTAATCATACTACTGAAGAATGTTTCAGGAATCCAAGGAACTCAAGAGGAAGAGGATTCAATAGAGGTGGCTATGGATCAAATAGAGGCAGGTACAATGGAGGCTACAACATCAACTACTACAACAACAATTACAACAACAAAAACTATCAAAGTGGCCATAGAGGAAGAAGAGATTACAATAACTATGCAGAGGACCAAAGTCAAGAAGATTCATTATTGATTATGAATCTATCCGTGAAGAATGGTAAGAATGACATATTTTACATTGATTCGGGATGCTCAAACCATGTAGCAGGAAATGTGGCTTTACTTTCTGACTTGGAAGTCCTCATAACAAGCATGAAGTGCAGACAGGAGATGACACAAAGCACTCAGTGGAGAAGATAGGTAATGTGAAGACATCAGATGGGAATATGAACCTCTTAAGCAAAGTCTTGTATGTCCCTACAATTACCAAAAATTTAATAAGTGTTGGACAGATTGTTGAAAAAGGATTGCAGGTTAGATTCAATCGATTTGGAGCATATGTTGAAGACCCAAGGCAAGGCTTTCGAAGGATTGGCAAAGGAGAAAAGACAGGAAGGCTTGTCACTTTTGAAGTGGAAGATACAAAGAACATAGCTTTGTTTAGCTATGGATCTCAAACTCTAACAGAGTTGGAGATATGGCACAAAAGGCTTGCTCACATTGGTGAGAGGACACTCAAACAAATTTGCAGGGACCAAAGTGTACTTGGTTTGCCTAATATCACAAGGCAACACATGATTTATAAGTGTGAAGCTTCTCAACTCGGCAAGGCTCATAGACAACCTTTCAATAAGAAAGGATATATGTATCAAAATCCTTTGGATCTAGTGCACACGGATGTGTGGGGTCCAAGTAAGGAGCCATCTATATCAGGCTCAAGATATTATTTCTTTCATAGATGATTGTAGCAGGTGGACCATTCTATTTTTCATGAAGCACAAGGATGAAGTGTTTAATTGCTTTAAGAAGTATATTGCTCTTGTTGAAAACCAAACAGGTAGGACTTTGAAAAGACTCAGATCAGATGGTGGAGGAGAATACTTCTCTTCTGAATTTGATGCCTTCTTGCATGAAAGAGGCATTAAAAGGGAAGTCACTACAAGGTATACACCCGAACTCAATGGTGTAGCAGAGAGGAGGAACAGAGCTATTGTCGAAGCTGCAAGGTCCATGCTCAACAAAAAGGGATTGCCAAACTACCTATGGGCAGAGGCTGTGTCTACAGCCACATATCTCATAAATAGACTTCCATCTAAGTCACTAGATAGAACCACTCCATATGAAGTGTGGAATGGAAGAAGACCTAGTCTAGAGCATTGTAAAATCTTTGGATGCTTAGCCTATGCTCACATTCCTTCTCAAGTAAGAGGGAAATTGGATCCCAAGGCAGAGAAGTGTGTATTTATTGGTTATGATCAAAACCAAAAAGGATATAGATTGTACAATCCATCCAGTAAAGGATTTTCTATGAGTAGAGATGTAATTTTTGATGAAAACAAATCATGGTTTGATGATGACAGGAAAGTGAAGCTGCCTTATGACTTGGATGAAGATTTTCCATCACTTCAACCAAAGGAGCCAAAGCAGATTGAAGAAAGTGATTGGGAGATTGACCTAGAAGACTTGGAAAGACTAAAGCTATGGAAGAACAAAGGTAAAGCAAAGATGCACGATGCTACATATGGACCTGAGAGCTCACATCAACCACTTAGAAGGTCTTCAAGGGAGAAGGAGAAACCAGAGAGGTTTGGTTATGATACTTCTTTGGTCACCAAGCACTCAATCTCCATTGCAAAGGATTCAACCAATGAAGAACCTACCACATTCGAAGAAGCACAAAGCAAGAAAGCTTGGAGAGATGCAATGGATGAAGAAATGGAAGCCTTGAATGAGAATAACACTTGGGAGCTTGTACCTAACAAGCGATCTATGAAGGTAATCGGATCCCGATGGATATACAAAATCAAGAGGAATCCAGATGGAAGTATAAATAGGCACAAAGCAAGGTTAGTTGCTAAAGGGTTTGCTCAAACCCATGGAATTGATTATGAGGAGACTTTCTCTCCTGTTGCAAAAATGCCTACAATTAGGGTTCTCATTAGTCTTGCTGCATCTAGAAATTGGAAGCTCTATCAACTTGATGTAAAGAATGCTTTCTTGAATGGATGGATTTCTGAGGAAGTGTATATGGCAGAACCTCTTGGATATGATGATGCACATCATCCTAACTATGTATGCAAACTAAAGGGGACCATGAATGAAGATTTGTTTTATTCTTTTACTTCAGATATTGAGCTAAAGGTCTACTCAGATGCAGATTGGGCTGGATCTAGAGATGATAGAAGAAGCACATCCAGATATATATCATTTGCAGGTTCAAAAATCATTTCTTGGTCATCGAAGAAGCAACCAACCATGGCATTATCTTCTACCAAAGCCGAATATAGAGGTTTGGCTAATGCAACTCAAGAAATCATGTGGTTAAAATCTTTGTACACAGATCTTGGACTTCATTCTTCAACACCTCACATTTTTGGTGACAACACAAGCTCACTACATCTTGCAGCTAATCCGGTATGACATGCTAGAACCAAGCATATTGAAGTCCACTACCATTATGTAAGGGAGAAGCTAATGAGCAAGGATATTCAACTATCCTATGTCTCTACAGATATGCAATGTGCAGACATGTTGACTAAAGCTCTTGATGGTACAAAGTTAAGTAGATTCAAGTTGATGATTGGCTTGTAGGAAATCAAGGACAATTAAAGACTTATTTGGAGGCCAAGCATGTTAGGCTTGAGGGGGAGCTGTTGGTGCATTTTACCCAAGCCTACATGCTTGATATGCTTGATATTATCCTCATTGGTAAGTCACATGAGTAGTCATGTGAACACCTCTTGTAAAAGAATTCATTTTTATCTCTTGTAATTTGAAAAAGAAAAAAGGAAAAGGATGGCTTACCTCATCCATGATGTAAAAGAAAAGTCGTGGCCCTATCTACCTAAAACCACGAATTTTTGAGCTGATGGAATCTCTCCTAACTTTGGGGATCACTTTTAGGTGGAGCCATTCGAATTCGAATTCAAAACTCCCTCCAATAATAGCTATAAAACGAGCAAGAAGGAAGAGGCGATTAGCAAGCCTTGTACGTGACCACTTCATGTCATTTTGTAGAGACTGAAGAGCTTACTCCATAGCTCTATCATTCTACTCCCATTGTGCAAAGATTCATTGCCAATGTGGTTGTAATCATATGTGAATCTATACATTTGTCATTATCTACTTCTCTGTTTTGTTCTCTGCTATACTCACTCAGAGTAGTACTTTCAGAAGGTCATACCTCGCGTTCTACTCATCCTTTTTCCATGTTTTAATGTGCGTTAAATAAATCTTACTGTCTACTTTCTGCATATAAATCTTCAAGGTCATTAAAGTTACAGTTTGTGAGATATCTACATTTTACTGCTCACTGGTCTATCTCTACAGAGCCCCGAGAATGGTGGGCATGTTCGAGAAATTGATAAATCTTTTTCTCAGTGCTCAGTCCATCATTTGAAGTGTTTTTAACTTGGATTGGGAAGCTTGCTAAGTCTATTTGCTATGCCCAAAAGGAATTTAGCTAATTCCTACCAGGTTCAGAGCACTGTTCATTTTTTCCAGCAGGTGTATATCCAAAAATAGCAAGTTTTTGGGAGCTAGTCATCTTGCAACTTGTCTGTCTTGACTTAAACTTTTGGGATACATGTTCCAAAGTACTTGGCTGATATTTTGGTGGATTTAGGAAGCTCAAAGGGTCTACTAATCAACTGTGAAGTCTCAGTTGGCTGGTGTGAAGCTGGTTGTAGCAGCACCAACTCATCTTTGGATTGCATCCACCATCTCTCTTCACACTTGGTATGCAGGTACACTTAATAATCATGCAGATGTTGAAGAAATTGTGAATCAAAGGAAAGGTAAATCAAAAGTTCAAATATTTGATGAAGATGAGAATAGTGAAGTACAGGTTGAAGTTGAAGAAATGCCAAGATTTGATCCAGAATGTGATGAACCAGAAACTTCGAGAAGTGGAGAAGTCAGAAGGTCATCTAGGCACAAATGGCAACCTACTAGGTATAGCTATGATGCTTCATTCTTGACTACTAAAGACTATGCTTATATGTTAAAAGCAGATGAAGATCCATCCACATATGATGAAGCCAAAGGGAAGAAGAATTGGGAAAAAGCTATGCAAGAGGACTATGATGCATTGATGGAAAATGAGACTTGGGATTTGGTTCCTAAGCCAAATAGTCAGAAGATCACTAGATGTAAATGAAATACAAAACAAAAAGGTGTGCAGATGGATGTGTATCTAGGTACAAAGCTAGACTTGTTGTGAAGGGATATGCACAAACATATGGTGTGGAGTATGATGAAACTTATAGTCCTGTTGCAAAGATGACAACCATAAGGACTCTCATAGCAATTGCTGCTTGCAAAGGTTGGAAATTATCTCAATTAGATGTTAAAAATGCATTTTTGAATGGTTACATTTTAGATGAAGTTTACATGGAGCAACCAGATGGTTTCAAAGATCAAGTGTATCCAAATTATGTGTGTAAGCTCAAGAGAGCTTTGTATGGGTTGAAGCAGGCCCCTAGGGCTTGGAATTACAGGCTTGTAAAGTTCTTAAAGGAACTTGGATTTCAAGCATCAAAGGCGGATAGTAGCTTGTTAGTCAAAGCAAGTGAGGATGGATTTATTTATGTTTGTATTTATGTTGATGACATAATACTTACAGGAACAGATGACAAAGGCATACACATGATTAAGAAACAGATGGAGAAAGAATTCAAAATCAGTGATTTGGGAAATTTTTCATTCTTCTTGGGAATGGAGATTTCATATACTCAGCATGGAGTATATGTAACTCAAGAAAGGTATCTGAAAAAATTGCTAACCAAATTTAAAATGGAAGATTGCAGGATAGCACCAACTCCAATGGAAGTAAATCACATGTTGACTAGATATGGAGGAGACGAATTCAAAGATATGAAGCTCTATCAGAGTTTGGTGAGTAGCTTGATTTATGCTACATTAACAAGGCCTGATTTATCATATGCAGTTGGAGTTCTATCTCAATTCATGCATTGTCCTAGAAAGGAACATTGGATTGCAGGACAAAGAGTACTTAGGTACATCAAGGGCACACTTAAAGAAGGTCTGTATTATGGATATACTTCAGATACAAGAGTCAAAATATACAGTGATGCAGATTGGGCAAGTAATTCTGATGATAGAAGATCAACACATGGATATTTGTGTTATGTGGGAGACAAGCTAATTTCATGGTGCTCTAAGAAGCAACATACAGTTGCTCTATCATCTACAGAAGCAGAATACAAAGGCATGGTGGAAGCTGCAAACGAAGTAATATGGCTAAAGACACTTATGAAGAGTTTTGATGTTGTTCATAGTACTCCTATCATTTGTGGAGACAATATGAGTTCTTTATACTTGGCAGCAAATCCTGTGTTTCATGCTAGAACTAAACATATTGAAAATCAGTATCATTTTTTGAGAGAGAAGGTTATTGATAAAGAAATTGAAGTCATGCATAGTCCTAAAAAAGATCAACTTGAAGATATGATGACAAAAAGTTTGGATGGACCAAAGTAAAGTTGCAGAGATTAAAAGATATGGCAGGGATAAAGAAGATGCAGGTAATCACAATTGATGATTGAGGGGGAGCTGTTGGAGCAGAACAATCAACAATTAGTGATTACATAAAATCTAGAAGTGGAAAGATGAATGAAAGATTGAAGATTAGTTTCAAGGAAAAGAGGAGATTCAGAAACAAAGTTCTTTTGTATATTAGTATTGTAAATATTTCAATGTATTTGGAAAAATGACGAGTTAGACTTGTATATATATATAGAGATACATGCTCATAATCGGGGAGAGAGATATAGAAGAGATAGAGAAGACAATAGATGTGAAGAATAGAAGAATAGGAGAGAATGAGATGAACATTATGTATGTCATCCATCAGATTTATGAAAACTTATGAGAAGAAAACGTTTTCAGAGAATTGCGTGTCGATCTTTTCTCTGATTCTCCTTCTGTGTTTAATCTTTTGAGAAATACTTTTGTAAATGTCTAAATCCATAGTTAATCTATGTATGGTTAAAGTTTGAGAGTTCAATTGCAAATAGGTTGAGAGAATTTTGAATAGGAACATTCATATGTAAGAAAGTTCTAAGTGTCTTCTGAAACAGGCACAGATTCGATGATCAAAGAAATGGATAGTGCTCAGTGTATAGTGTAAAGTTTTACACAAATGAGGATTCAAAATTTAAGTTGAGAGGTAAGCCATCTATGGCTAAAAGCATTTGCTTAAACGGGTTCTAGTTTTGGAGAACAATGTCTTAGAAGTTGCAGGTGTCAAAGTCGACATTACAGAGAGACAGTTTCAGACATAGGTAAACTGTTTGAGTCATTTCTCACAATCTACTCAAGCATTTGAAGTATTTTAACTTGGAGAAGGTGCGCAAGCTCTAGGAAATACATTCTACAAAGTTTCATCAGAAACTTTACACAAATGATTAGTCAATGATTGATTAATGTGCAGCAGACTTTCCTGAGAAACAAGTTTCTTCACAGTTAGCTAACTTGATAGTTTGGTACTTGTCTTCCAAAATTGGTTGGAGTTTATAGTTGTTCTTGATATAGAGGTGGCCTAACATCAAGAATAGCTTGTTCTTTTGGAGATTAACACTCTCCATCAAATAACACTTGGGAAGTAGTTCACAAGTCCTCATCAATGAAAGTGATAGGCTCAAGATGGATCGACAAATTGAAGAAGAACTCGGATGGCTCCATTACCAGGTATAAGGCAAGGCTTGTGGCAAAAGGCTTTGCACAAACTCAGGGAATTGATTATGAGGAGACCTTCTCTCTTGTGGTAAAGATGCCTATAATTAGATTCCTACTTATTATTGCTTCTTCCAAGAATTGGAAGATACTTCAATTGGATGTAAAAAATGCATTTCTTAATGGATGGATAACAGAAGAAGTATATATGGCACAACCACCTAAATTTTAGAATCAAGTACATCCTGATTATGTATGTAAGCTTAATAAAGCTTATATGGACTCAAACAAGCCCTAAGGGCTTGGAATCACAGGCTTGTTTCATTCTTGCAGGATAAAGGATTTCAACCTAGCAAGGCAGATCGATCACTCTTCATCAAAAAGAGTAATTCTGAAGTCATCTATTTGTGTGTGTACATGGATGATATTATACTTACAAAAAATGATGCATATGGGATAAAGAGGATCAAGGAGAAACTGAAATAAGAGTTCAAGATAAGTAACTTGGGTTCACTCACATACTTCCTAGGATTGGAAGTATTATACAGAGATCATGGTCTATTCCTTACTCAAAGGAAATAGATTAAAGACTTGTTGACAAAGTTCAAGACGCAAGATTGCAGGATTGCGGCTACTCCAATGGAGGTTAATCATAAATTGAGCTCACATGAAGGTGAACTCATAGAAGATATCACAGGTTATCAGTCATGTCAATAGTTTGAACTATGCTACATTGACAAGGGTAGATATATGTTATAGTGTGAGTGTGCTAAGTCAATTTATGCACACACCCAAGAAATCTCGCATGGATTTTGCCAATAGGATACTCACATATCTCAAAGGGACCATGAATGAAGGATTATACTATCCTTATGTATCTGATTTAAGTCTAAAGTTGTTCTCTGATGGAGATTGGGTTGGCTCCAAGGAAGACAGAAGGAGCACCTCAGGATACCTTACTTTTGTAGGGTCAAAACTTGTCTCATGGTCATCTAAGAAGCAACCCACAATTTCTCTCTCTTCCAGAGAAGTTGAATACAGAGGTCTTGCTATAGCTACTCAAGAAGCAATGTGGATGAAGACACAATTTACAGATCTTGGACTGGAAATTGGAACTCCAAATATTTTTGGTGACAACATGAGTTCCATTCAATTGGCTACCAATCCAAATTTTCATGCAATGACTAAACATATTGAAGTACATTACCACTATTTAAGAGAGAAGATTGTGAGCAAGGAAATTCAGCTATCATATGTGTCAACTCATCAACAATGTGCAGACATTTTAACCAATGCATTAGATGGAACAAAACTCAGTAAATTCAAAGATATGATTGGTTTGTAGGAAATCAAGGAGGAATGAAGACCAAGCATGTTAAGCTTGAGGGGGAGTTGTTGGTGCAATTAAACCCAAGACCACATACTTGGTTGATTAACTTATGCTTGATTTATTGGGATTACCTATGCAAGACTACATATGATTAGTCTGTTGTAAAAATCCTTCATAGTTATCCTTGTAAAAGTAGGTTACACCCACGTGGAGTTAGGAAGCTCTAAAAACACAAATCAATTAGTTGTTGAGTGATGAGGGAATCTATCCTACATTTTAGGATTCACCTTTCAGGTATAAGTTTGAGTTTGAAATCAAACCTTGGTTCCAAACATGACTATAAAAGGGGATCAAGAGATCCACGTATTATCTCGAGCCCATGAGATCACTTTGAGTGAGTTTTATTGTGAAATGAGAGCTCATCTTATAGCTCATTCACCTCTCACACATTGAGCAATGTATGGTTGCCAATGACATTGTATTTGTACATGTTTTAATACATATATGATCATTATATTCTCATTTCACTTCTTTGTTAGTACTCCATCAAAATAGTTATTTTCTCAGAGCTTGTTCTCAATGTGTAGTTGATCATGTGCCATGACTTAAAGCATGATAGAATCAGCATACTGTCTATTATAATCGTACAAAGTTTCATTAGCATTGCTTCTTGGGATCCTTGAATATTAGCATATCTTTGCTCACTACTCTGATGAATATTGCAGCCCGTGAATGTCGGGATGGAGCTGTGACTTGCTAAACTCGATTTTTAGCTTACTAAGTTAATAGAGTTCCCCAAAAGTAATTATGTCAATTGTTCCTGTGCTCAGAGAACTGTTCAAAACACTGAACAGGTGTAGGAACAAAAATAGCAAGGTTTTTTACTCTTGGATCAACTCTTACCTATCTATTTTGATTCATCTTTTTGAGAGTGATCTTCCAAGGTACATAAGGTGTCCAATACATCCTTTGGAAAGCTAAAAGGACCCATCACATATCTTTAGAGTTCATTTGGTTGGTGTAGTGCAAAGTTTCTGTAGCACTGCATCTTCATCAAGTACAAATCTATCCTCACAAGAACTACCATCAGTGGTCGTCAGAATGATCTTATCAAATCTCATAACAAGATAAGAGGAGTTATTGGCACATGTGATAGTATTCCCTGTAGAAGCAGGCTCAAGTGAACTGAAGAAATTATGTTGTGAGGTAATATGTTTGGTTGCCCCACTATCAAAGTACCAAGCGTCTGAGTCTACTATAGACATACATTGTTCATGTGAACATGGATCATAATTGGAAACAATAGTAAATGCCCATTCTTCATTTTGCACAAGATTATCAGAATCTGTTTGGGTGTAGAGGCCTCTACAACAACCATTCTAGCCTCTTTCTTCTTTGCCTCTTTTGTAACCAGCTTTGGACAACTCTTTATGACATGATCATTTCCTTTATAGTATTTGCAAAACAGTTTTTGCTTTTCTGCTTTCTTCTCATCTCTATCATCCTTCTTTGATTGTGCAGAATTAGAAGATTTCTGCTTACCAGTAGAAGAGCTTCATTTACCTTTTCCCTTCTGACTAGCTAGGAAAGCTTGATCTGCAACACGCATAATGGACCTATTCTACCTAGACTGATCTTCCTACAACAGAACAGAGACTAACTCCTCAAATGTTAAGGCATTCGGATTGCCTTTCATCATCAATCGAAGAGTAGAAGCAAAACTCTGATATGAATCTAGAAGACCATTTAGAACAGTCTGCACAAGTGAACTTTCAAGCAAGAATTCATCATCAGAAATCAAATTCTCCTTCAAATCTTTGACCTTTGTTAAAAAATTGTCCATTGAATCTCCTTCATTCATGTGCTCACTCTCCAACTATTCTCAGAGTAAGCAACACAAGCCTTGTTCCTTGCCTAGTATAAAGTGATAAGTGTATACCAAGCATCCTTTGTTGTTCTACAAGAGTGAATGTGAGGAATAATGGCATGTTTGACAAACAAGGCTATCAATGCATGTGCCTAACCATCTCTGCCATCCCAACGAGTTTGCTCTACAGTAGGTGCAGCAGGAGGAAACATGAACAATATCACCATCTTCAACGCCATCTACGTCACCTTAAGTAAATTTATTTGCAGGTGTAATAGGACATTTTTCAACACCCTACAGGATTCCACAGTCCTTTTGCAAACAATACATGATCCATATGAAAACTTGCATAGACTTGTGGTAGCTACTTCCACCACAATTTGAAAGCCTTCCAAGAAGCATGTAAGCAGACTCAAAAGCTAAAATTTCAATGACAAATCGGAATGTACAGCCAAGAAGACACAATCTCAAATGCCTCTAGCACCACTATTGATCTTTTGGACCTTTCCACCTCTATAGGTCAAAGTGTCCCAAAACTACAAAATCAGCTTTTAATTCTCCCTAGTTTTGCACCCAAAGAAACTCTCAAAAAATCGATGTAGAGAACCCAAGAAGCTGCTTTGAGGGCTCCAAAATAATTTTTACCTTATCTTCACTCCTACAATCACCAAGCAACTAAGGCTTAGTGGTAGGGAAACCTGCCAATTAAACAAACCTTGAGGGGATTATTATAGGAATGGATGACCTCTCGAGAAGTACTAGTACTTTGTCTTCCTTGATCATTGAAGTCTTTCCTTGCATGTAGCCAATACTCCCAATGGTGTCTTTGATGGCTCAGTTGAAAAGATGCCAAGATCTATGTCTTCATGCCTACATTGGTCGTAAGCCTTGGAGGAAACAACGATAAGCCACACAATCAGAAATCGGTGGTGTTTGTTAATTCATTATCTCACTAGATAATTGAAATCTACCCACTTGATCAGCTTAACTTGAATCTTTCATTCTTTGACAATTTAAGTGATGATGATTAAATGTTATCTTACATTCACAAGGAAACTCAATTCCAACCTCAAAATTTTAGAGGAACCTTGAGGTGCACCACAATCTCAATAAGAAATGGTGCACTAATTGGCCCTAAATCAAATGGGATTTCAACTTCAAAGATATTTAGCATCCTTTAATGGAAAGCAAGAAAGCTTCCCTCCTATGGAAAATTATCCACCATGGAATATGGACCAATGCTAGAGCCAAAAGAAATTTTGGCGTGGCCCCTTGGTATAAAACATGCTATAGAGGAAGAGAGGACATCAGTCACCTCTTCTTCTCTTACCCGAAAGATACCATCGTGTGGAAACAATTCCAAAGCCCTCTAGTTGAATGATTTAATAAATTAGAAGCAATCTCTAAGAGAAGCATTGATGCTCTGTGGCCCTCTGGAATGTGATTAGAAGCAAACCCCATTGAAAATTTGGAAGGAAAAATGTGCTACCAATTTTAGAGAGGCTCAAAGAAAAACCCCTAGATTTCATAAGCAAGGGATGATAAAATCATGTCTCCTCTCACCTCCCTTTCTCTCTCTTGTAATATTTTTTTTGTTTAATTTGAAGATTTGTTCTTAAAATTTGGAAAAAAAGCTTAGAACAACAATCTGAAATCAAAGGGCCTTGAAACAAAAAAGGAAGAATGTGTTCTTTGGCTCGACTTTGTAAGGGGTGAAAAGGAGACGATGTTGTAATTATTCTACTATTTTACCTCCATTAAAATTGAAATCGTCTCCAATCTTAATGATTTGATAATTGTGATTCTTTCGATAATGTTTGAATGTAGTTGTTTGATCAGATGTATTGAATAATAAGCCATATTTGTTCAACAAGGTGACAAAAATTTATGAGGAATATGAGTTAAGCATTCCCTTCTTGGCTACCACACTGACATAGGATTTAATATTGAACTTTGAATATTTAATAACAAGAATGTCTTCCCACTCTATAAGGTGCAAAATTGATGGAAACTATGGAATGACAAGAGCTTCACTACAAGTCGACTTTCAATATTTGCCCCTCACCTAAAGAAACATTTAGTATGAGAGATAATTTATTATCCAATTGGAACTACTTAACGTGGAGGAACTTGCTCTTTTCAATTGCATCTTATCCTTGTTTTTAACAAGTTGTTTTTAACAAATTCAAGTTCCACATTCTAAAGTGGGGCGTTTTGCCCAAATTTTGAAAAGATCTATTCTTAGAGCATGATCATACATTTGGATACTTGAAACATAAATGGTATATAAATTTTGGACTATTTTATTCATTTATCAAAAGATAATATTTTGATCAAGTCTAAGCATACGGATAAAGTATGTATTTCCTTGTGATATAAGGAACAAGTTCAATCATGTACAGCTATAATCTTTGAACATGATTGGATACATATTAATGGAAAAAATTCAAGGCAAAAGGCTAGTCAAAGGATTGATCAATACTCAACAATAACACAAATCAACCTCATTGAGACGACATTTCCAAAACCACATCAAATATGAGTTGTTGAAAACCAAGGCATTGGATTTTCAACAAACTCGAGTTTTATAGATGCTAAGTTAGCTTATAAAAGCTAAAAATCAAGATTTTATTGTAAACTTCTTTTTCTTTTGTAAAAGAAAACTTGGATGAGTCATTTGTAACTAATAAGAACGTTTTTCTAGTAATACTCATATTAGCTCTTCAAGTTTTTTTTAGCATTGTTTTAACTTATCTGGCTTTATTTTTAGCTTTTCAAGATTTTAAGTTAGCTATAAATATATGTGCTTGGTTGCTTACTTATATAGAGTTTTAACAAATCTAACACACTTGTTGTAAAGATTTCTTCTTCTTCTTCTTCTTCTTCTTCTTCTTCTTCTTCTTCTTCTTCTTCTTCTTCTTCTTCTTCCTCTTCCTCTTCCTCTTCTTCCTCTTCCTCTTCCTCTTCCTCTTCTTCTTCTTCTTCATCTTCCTCTTCCTCTTCCTCTTCCTCTTCCTCTTCCTCTTCCTCTTCTTCTTCTTCTTCTTCTTCTTCTTCTTCTTCACTTTCTTCTTCTTCTTCTTCTTCTTCTTCATAGATGTCTTCGTCTTCTTCTTCTTCATCTCTATCTTCTTCTTCTTCTTCTTCTTCTTCTTCTTCTTCTTCTTCTTCTTCTTCTTCTTCTTCTTCTTCTTCTTCTTCTTCTTCTTCTTCTTCTTCTTCTTCTTCTTCTTCTTCTTCTTTTTGGAATCTTGTAGGATGAGAATATTTATTTTTATTTTCCAAATTTGGCACATAATGTATTCTAGTAGAAATTGAAATTAGGGCTTACACTACCTTCACCTAAACTCAAGAATAGCATACATCATCACAAAAATGTGAAAATCTTTGATTTGATGACAATGAAGTAGTGAAAAAGCACGGATGAAATCCATGGATTAATTTCATTGATTTTTTACAAGAAAAACCATTAGTGCACTCAAATCAACAATAATTAACTCTTCACAAATCGAATCAACTAAAGTTAAACTCGCACATGTTTCCAATCAATTTAATCAAACTCAAATATCATTGATCTATTTGATTCTCAAAAGATCTACTCATACTTAGTTTGTGTAAGATATTCCAAAAAGTAATTTGGACTTCTATTTTAATTTGCTCTTTGCCACTTTTTTATAAAAATTCCTCGCATTTCAAAAATCAAGTGCTCTACCTATATTTATGCACATATGGATATTTGTGTGTGTGTTTTCAATTTTGTGTTCACTTTCATAATTTTGTACACTTCGTATATTGTTCATGCCTTAGTACTTGCGCTTATGCATCTTTCATTCTCTTGATTCATGTAATTTTGCTCTTGTTGTGCTTTGATGAATGCACTCATGAATTTTTGCATTTTGAGTGTTGCATTTCATAAATTTGTGGGATCTATGTACAATTTTTTTATTTAAATGTTTCTAAGAACTTTATGTTTTGTGCTTTGCTCTTTGTGAACTATTTTCACTTTTCATTTTAGGATTTGTGCTTTTTATATCTTTATGTTTTCATGCCTTTTGGATGTATACTTTGTTAAGGTGTCCTTTTGCAATCTTTCGTATTGTGTACTTTGTGCTTTCCATACCTTTTGTGTTTGAATACCACTTCTTGAACATATATGAAACCAAAGAACAAATAAATATTCTTGGAATATTATCTCAAGATAATAAGATAGAAGATTCAACGAACTATCCATTATAGAGATTTATGATCAAATCCTTGCTAAAAACTTGTGGAATCACATCAATTATGCTAATCTTAGACTTTGAGGTGAACTTTCTAGAAATGAAAGATTACAAACATACTTATGTATCATCTCTTCATCTTCTATATCAAGGGAATTTCGTACACCTATTGATACTACAAGTCTTGATGCCTACTCAAGAACAAGGAAGATGAAAAATCTCATGATGCTCTAACATTTAAATTTTTTTGATTTATCAATTAAATGGTCAATAATTCCATAATTTGAACCTTAAAATACCAAAGAAGATTTAAAAATCTTGAGCATTTTTTTCTTTTCTTACAAAATAGGAATAATCTGATATCTAAAGGCAAAACTATACAAAATAATAATGCATTAATATCAAAACATGCAAGAACAACATACGGAATAATTTGATATCTAAAGACAAAGCTGTACAAAATAAGGATGCATGAATATCAAAACATGCAAGAACAACATACAAACATTCAAGATATCAAAAAATAAATGACAACCATTAATGAAGTGATCAATGATGATGAACTTCTCAATATGACACTAAATTCACTTCCGACTACCTACACTTTGATTCTTACATTCCCAATTTATACACGAGAGAACATCAAGAACAATATACTTGTGTTAATTCAAGGGCCTTGACATCAAGAAGAGAAGGCTAAAAGAAATTTAGCTCGTAAACCATATCTTGAGTTCAATATGCTTTAAGCAATAAACCAAAGAAATTTAGAAGCACTAAAATCAACTTCATTGAGTTCAAATTAGATTTAGATCGAAAGAGAAAAAAAAAAATTATTCTCACTATGAAAGACCTCATCACATTTTTTACAATTGCTGTAAAAAAGGCCAAAAAAAACAAACAAACCAAAAAAAAAGAGGTCCAAAAAAAATTGGTAATCTAGTTTTTAAAAAAAAGTTGATGCTTCTTCAAATAGCAATGCAAGAGGAAGTTAAGGCTACTACCTATGAGGATTTTGTTTTTACACCTACCTAAAAAAAAGATAATGCTCATGAAGATTTTTCACTCGATGCTTCATCCACATCACACATTTGATACCTTGATACTAATGCTTTTAACCATAAACCTTGCAAGGAATACTAAATACTTTATTTCCTAATACACATAATCCTATAACGAGTTATGCCCATAATAATGTAAAATTACTCTTCTCAATATTAAAGGGTTTGTACATACAATTTGAAATGTGTGTTTTGAGTCTGATTTAGCACAAAATCTTTTTCAATGTTGACCCTTACTAGTAAAGGAATTAAACTTATTTTCAAAGAGAAAAGGTGCATTTTTCAAGACATCAATTATGAAAGATGCATCATCATTAGACAACTTAATAGTAATCATTGTGATTTTGATTATTATGAGATGCATATCTTATATTAATGCTCTATAACTTGTACAGCAAATACATCTATTCAACCTTGGTCTAATACACTTACATCAAATACTTTCATTCTCCATCTTATTCACTCACTTCAAACTAAGTCCTTTTGGAGACATGTTCAATTTCATATGAGGGGATGAATCAAGACTTTGACTATCGAGAATTTATGAAGACCTCTCATGAACTTCATAATCAAGAACTTTTTAGGTTTCTAAATTCAACATATTCTAAAAACCTAGAACTATAGAAGGTACTCCCAACACCCTTTTTTCGGGAGGCAATCATGTAAAGACCAACTACCATTCTTTATAATAGCATCATATTCTGATTGCATAGCAATCATCCAATTTTTTGAATTATGTGCTTCATCAAAAGAAACAGACTCATTCTCATCACAAAGACTAGAGACCGCCATTACATAGTGATTTGATGCAAAAGAAGTATTTTGCGAGTTTAAATGAGTATAATATGACAAAGATGCATCTAATTTTCTCTCTCCAAGTTTGCATCAATCATATAGGTATAGTTTTTGCCACTTCTATGTCAGCTCTCTCATCAATAAGTGCATCATATAATTGCGCATCAAAAATGGAATGATCTACATCATCATTTGAAACATATAAAAGCTGAAAAATTGCATCATTAGGACTAGCACTTGACTTTCCACATAAAAAAAGAGGCAACAAAGTTTCATACACATTTGTTAAGCTAACTAATGTCTCCTTGGTACATGAAAGCAAGAGTTGAATTGCTTCTTCCACAAAAACATCATGGCTAACCAAAATACGTTTAATTTATGATTGATACAAATGATAGCCTTTGTTTCCAAAACTATACCCAACAAAATTACATTTTTCATCGTTATCATCTAATTTTTTGTGATATTGTCCACATAGTAATGCATATGCTAAATAACTAAAACATGCCAAGCCTCATATGGAGTGATAGACTACCATGCTTTGGTGGGATAGCGATTAAGTACACATGTTGTACACATAACAGCCTCAAGCCAAAAGCTATTTGATAAAGTCTAACTTTTGATCATACATCTTACCATTTCCACAAGAGACGTGTTGTTCCTCTCAAAAAATCCATTTTGTTGGGATGAATATGACATTGTACATAAATGTGTTATCCTATGCTCAACGAGAAATGCATTAAAATGAGAAGCCATATACTCCTCCCCTCAATCAAAATGAAGGGTGCCTATTTTACATGTTGGCATATTTTCAACCATAAACAAGAATTATTTAAAGCATGTAAACACGTCATACTTTAATTTCAATGAATAAACACATCCATGCTTGGAAGAGATATCAATGTAATTCACGAAGTGTACGTAACTCCCAAATGAAGATGTCTCTATAAGACCACAAATATCAATATAAACAAGCTGCACTTTATATGCAACTCTAATGAATGATCTTTAGGAAAGGAAGAACACTACATTTTACCCAAGATACGAACCCCACAAGCATGCTTAGAAGATGCCTCAAGTTTAGGCAAAGCGGACATCATTTTAGATTTTTGCAAGTGCAAAAACTAGCAAAATTCAAATGACCAAAGCGGAGCATGCTGTTCAGTACATATGCTGCACACATGATAGCCTCAAGTCAGAAACTATGAGGTAAAGCCTGACTCTTGACCATATACCTCGCCATCTCCATGAGTCACATGTTCTTTCATTCAGCAACTCCATTTTGTTGAGGTGTATACGGCACTATACACTGGTGTTTTATCCCACGTTCAACCAGAAACGCATTAAAATCAGAAGACATATATTCCCCCTCTCGATCGGAACGGAGGGTGCCCATTTTACATGCCGACAGATTTTCAACCAAAACCAAAAACTGTTTGAAGCACATGAACACTTCGGACTTTGCCTTCAATGGATATACCCATGCATGCCTGGAAAAATCATCAATGAAAGTCATGAAGTAAAGATAATTTCCAAAAGGTGTCTGCATAGGACCACAGACATCACTATGTACAATCTGCAATTTCTGAGTAGCCCGAACTGAGCCATCTTTTGGAAAGGACGAACGCTGCATTTCGCCCAAAATACACCCTTCACAAACATGTTTTCCAGGTGCCTCAAGTTTGGGCAAAGAGGACATCATTTCAAATTTCTGCAGGCGTAGCAAACTAGCAAAATTCAGATGACCAAAGCATGCATGCCAAAGCTTTGCATCTGACATGGCCTGAGAATCATTTACTACACATGCCAAATCATTTGCAGATCTTTCATAGTCTATGAGCTTATACAGCCCACGACATAGAATGTCATAAGCAATAATCACATCGCCATTTGACAGATCATGAACTGTACACCTGTCATCAACAAATTTCACAACCAAGCCGATCTTGGCTAATGCAGAAACTGATAACACGTTCTTCTTGATCCCTGGCACAAATAAAGCATCTGAGTGAAGATAAATACCATCAACAATAGTCAGAATGATCTTACCAACTCCTATAACAAGATAAAAGGAGTTGTTGGCGCATGTAACAGTATTCCCTGTAGAGGTAGGCTCGAGTGAAGAGAAGAAACTGCACTGCGAGGTAATATGTTTGGTTGCACCACTCTCAAAATACCAAACATCTGAATCTACTGCAGACATGCACTGATCATGAGAAGATGAGTCAAAACTGCAAACAGTAGTAAACGCCCATTCTTCGTCTTGCACAAGATTAGCAGACTCTGTTTTTGGTGTAGAGGCTTTTACAACAACCATTCCAACCTCTTTCTTCTTTGCCTCTTTTGCAGCCAATTTTGGACAGTTCTTTATGATGTGATCATTCCCTTTACAGTACTTACACAAAACAATTTCTGCTTTCTTGATTTTTTCTCATCTTTGTCTTGGTTCTTTGAATCTGCAGCATTTGCAGATTCCTGCTTTACTAATAGAAGAGCTCCATTTTCCTGTGCCCTTCTGACTAGCTAGGAAAGCTTGATTTGCAACACGCATAATGAACCTGTTCTGCCTGGACTGATCTTTCTGCAACAGAACAGAGACTAACTCCTCAAATGACAAGGCATTTGGATTGCCTTTCATCATCAACCGAAGAGTAGAAGCAAAACTCTGATATGAATCAGGAAGACCATTCAGAACGGTCTGCACAAGTGAGCTATCTGATATAACCTCATCAGCAAAAATCAATTGTTCCTTCAAGTCTTTGATCTTTGTTAGGAAATTGTCCATAGAATCACCTTCATTCATGTGCTCACTCTCCAACTGTTTTCAGAGGTAAGCAACACGAGCCTCATTCCTAGCTTGGTACAATGTGGGTAAGTGTATCCCAAGCATCATTAGCTGTTCTACAAGAGCGAATGTGAGGAATAATGGCACGTTTGACAAATGTGAGGAATAATGGTACGTTTGACAGACAAAGCTATCAATGCATGTGCCTGGGCATCTCTGCCATCCGAGCGAATCTGCTCTGCAGTAGGTGCAGCAGAAACAGAAGCAAGAACAAGAATCTGCAGAATATCCTCTTCGACACAGTCTTCATCAGCTCTAGCACCTGTATTTGCAGTACCTGTAGTCAGAGGTGTAACAGGACGTCTTTCAACACCCTGCACAATGTTCCACAATCCTTTTGCAACCAATACATGCCGCATCATATAAGCCCATAATGGGTAGTTGGTACCATCCAACTTATCCTCAACATACAGAAAATTGATTGTATCTCAAAAAGTTGAACAGAACTGTCCCGATGAATTCTGCTAGACCTGTAGAAGACTTCGAGACGCTTATACTCGCGAACAAAGACTGGTATATACCTTTGGCTCAAAAAGACGAAATAGCCTGCACAAGCGCTGCGAGAATACGTTCGAAGGCTGAAAGGAGCTCAGATCAGGATTTCGGCACCACACAGCGAAGCTGTTTTGATCTCTGAAACACCTTGAGTATGCTTACCAAATTTCGTGCGAATCTGAGACTGCAAACGGAGGAGTGTCGACGACGCCCTAGATGAAGCGACGACCTGCTCTGATACCAATTGTTGGAGATAGATGTCTGCGGAAGCACACGAACAGCACAAGGAAGAAGAAGCTTGGAGCAAAAACACACAATACTGAATGTATTACTAGAGAATGTACAAAGATAAGTAGCCCATTAGGGCAATAAGCATATATACAAGCCGGGGGGGGGGGGGGGGGGGGGGGGGGGGGAAAAACCTCCTAAAGAGGGAAAAAAGTGCCCCGACAGTCCTAGTGTGTTCACACACATCACTACCTAAATATATCAACACTCCCATGGCACATGTGATAGTATTCTTTTTAGTAGACTCAACTGAAATAAAGAAACTACATTGCAAACTAATATGTATGGTTGCTCCACTATTAAAGTACGAAAAATAGATTTTGACCAAGTCATAGTATATGGATAATCAAGTGCTAAATTCTTTGCAATGACATAGATGATAATCTTGATTGTGTACATCTACAAGTTTTGGGCATGATTGGACACTCATGGCAAAAGAGAAAGGTAAAAAATTGGTCAAACAGTGATCAACATTAACCTAACCTAACAACTAAGCATCTACTTAACAACCAGATTTTAAAAATTTCATCAAAAATGCAGTTGTAAGCTAGGCCACTGGTTGTTAGATTAATTGATATTTCTGTAAATGAAATCAAAAGCTCAAAAGCAAACCTATAATATTAAAAAATTATTGTAATAAAAATTAGGACATGGGCTTTTAATCAACAAAAGCTGGTCTGTTTGGCCAATTACGTGCAGGCATAGTTTTTTAGGATTTTCTAGTTTCATAAAATCTGAACAAAAGCTGGTCTATTTGGCCAATTACGTGCAGGCATAGTTTTTTAGGGTTTTTTAATTTCATAAAATCTGAACAAAAGCTGGTCTGTTTGGCCAATTACGTGCAGGCATAGTTTTTTAGGGTTTTCTGGTTTCATAAAATCTGATGAAGATTTTCATGCTTTATTATTGGTTTTCCAAGCTTTTAAAACAACCATAAATATATGCATTTGATGAGCTATTCCTTGTAAGTCTTCTTGGGTGTGACCTCAAACTAAAGTCCTTTGTGAGTATTTATTTCAGCTTTTCTACGTGAGTTCTTTGGCACTGTATTTTCATACAAACTGTTTGCATGGCCAACTTGGTTTTAAACTCGAATTCTTTGGGAGGAAAAATCCTTCTTTGTATGCATTCCCATTTGAGATTCCGGATGGTCATTTCATTCCTGTAACCATACTGGCTTATTTGTAAGATCTCCACGTTAATGGCAAATCTTTCTGTCTACTCCCAAAAAAAAAAAAAACTACTTGATCAATGTGATAATTCCGAAAAGCAGCTATGTTTACTGCATTGGTCTCTATGATTCATACAAAATATTCCTAGTGGTGAACTCAGAAAACCTTACAAACACCTAGCAGCCCTTGCAAAGCATTAGTGCTTGAAATAATAGATATAGGGAAAACACATGGCAAATATCCCGACTCCTAGTTAAGCCTAGCTAAGAAGATACTAAAAGCTTGCAAACCCTTACATCTCGCAAAACAAAGAACATGCATGCCATCATAACTTTGTTTCTGGCTGCTGCTTCAAGGGCCAGTATCTCACAATCCAGCATATATCTCCACCCAACTAGAACTGACAAAGGATGGAATAGAGTCATTAATTAGCATGCATGCATGCATGCATTCAGGAACATTCACATCTACACGTGATATGAATGGAAACAGGAGGAAATATAATCGAAAATCATGTGGATCAGCTAAACAACCCCTTCTCCAACTCTAGTTAGAATTATTTGATGTGAAATTAAGAGCACAAGCCATGATACACCTTTATATCTGCACCAATCTTTGAGCTCCTGTATTTGAGAGAAATCCTTAGTTAATATGGAACTCTAAATTCCAATAAGCTAACATAAACTAACTAATCCGACTGTTACTAATCTTCCTCATTCCCAATTACATTGCACTAGACCTTGAAACCTTTCTGAAAACCTGATAGAAGACAAAATTTGTCTTTTGCAGGATATGTTCTGCTCAGCTGTCACTGATCTTCCTCATTCCCCTTTCTCCAGTATCGATATCACATTGCACAAGACCTTGAAACCTAACTGAAAGTCTGAGAGAAGACAATACTCGTTTTGTGCATGATATGTTGCCATGATACCTTAAAAAAAAATCATTATCAGAGACAGTACTGCTTACAAGACATATCTTAAGCAATCTAAATATCTTACCATAACCTACAGTTTGGACATCAAAGCCTTCATCCTGAAAAAAGTAAATTGATTGATTAATTAAAATACTAAATTTGGATTTCCTTGACCAGTAACATTTTTAATGATAAAGTGAACTGAGACAGTCTTCCAAAACAAGAACCTGCAACTCCCGAATAAGAGGAAGAGATCCTGTGATTGAATAAGGCTCCACATATCCAAAAACTTTCTTTGTGGCCTCAGAAAGTGCGTGGAAGCCTGGGGAATCAAGATTACATGCAACTCCTGAAGTCATAATATCATCAAAATCCAAGTATAATCTGCAGAGGGACACCCAAAAGTAAAATAACTTCAAGCTCAACAACAGATATAATCTGAATTCATCCTCAAAAAACTTAGACAATTATCAGCTCGAAACTCCAAAAATATGATCATTGCTATAATCCCATGTCAACATAAGTGGTTTATACAACCATCTAAATATGAATTTCATTAGTTATTTGAATAGAAGATCTAACAAAGCTCTGCTTTGTCTCCATGAATTGCCATAAAAGAGGCCGAAAAACTGTGAATATGAAAGGACATATCTGTTTTGCAACATGCTATGCCACTCATTGCCATAACAGGCATGCTATGTTCTGCAAGTAAAGACAAAAGACACTAAAACCCTACAAATATTTGAGAAGCAAAATACTTGATTTGATACTAATGCCTCAATGATTTGAGTTGAAACTTTTGAGTACTACCCAAAATGTTGACATCGAAGGTTGTGATAGTGGTGAGATACAAAAGATGAAATGTTCACAAGTGAAATGCAGCAACCAGATAGACCAGCTGATTGTAAAGAGTGAAGATTTGAGAAGCATTATAATTGATTTTGATAAACTAATGTTAGGAAATTCAAGTATAAACTTCGGAGTACTGCCAAGAATGTTGACATCAAAGATTGTGATAGTGATACAAAAGATGGAAATGTTGACAAATGAAATGCAGCAACCAGATAGGCCAGCTGATTGTAAAGAGTGAAGTGTATTACTTCATGAAGGCTGATCAATATTCAGCATCTAATGGGAAGATATCTCTACATTAACAAGCACTTTCAAATTTGATCAAACTGCTTAAGAAAACAAACTATTCAGACACGAAAGTGACTTCTACGAAACATGTAGAAAAGCAGCAACCTTTACCTTCCTCGAATACCTTCATCTGGCAAAGTGTACTTGGAAACAGGTCCTCGGCCATCCAACTTCTCAATATTATTGTTGATATCATCCACATACTCTTGGATCTTTGCTACCACATCCTTCACTCTAAAAAGTGAAAAGTGAAAAGCAAAAAGCGAAAAGTGAAAAGTGAAAAGCGAAAAGCGAAAAGTGAACAGTGAAAAGTGAAAAGTAAAAACAAAGTTAGAATACAACTAATTCACAAACATCAATGTATGCACTGTATCAACAGGAAATACTGTGTTGTAGACAAGGAACAAACAGTACACTTCATGTATCAAAAACAGCACAACTTGCAGCCAGATCATATCAAAAACAAGAAAATCTAACAGCAAATCATTGAGCGTATGGATAGTAATTTGTGAAGTCACCGGAAAGAAAAGGAGAAACAGTGAGAAAGCAAGAAAAACAAGGACACTTTAATAATAAGCTCTAAAACAGACAGTCAAGTTAACTCAAAACAAATCAATGGCTACATTTGTCAAAATAACTCGAATAAAAATGTAAACAATGATCAAAGAGAGATGCATCCAGATAGCATGTGATTCATGAAGCAGAAAAATGCGGTATGAGCAAATAAAAAAAATACAGCAAGCATAGATCATCAAATATGTTTTCCTTCCTTTTGGAGTCTACATGGTATTTCTTCAAATCACAAAAACACAGAACAGATGCTTACACTTCAGAATTAGCTCTTCAATCACTAGAACGAAGAAAATAAATAAATAAAGATAAAAGCTTAGAGTCCCAAGATAATTGAACGTGCTTCTGGTGTAAGCAAGACAATGACATGATGTGTACGCTTATGAAGGCTGACGCCTACGTTTACATAAAACGAATATGGATAAGTACAAAATGATGCATGTGTCATTTTATAAGACATGCTGAAAAAAGAAATTAAAAATGCCAGCTTATGGTTTAGGCACTTACTCGTAAAAGGGTGTTAACCTGAAACAATCGACATGACACAAGATTAGTACATCAGCAGCACATAACTGCCAACACCATTCAACTACATGAGTATAAACTCACCGCACATCACCTGCTATAGTACATTCCCCGGGAATCTGGTTAACACCACCTCCAGGATCTGCAAACCAAAAGTTAACATGACATAATATGACATAGATAAAAGTTTCAAATGAGGGAAGAAGGTAAAACACTCCCTTTTCGAAGTGAGAGGGGAAGAATAATAGAAAACACGAATAACACACAAACTGATAAAAAAATCATCAACAACATACACGTCACTTGAGTGGGTTTCATAGTTGAAGGTGTTGCAAAACCATAGACAGCTTCTTGCGGATGTGGTGGGAAGTCACGGTAAAAACGTGATTGAATCTCTGTCACAGCATCCATACAAAGCTCTAGAGCATTGATTGCCTAAAAATGGCAAGAACAGTAACCTTAGTGATGCACATTTTGCACAAAACAAGAGAACGTGCAGGTATTTGTCGACCAGAAACAAATGCCAGACAAAAGAATATATATAATACTACTCTTTGTTCTGATGAAGAACCTTATGAGGAAGACCACTATGAAAAAGTTTTCCTGTGGCACGAAGTCTCCAGACAATCATTCCCCCGGTCCCTATACATGGTTGCTTGTCTGCTACATCAATCCAGAACCTTGAATGACAAATTTTATGATCAATCACTATATCAAATGAAGATTAATATGTAAATCTAATCATTAACGAATACAAAACCAAGCTAATGGTCTCCACATACAATACACACAAATATTTGTCATTCCTATAGGAATGGAGCCCACAAATCTCATTGTCAGAATGTAACAAATGATGAATTTCAGTATCCAAGCAATTTTGATTTCTCCTATGACTAATGTAAATCAAGATGTTCCACCATATCAACTCATATAACAATTTCCAAGCTCCACATAAAGCAAAAATAGTCTCTATGGAGCTTCCATATATTCGCAAATACCACATTTGAAGATATATGCCTTGAAAAGATCACATGTATATTGCATTAAAAAAAACCACTTTTGTTGGACAGATTCACGCATTAAACTTCCCAAAAATGTATACAGATATCAAGACGGTTTAGGGAATTCGATGTTTCTTTTGTTTGGGGGGGGGGCGGGGGGGGAGGGGAAGGGGAAGAAAGGGGGGGGGGGGGGGGGGGGGGAGAGAGAGAGAGAGAGAGAGGGAGAGAGAGGGAGAGAGAGAGAGAGAGAGAGAGAGAGATGCATACATAAATACATGCATACTACAAATATATATATTCACAAATACCACATTTGAAGATATATACCATAATAAGATCACATGTATATTGCATTAAAAAAAAAAAACGATTTTTCTTGGACAGATTCACGCATTAACCTTCACAAAAAGGTATACAGATATCAAGATGGTTTAGGAAATTCAATGTTTCATTTGTGTTTTTTTTTCGGGGGGGGGGGGGGGGGGGGGGGGGGGGGGGGGGGGGGGGGGGGGGGGGGGGGGGGGGGGGGGGGGGGGGGGGGGGGGGGGGGGGGGGGGGGGGGGGGGGGGGGGGGGGGGGGGGGGGGGGGGGGGGGGGGGGGGGGGGGGGGGGGGGGGGGGGGGGGGGGGGGGGGGGGGGGGGGGGGGGGGGGGGGGGGGGGGGGGGGGGGGGGGGGGGGGGGGGGGGGGGGGGGGG